>BLBF01000020.1:55996902-56179916 GCA_015471245.1 Laticauda colubrina | reverse complement strand
TGATTTACAGCGTTCTATCGTCACATAACTCTGATATTTTTTGTATTTTGGCCAGTTTCTGGCATGTACTTCCAGTTTCCAGTAAAAAAAAATTCCCATTGGGGAAAAGGGATTCATTCAACAACTGGGATATTTGCTTAACAATTATGGCATTCACTTTACAACTGCTACAAAAAAGGTTGTAAAATCAGGTGTAACTGGTCCAGGGGTGGACTACTGGGGATTCACAGGGGTTTGGGAGATCCTTTAGCTAAGATTCTGCACAGTTTGGAGAATCCCCCAAATCCAGGGGTGGGATTCTACAGGTTCACACCTATTCGCTAGAACTGGTTGTTATCATACTAAGCAGTTCAGAGAACCGGTTGTTCGAAGAAATTACTGGCCTGATCCTGTAAGAAAGGCAGGAAGGAAACATTCTGGTGTTGCTTACAGAAACTGCCTCTCCATTAACCCTTATTACATTCTTGGCAGGACTAGACTTCCTGTCTCAGGAACTTCTCTGCAGTTTTTTTCCCTTCTTTGCTGGTACTTTGCTTGTGTGGAATGACCAAAGTTACAATGGCACTAAAAAAAGTGACTTATGACCGTTTTTCACACTTGCAACTGTTGCAGCATCCCCACAGTCGCGAGAGGCCAGGTGAGGAGATGAGTGCTTCAATGTGAGTGATATTGAGTTGGCCATGCCCAGCCAGTCACATGGCTACCAAGCCATGCCCACCAACTAAGCCATGCCAACAGAACCAGTTGTTAAAAAATTTGAATCCCACCCCTACCCAAATCCCACTCCTGGTTGGCCCGGCCCAGCCTGCCCCTCCCCTCATAGGAGTTCGCATTTGGCCTGTTTTGGATGCGGGTAAGTGCAGGGTGCATATGGAGGCTCAGGGAGGTTGAAAAACAGATCTCCCAGAAGTTTGGGAAGGCCGGAAACATGCCTCTTTTTGGCTTCCAGAGAGCCTCCGGAGCCCGGGGAGGCCCTTTTCACTCTCCTGGAGGCTCGAGGAAAGCCTCTGGAGCCCGGGGAGGGAAAAATGTTCCCCGTGGTACAGGAGGCTGAGTAGGCCATGCCCACCATGGCCATGCCCACCCAGCAACTGGGCAGAGAACCCATTGCTAAAATTTTTGAAGCCCATCCCTGAATCAGTTATGTGGTGAAATCACAACTTATGACTATAATTCCAGGCTCAATTACAGTGAAAAGTTGAGAACTACCTGTTGTTATTCTATCAGTAGTATAAACTAACATAGTTTGTCAAGAGCTTCTCATTCTGCTAAGATGCACAGAAAGGAATAAAGGGAAGCAGACTCTTCTGAGTACCATCTCTCTCAATAATTTTTTTCTTAGTTAGAAAAAGAATACTATAAAATATGGGATTTATTTTATCAATGTTTAGATAGAAAAATTGGAAAATGAAATGTATTACAATATAAATATAATAGTAAGTATAAAATAATGGTAATGATATTTTTAAATTGATTATTATGGAAGTATAATGCAAGTTAGAATTTGTAAAAATTTGAGATTTGCACAAAAAGGACAATGTGAATTTGCAATTAAAGTCTAATAATGATGTAATGATAACATAAAGTGATGCGGAAAGCTGATTAATATATGAATATAAATTTAAATCTAAGAGGAAAGATGACAGATATTGTGCACAAGAAATATGTACCAACCAACACACTGTATAACTGAAAGGTTTTATTTATGTTTATGTTTGTTTATGTTTGTTGTCAAAAAATAAAAAAACTTCTTAAAAATATTTTTTTTATTACCTCATCTTGCAATAGCCATTACAAAAGAATATGCCAGAGGAAGAGATGGAAAACAAGGTCTTCCTAAGGCTTTGCTAAGAGATCAAATCTTTTATTTCTCTTCAGGAAGGGTTTCGTATAATAGCATAACTTGTTTTTTCAGGAACTATTGTTTGTCCTGCTCTTTCCCTCTCCAAATTAAACTACCTATTTCTGTTTTGTGTTGGGTCCAAGCCAGAGAGAACTGCCTTATTATGGGTGCAGGTTGTCTCCTTAGGTTTTTTAACTTCTATACACTCATCCAACCACTGGGCTCCTCCTTAAATTTCATTAACTATGACATGAAGATTACTCAGTTTTTACATAACACATCTTCATGATATTGGCTTCCACACATACCCACTCTACTGTTGTACTTTGCTATCTCGTTTTAAAGCATGTGTTTCCATTTTTTTCTGAAATAAATCATGCTTTCTGAACTATCTATGATGCCTCATTTAGGAAATCAGTGGCAACATAATTAAGGGCTCAGGATCTCTCATACTACAGGATTTTTGCAGGCAAACCCCTTGCATCCAGACACTGGGCACTATCCTCCATCTTCATGTTGGCTTGTACTGCTGCTAAGATCAAACATCTGGTTTCCATCATTACTCACATAATACTTGACCAAACATTATGCAGGTTTCTTATGTAACTGGGTTTAGTATTCATCTGGAAGTGCACTATATCTGCTTTAGACATGGATTTAGTAATCTCTTGAAAGAGGTGCTAGTCTTGATTTACAAAAAAGGTCTGGTGTTCTGGTCAATTTAAATTGGGAATGGGAGATGGCTTCTGTCAGTTGTCTGCTGGTTCTGCTCCAAATGAGTGGAGTACAGATTTTTCACAATCTGATGACAAGGGATTTGTACACAGTAGCTCTATTGTATATTGATTTTATTATGGGATAGGCTAGGTGTATTGGATCTGACTTTACAAAATATGAATAGATAGCAATAAGGATTATAATTTATATAATGTTAGGTTTTACAGTCCAAACCTGGTAACCTTGTATAAAACAAGGGGAATTTCCTCTCTCTCCTTCTGTGTGTGTGTGTGTGTGTGTATGTGTGTGAAAAGTCAAGATAATGAATGAAAAGATTAAAACAAAGCCTCACCCTTTTATACAAATATGCTGGGTGATGCTTTAATTGCACTGTTAGCTGTGGTAGCATAGTGGTTAGAATACAGTATTGCAGGCTAATTCTGCTGACTGCCAGCTGCTAGCAGTTTGGCAGTTTGATTCTCACCGGCTCAAGGTTGACTCAGCTTTCCATCCTTCTGATGTTGGTAAAATGAGGACCCAAACGAGGATTGTTGGGGGCAATATGCTGACTTTATAAACTGCATAGAGAGGGTTGTAAAGCACTGTGAAGCAGTATATAAGTCTAAGTGCTATTGCTATTACAACTGTCATCTTGATTTCCTGATTTGCCACTCCTCATACGGTGTATATTGCTATGAGACACTACAATTTGCAAGTGAAGAAATTGCCTCAAAGCCTGAAATTTTAAAAATGTTCTAATTTAGTATAATGATTCTGGGCTACAAATATCCAAAAATAAGCAGAGTTAATTTTTGGGGGGTATATTTTTTTGCTGCAATTTGTCATGTCTGGTTTTTAGCCCAGATCTAGTAATCCTGTTTAAACATAGTTTAAAGGACAATCTCTGGTAGAAAGTGAGATGCTTGCAAAGTGGCCCATGTTTAACTGTAATAAGCTTTAAGTGTCAAAAAGTTTAACCCAAACCAAACCCCATACAAGTGTAGTTGTTTCTTCCCTCAGCTGTCAGAACTCAGTTTGTATTTAGTCCATCACTCGCTGCTCTCAGTTGACATTCATAGTTTCCATGTATTGTACGCTTATAGTATTAGATACAAATTCATGTTGGACATGGGTATGACATTAAGTATGTACAATCAAGTTGTTCACTTCTTCTCTTTCCTTTCTTCTTTCCCAGCATTTCACAAGGGATTAGGTTTTTGCATAATGTATCCAAAATTTGATAATTTGAGTCTGGTCATTTATGTCTCTGGAGGGAGAACTCTGAATCAATTTATTCTCCGACCCTTTGTTTTTCTTAGTTATCGATTATACGTGCTCAATCACAAACTAGACAACCTTATTTTAACCTGAAATATTATGCAGATGCAAATAATATGGTTTTATTCTAATCTAAATAGAACAGCTGATGAGGGCCATGACACAGAACTCATCCATTGGGTAAGGCTCAAAGCCAATATTATTAAATTTGTTTTGGGGCTTCTGAAACCCATCATGTTTTGAGTTAAGCCCAGGAAATCAAACTGTGTTAACTCAATGTATCAATTATGGCTATATACTTCCTCCGTCTGTCAGAAACAATACCTGTCTCATTACCACTGGGTAAGAAATATGGGTAGTCATATTCTGCTTGTACCACTTCGTCGTCACTACTACTACAAGGGTAGAAAGTTGGACTAGACACACTTACTTGGTTTGTCTGTGGACAGCTGGTAAGATACAAAGAAACAGAAAAGTGTAATGTAGCAAAATGCACAATTTCAGGTAAAGCTGGCTGTGCGCAGCATCTGTAGCAAATTCATCCCACGTTGTATAAATTACAAGTATTTCGGTAACAAAACAAAATAAAGCAAAATGAGAGTTCAAAAAAAAAAAAATTTAATCAAAATGAAACTAAAGATTCTGAACAATAGCCAATTTCGACGACGCTCTTGCTCGCTGGGACGATGACAGTACTATAAAGCTTTGCTGTAAGGCAGTAGACTAGCCGACTCGTTAAGTCCAAGGGTCCTTCCGAGGCAGGAAAGAGCTCGCATTGCGCATGCTCTTTCTTTTCCAGCTTTCGTCCTGAGAGTTCCTCCACGGTAAGGCCTGGCTCGTCTTCGCCTATCCCCCGCGCATCGTCCGCATCCGGCGTTTGCACTGACCGGTACACACCCCCTTGGCGCCCTGAGGGGCTCCGTCGTTTATTTTCGTGGAACTCGATTTGGCCCGGGAGAAGCGAGGCTCGAGAAAAGAAAAGCGGAATTGGGATTGCCGTTTGGACGGCGGGCCGTGCCTTCTGAAGAGAGAACGTGGGGACGCTTCTGGGGCTCTAGGATGGAGCAGTACGCCTCGTCCTGTGCATCGCAACTTGGGGGTGGGTTTTTTTTTTTTTTGGGGGGGGGGGGGACACATGCTGTTCGATAGTGGAAGCCTATCTGCAGTTTGTGTGGCCCTGTTTGCATGGACTGTCTCTCCCCCCCCCCCCCCCCCCCCCCCCCCCCCCAAAAAAAAAAAAAGGTTAAAGTTACGTATAAAGATGAAGACTTCACGAAAGGCCAGCTCTTAAGAGAATTGACCCCTATGCAGGTGTATGCTAGAATTAATAAGAGATGCATATTTATCATGCCAGATTGAACTGCCAAGCATTTCTAGTTTCATTGAAACTTTCATCCAGGTCTCATCCTCTACTTCTTGCAATTTTTGAGAAAGAAATATGTCTCAGTGTTGGTGATTTGAGATTCAATTTTTTTTTTCTCCGCTTCCCGTTAAAACATGGGAGGTGACAACTGAGGTGTCTTCCTGAGACCACACCAGTCGCAGCAGATAATATTGGCCAGTAGAAAAATAACCTTGAGTTGACATAGGTGGTTTTTTTTCTCTGATGTTTCTTTCACTTTGTCCTGGTTGGGATGCACAAGTATGTACTTTTTTTTTACCTTTCTGGTTTTGGGCCCAGGAATAAGCTAATGGGGTAACTTGTGCAGGGTTTCTTGTTAACTTGTGCTTCTTTGAACTGGAGAAGAGACTGCAGGTGACAGCAAAATCTATATTTCCCACAGATGTTGATGCCTAAAAAAAATCGTATTGCAATCTATGAACTCCTTTTTAAGGAGGGTGTGATGGTAGCCAAGAAGGATGTCCACATGCCTAAGCATCCAGAACTAGCGGACAAAAATGTGCCCAACCTCCATGTCATGAAAGCAATGCAGGTAAATGCAAGTTAAACTGATCATTGAATTGCCTTGGTGCAATTGGTTTTAGTTTACACAAACACTTTTCAATATAATTCTCCATACCTTTCTGCCCTTGCAAACCCCTCTTGTTTCCACCATGGCATATACTCTCTTTTGCTCTTCAAACTGTTTCTGAGAATCTCATAAGTTTCATAACCTCCACCCTCCCCAATTTTATTGGCCTTTCTATTGCTATCAATTATAGTCACTCTGTCTTATATTTGTTTTGCTGTTTTCATTCTTTTTATGACCAAACCAATGCAATATATTAGTTTTGTACTGGTAGTTCGATTTTATATTGATCACATTCATTCAGCACTCACTCATTCTTCATTTTATCTTTCTGTTTTACCACACATGCATATTTATTCAATTTATTTTTATGTTTTTTTCTGACATACCTAATTCTTCCTCTATACAGTGAGCAGTTATACTTTTACATGTAGTCATTTTCACTTTTTTTGTACAAACATTCCTTGCTACAGACTACATACTGCCAACCATTTTTCTGCCAATATTAGTCCCTTGAAATTTCTCCTATTTTTCTGCTTAAAAACATTCTAAGTATATAGATTTCTCTTCCTCTACATATTGTCATTTATGTATAATTTGAACTTGTTCCATTTTCCCAGTCAGACACATCTATTTTGTTATTCAATATTTTAGGCCTTGTATTACATAATCTACCTTGGCTGGGTTCTCCACCAGCACAGCATTGTTTGTATACAAAGGTATGCATAAATTCATGTCCTCAAACCATCCTCCAGTAAATGCCTGTGGATACCTATCATTGCTACAGGCATTTAGACTACCTCTTTCATTTTAAGAAAGAAAAGTTAATAATAGGGCATGGCTATTATATTTAAGTAGTGTTGTAGAAATAATTCCACAGTACTATCTTAATCTTCCATAGCAAGCTGATCCTGAGAAAACTTGAAGTGGGATTTTAAAAATGCAAATATACTCTTTTCCATTAGCTCTGGTTGGGATTAAGAGCAATTACTAGGTTTGAAAAAGTTGCACTTTGTGAAGTAGCAGTATTTTTCTAATTCTTAAATATAGAGAAAAGAACAGTATTATCTGTTTATAATATTACAGGATGTATAGAAGCATGGTTGAACAGTTCAGGATAGAAACCTAGTTGGCTTTAATTATGTCTTTAAAACATTATTCTTTTCTAAAACAAATAATGTGTCTTCCTAGTCCCTGAAATCTCGTGGCTATGTGAAGGAACAGTTTGCCTGGAGGCATTTTTATTGGTATTTGACCAATGAAGGCATCCAGTACCTGCGGGATTATCTCCACCTACCACCTGAAATAGTGCCTGCTACTTTGCGCCGCAGCCGTCCTGAAACGGGCAGACCCAGGCCCAAAGGTGAGTTTTGCTTTGGAAATATAGAATTTCACTTTGATAGTTTTGATTTATGAGTGAAATTTTGATTGCTTTTCTGGATTTGATATTTATTGCCAAGAGAAATATTTTGAAAATTAAATATTCTTTAATTTTACTTAAATATTTATATTGCATGTGTTAAGAGTTCAAAGCAAATAAATCATTAATTTAAAATATTCTCTACTGCATTGTTTAAGTTGTAAAATAATTGACAAAAAATTAAATGATCCTTGAGATCTATTTCTAAAACAAAAACATGCATACATAGTTTACATAGTGACCATTTTGCAGGAACCAATTGCAGTTGCTACATGAGAACTGTAGCCCCAAACATTTTGGTACTCATCATAGTCATATTTTCTTTAGAAAAAAAGCATGTGCTTATTACACTAGTATAATGCTCTCTTTTTTCGATTGCTTCTGGTTTTGATTATGTTCACATAAATTGACAACCAATTTTTTTGAAATTAGTTCATTAGGGAAATACAATAAAATTCACTTTCTCGCAGGATTGTCCATGATAATTAATTGTAGCAACATACATGAGCTGTATCAATGATACATAGTATTCAATTAAATTTTCAGTGCAGGAAATTAAATGTTTATCTTATTTAAGTTGTGTACTGCTTCAGTTTCAAAAGACTTAGAACTATTAATAATTTGTGAACAGAGCACAGTACTTATATTTTTTTCCAGGTTTTTGTATTATAGCTACTTGTTTTCAATAATCTCACTTTCAGCTGAATTATAGCTCTAAAATGGGTTAGGTTGCCACTTGCAGTGAAAGTAGTTCTATCTCTTGTTATAAAGAAATAATTTAAATTGAAGTGGGGATTTTGTTATTGTGTCTGTAACAGTAAGAATACATGATTATGAAATAGGCAGTAGTTTTCATTGACCTGTTAAAATTTAGTAGCAGTTCTAAAAAGTGACAAATTTGAAATTCACGTTTCAATTAATATATATATTCTGGCTCACCAGTCAGAACCTAGAGATGTGCTATACTTCAAATTTGAAGCCAAAAAATGTCTTGGAATGACATATATCCACTACATCTGGTGGCACCTCTTGAAGAAAGCTGTATCTTCTGAGGTTTATGATTAGCCGCACTATCCCAGGAAGATACACTATTGAATTAAGAAGATACTGACAGTGTGCCACAAGCTGTTTCAGAATGTGAATGTGTCTTAATTGAATATTTTCCTAGGATTATATGGCTACTATGTTAACCAAGGAAAAGACACCCATTTTTTAAAAGAAGCATTGTTGGGTGGCATGCATACCTATCCCCATCCTGAAGCAGCTTTGGGCTTTGTGTTTGTTTAAGTAGTCCCCAAGTTACAATCCCAATTGAAACCAACCTTTCTATTGCTAAGTAAGACTTTTGCTATGTGAATTTTGTCTCTTTTTACAACCTTTCTTGCCACAATTGTTAAGTTAGTAATAAGTGAACACAGTTGTTAAGCGAACCTGACTTCCCCAGTGACTTTGCTTGTTCAGAAGGTCGCAAAAGGTGAGCACATGACCCTGGGACACTATAACCATCATAAATTTGAGTCACTCCAAAGTTTGATCATGTGTCCATGGGATTGCTGCAATGGTTGATAAGCGTGAAAAATGGGCATATCACTTTTTTGTGTTGTCGTAACTTTGAACGGTCACTAAATGAACTGTGGTAAGTCGAGGACTACCTGTATAGTACTTCCCTAATGAAGACAGAATTTTGGTCCTGATGGGACATGGTGACTAGTTCAGTTAATCCTGCTTGCAATGTTTAGATACCAGCATGAATGTATTAATTAGATTTGGGTGTATTTCTCATTTAATTCAGAGTGAGCTATAGGTACAGTTTCAATTTATTCCTATGTTGGATAGTTTATACAATTAGATTAACAGGACTGGCCTTTAGAATATTGGATACAGTGGATGGGCAGTACAGGAAAAAGAGCTTAAATGAATAGGTTTTGGGCAACTTAAAATAATAATCAATAAGGTTGATGTGAGGAGAAAGCAACAGCTAGAATCATTATATTTGCACTTGGTTCCAGTGAATCATAGACATATCTTTTCTCTGGAAGTGGTAGATAAAAGATTTTAATCTAACTGGTTAATTTGGCTTTTACCACAGAATTGATATTATCAAACTTTTTAAAAATCTATCTTCAAAAGTAATGAATCTCATGTCATTGTAAATACTAGCGGAATCATAATTTTGCACCTTCAGACTAAATTGTGAGTTTTTTCTTTTTTCTTTTTTTAGGTTTAGAGGGTGAACGTCCTGCTCGTCTTACACGAGGAGAAGCTGATAGGGATACCTATCGAAGAAGCGCAGCTCCTTGTAAGTACTAACTTTATTGCTGGACTGAAGAGTTAACTAGCATTCTCCTGTTCTGTTGCCTTGGCCATGAACTTCTGCAAAAGGAAGAATTGTCCTTTCAGTTCTGTTGTGCTTAGAAGTACTTCAATACTCTGAGTACTTAAAAGTACTTAAATACTCTGAGTTTATTGTGGAAAATAGTTTTCAATCCAAGCTTTGTTCTTAGCAAGCAGGAAAAGGAATGCTTGCTAGGGTAAGAACATACACTGACTTAAGCAATAAAATTGTATAACTGACTATAAGTTGTATCTGGACTTCTAGTATCCTAATAAACTTTCGGCATATCTATGTGTAATAGAAATCTTCATATATAGCGTTCTTATCTTAATATTTTTTTTGCTATCAGCTGGTGCAGACAAAAAGGCAGAAGCTGGTGCTGGGTCAGCTACTGAATTTCAGTTTGTAAGTATGATGTATTTTACTACATTAAACATGCATGCTAAAAATATGCTGCAGTTTAAATATAAAAGTGAAAGAACAGCATGCCATGATGACTAGGTAATGCAAAATCCCATCAAGCATTAATCATGAAAATGTAGTTGTGTTCACCTTTGTAGAAGAAACATCTCATTGCATGAAAAATGTTAATGTTTGGTTTAATAGAATTTAGACTTTCATCTGTACAGATAGAAATGTAGATCCAAATATTAATTGCCAGTAAGTATAAAATACTGTTTATGAGTTTATTTTTTGCTTGTTTTAGCAGTAACAATGTACACCTAGGGAGCTTCATTCCTCATACAAATAATGGCAACTAAATAGAGAAAATATTTACTAATAAAGCATTGCTTCTTTTTTATTTTTGAGCTATGATTCTCTTTAATTGCCTTCTTTTCCCAAGCATAATAATATGAGGGACTCAGAGGAGTTTTAGTAAGTTTAATTTAGCCAGTTATTGACCAAATTGCACCATGATTGAAATACTTGAGATTCAAAAGAAATACTTTCCAATATTTGAGCTATGACTTATCATCTTTTGCTCCTGCCCTTTAGTTTTTCTACCTGGGGTAACTTAAGACTTTTTTTGTCCAAATGCCCAATAGCTTGAATGATGGCATCACTGCCCTATTTAATGTTCCTAGTTTACTTATTTTTAAATTCTGTCAACCCTCTTTTTCTTTAACTCGTGGAGTAATTGTGAAACAAGCTTATGTTTTCTTTTTAATTTACAGAGAGGTGGATTTGGACGTGGGCGTGGTCAACCCCCTCAGTAGAAAACTGTTGGTGTTATTTGCATCTTGTGTATAATAAAAAGGTGAAAAAAAAACCCCACTGTATTGTTGAATCATTTCATTAACATGCTGCAATGGTGATGCATTTTTAAGATACAAGGTTCTAATTTTTGCTTTCATATGTGGGAGTTACACTCCAAAAGTGGATTTACAGGGAATCTTTGCTGTTTTAAAGGTACGTTCCAAATTTTCATAGGTTCAAATAAGGTCTCCAATTAGACTTTATAGTAGCCATTGTTTCCCGGTCTACTAGTCTAGCCATGTAGCAGTCTCATGTCCGGATATTGTCTATTATCTATTTCTTTGCTGAAATAGATGATTTATACAAATCAACAAATTCTGACTATAGTTCTGATTTTGAATGTGTGTTTCCTTGGCTCATGGCATTGGGGTTTGGGTTTATGTTATTACAGTATGTTGCAGCATCATTCATTTAGTGACCACAAGATGGCTCATGTGAAGGTTGGTCTCTCCTAGCTTTATTCTCAGAACAACCCCAGAGTGAAGTGAGGTGGGCTTAGGAAAGTATGTGATTAGTCTATAAAGTCATCCAGTTAGCTCTATGGTTACTGTCAATGAAGGTTTACACCTGGTCCCAGTCCTAAAACAGAATATACTTTTCCTGGTTCTAGCAATTAATCATTATATAACTCTGTCATAGCTCACTATTCATTTTACCAGTAGACCTTAAAAATTTCTGCCTAATGTTCAATAATGATATGAATATTAGATTTTTTTAATAGATGTTGTGCTTAATCACCTCTTATGTCCAGATGAAGCATGTGGCTGGACTTAGTCTCTTGGAAGTGCTCTGGAGATTTAGGTGGTTATGATCCAGTATGGACATCGACACTTTATTTTGTATACAAATACATATACATAATTTATATATTTTTATCATAGCAACTATTTGTGTACAAGTATATATACATAAATAATTTATATTTCTTTATCATAGCAACTATTGTCTGAACACTGAGGAAGAATTTAAGTCTTCAAGCTCCTGGTACTATTTTAAACAGATTTCAGTTTGCTCCATGGCTAATTCTGTGTAAAATATGCAGTTGTGATTATGCACGAAACCCTAATCTTGATTTTTAATAACTTGATAGGATCTTAACGAAAATTCCACCCCACATTATTGTGCTGCATATGGTGATTTGACCTTAGCTTGTGGAATGTGTAGGTTGAAAACCAAAAATCTATTTACTAGCTTTCAAGTGGTTTATTGTGGAGAACCAAATTCCTCAATATACAAAATACTGCTGATACTAAAAAAGTCTTGAGATAATAATTTCTTGCTCACCAGCAATCATTTCAAATGACAAAATTTCACCAGTCAATTTTGAATTTAAAAATTATAGATCCATAATAGAACTAATAATTTGCTGATATTTAAGGGACATTCTTGTATAATTTTAAATAAAGATACAGCTTATTAAATACATTATTGGAATTCAGGTGAAGATTATGATAGTTTTAGAAATATCCCATGTAGCTATTATTTTTTTTACAGAATAGTAATTGTGATGTCCTTTACTAATTAGTGCACTTATTCATAATATACATTTTAGTCAACACTAGAATAAGATGAATGCCATTTATTTTATTTGAAAAATGAAAATTAGGTTCCAGGCTTGATACAAAATGAACAATAAAAGTAAACAAAACATAATCAGAAATATATATATTAAATGGGTTTGTGTGTGTATTGAAGCAAATTTGAATTTGTCTTGCAGAGTTTTTCTGACCTTGGTGTTAATTGTTTCATCTAATAATTTTTACTTTTCTATATACAGGTAGTCCTCCACTTATAACAGTTCATTTAGTGATTATTCAAAGTTACAACATTACTGAAAAAAGTTTTCACACTTATGACCATATGGTCACATGATCAAAATTCAGGTGCTTGCAACTGACTATTTATGATGGTCATGTGATCATCTTTTGTGACCTTGCAAGTTGTCAGTGGGGAAACCAGATTCACTTAACAGCTGTGTTACTAACTTAACTGCAGTGATTCACTTTAACAACTGTCAAGAAAAGTACAGTGGGACAAAACTCACTTAAATGTTTCACTTAGCAACAAATTCTGGGTTCAATTGTGGTCGTAAGTTTAGGACTACCTGTACTACTGGGAAATAGTGATAGTTCCAACTTTCACTGGAACTATCTATCACTGGATACTATCACTAGTATCCAACTAGTGATAGTTGGAAAGAACCAAGTTCTTTTGTGAAATATTTGTATTTTTTTTTCAATTTCTTCAAAATCATTCAGTCAATAGCGCTAAATTGGGGGTGGTTAACTAAAATAGTAACACATTCTACTTGGTTTCTATTGGTTGTTTTTTCTGACTTAAGGAATTCCCAGATATTCCAAACAATTAGCAAATCCAATCTGAGCTTCAGTTTCATAATTTTATTAGTACATTAATTATTTGTATGAGATAGGCTGAGCTGAGGGAGCCAGTTTGGTGTGGTTAAGGTATTCGGCTAAAAACTGGGAAACTCTTCTAGTTGTGTCTTGGACATGAAGCCAGCTGGGTGACCTTGGGCCATACTACGGGGACTAGCTACTAGGCAGTTGCCAAGAATCAAGGGAGACTGATGGCACAGCAAAAAAAAGCTGAGCTGAGAGTGCGACTGAGTCATACAGTGAATTTCACAGGTTGACAAGGAAGCTTAAACTTAAATCTCATTGCTATATGTATACTTTTAAGCAGCACTTCATTGGCTCTTAGTTTACAAGATATTTTATAAATTTTGAGTCACTGGAGAGGACTACTGTAGGATTTCTGTGGCTCCTGGAGAAATGTCATGTCATGAGCATACACACCAAGCTGGATGCTGAAATAACTTCTGGAATTGATCTTACCCTAAAAATAACTGTTGAATGCTTATAATCTATATGCTACCAAAGCTCTCATTGTGACCTTTGAGTGAAACAGTGCATCATAGGGCAACAATTTTTGAATCGAGGTACCCCAAATAGGCTAAATTACAGTACAGTATGCCTCCAAATCTGGGACCCATGATGCCCAAGATAATGAAATTTGGGGAAGTTGTGACTGCTTCAGTACTGGCTGCTGCTTCATTTTCAATTTTCCATGACATTTTCCAGCCAGTCTTGCAATCCATCCTTCCCTCCTTCACCCAGCAGTAACCTCTTAACCTATTTGCTGGGAAGGGAAGGGATATTTCTGATGCTTCCTACCAGATTCCCACAAGGAAATAAGATGGGGAAGGAAGTCAACACTCCTCCTTTGTCTTCCCTAGGTCGTTGTGGTTGTGTGTCTAGGTAAAGAAATACAGGTAGTTCTCGATTTACAACGGTTCATTTAGTGACAATTCAAAGTTACAATGGCATTGAAAAAATGACTTAAGACCATACTTAGTCATAGCTTTTTCATACTTAGTCATAGCAGCATCTCCATGGTCACGTGATTTGCACTGGATACTTAACAATTAACTCCCATTTATGATGGTTGCAGTGTTCCAGGGTCATGTGATTTCCTTTTGCGGTCTTCTGATAAGCAAAGTCCATTCAGAAGCCAGATTCACTTAAAAACCAAGTTACTAATTTAAGAACTGCAGTCATTCACTTAACTGTGGCAAGAAAAGTCATAAAATGGGGCAAAACTGAACAAAATACTGAACAACATAAACAACAAACTTTGGGCTTAATTGTGGTTGTAAGTTGAGAACTATTTTTACCTCTGACTCAACAGAGCATGGGTTATCTCATGTCTTTTGCAACCTAACCACTTCTTATTCTAATCATTGTGACTGTGGATGGCTAGCTAATAAACTTGCATGTTGTATCAGAATATGATACCACATAAAGAACACATTGCCTAGTCACAAAACATTATGTCTGAGTGGGAGTCACAAGTATTGCAAAATTTGACAGCATTCTAACATGTTTAATTTAGTACAGGTAGTCCTCAGCTTACAGCCATAATTGGGGCCAGTATTTCTGTTGCAAAACAAGGTGGTAGTGAAGTAACCTGACTTTACCACTTTTTTTTTTTGCTGTTTTTGTTGTTAATGAATTACTTTTAAGTGGATCATATGATTAAGTGAATCCAGCTTCCTTCATCCACTTCGCTTATTGGCTGGGAAGATTGCAAATGGCAATCACATGACCCCGTGATGCTACAACCATTGTAAATACATGCCAGTTTCCAAATTTTGGTCATGTGGTGATGGGGATGCTGCTATGGTCATAAGTGTGATTACTGGTAGGAAGTCACTTTTCTCAGTGCCATTGTAACTTTGAAAGGCCGCTAAACTAACAGTTATAAACAAAAAACTACAACCGTTATAGTAAGTTTCAGACAGTTATTCAATTACAGGTAGCCCCAGTTTAATGACAATTGGGATCTTCAACTCAGTTGTTAAAGGAAGCAGCTGCCAAATGAAACCACGGCTATTATGTTCTTGTTTCAGCTTTCTTTTGCTTTACAGACCTGCAAAGATATGAAACGCAAGGATTGGTTGTTAAGTGATTTTTTTCATCATTTACATGACTGAGTGGTCACTAAATGCAGTGCTAAAGGAGAACTATATATATTCCGATACAGTCTCAACATCTGTTTTCTGTTAGTTTTGGACCGATGGATTTTTCCTTTAATGATGTATTGATTTCTTTGGGCGATTTAGGTATATATTGAATCACTGAATCTTTCTAACATTAAAACAACAGTTCCATTTTTAATAATATTGGTAAATGTTATTCATATATTTAGTGATTCCAATAGAATGTTTGTTTCCTTTTTATTTCAATAGTTTTTATTTCTTCTTCAAATGAAATACACAAGGAATTAGCTTATGAATTCTGTATCTCCAAGTATAGCTCCGTTATTAGTTTTGCCCATTCGTGGCATCTGTTTTTTCCTAAATAATATACAGCACTGGAAATACCCCATTAATTTTGGAAGAGAATCTCAATCTGTACAATCCATTTAGAAAATGGTGATCCTTCAGTCTTCTCTGGGTATCTAGGCAGAAATCAGAGGTGCAATGCAAAGCTGGTAACTCATGGGTAACAAGTAATATCCTGATCATATTGCTAGCAGTTCCCAGAATAATTGATTTCCAGAAGCACATTTTTCTCAATTGGAGATGTAATTCTGAGAGACAAAGTGATTTTTACTCTTCCATGCCCATTTAAAATAATTTATACACTTTGAGGTTGAATTGGCATTTGGGATAGATTATGGTATTTTCAAGGATGAAAGTGGAAGTAGTTTTAAATCTCAGAAATTTCCGATTCCTATCCCACTTTCCAACCTTGAAAGAGAACTTTCCATATTACTTGTTATCAAGGAAAAGAATTGAATTACTTACCCCTGTATAAATGAAATATAACCTGAGTAAAATTTTACCTATCCAAACAAGCGATATTTTAGTGTTATTTCTTCTATGTTAGGACTGGTTAAAAAAAAATTAAAAGGCAAACTGTGAAAACAATTGGATTCAAAATAAATACTAGATTTAAGAATCCATACTTGGCTTAAAAAGAATTATCTCCCCAAATTCTGTGTACTTTCTTTGTCATCTCCAGCAAGCAGAATCCTTTCAATCTTTTAAATTTTTCTTGATTTTTTTGATAGAAAAGAAAATGTGATCCACAGATGTACAATAAAGATGGTGAGGAACTTGGAAGCTAAATTCTGTGAAGAATGGTTTTAAGAACTGGGTACATTTATGCTAAAAAATGTGGTTTTATCCTCTGTAGTGTCCCTGGATAGGACAGGAGCCATTGAGTGGCAACTTTTCGGAGGGAATCCCAAACTTAAAAATTTTCCATCTTAGAGAGCTATTCAACAGCAGAATAGTCTGCCTCCTGGGTTCTGGATGGTCCATAAATTAGATTTTCAAATGTGTGACAATCATTTATATTAGATGGTATGAGGATTCCTGCCATGGACAGGTGTTAGGACTAATCTTGAAGGTCTCTTCCAAACCTTTCAGGATTTGTTTAAAAATTAACAGAATGGTTAGTTCTGGATCCTTAATAGTTCTGATGTGATTTACTGCTGACATTTTGTAATAGTCTGGTACAATGTATGCCCATAATAGAAACAGACTTTATACCATGGAAATTCCTCTGTGATAGGACTGTATTTTGGATATATTTTCTTACACAAAACAATGAACAATGAAAATGGATGTGTATTTTGAGGGGGAAAATAAGTACAGGATTGCATTTATTTGTAAAGTTTTAAGAGATTCCTTTTCAATTTCTCCCATTAAATATTCTCCTCCACTGACCATCTGTTTGTACATGGAGTAGTCAGCATTGTACACATGGCAACAGCATAAACCCTGTAGAATTCTAATGTGATTCCATTGTTAATACAAATGCAATTACTCAAAACTGTTCTGTAGTTCACTCACATTTATTTTCAAATAAATAGAGGTACGCAGGCAATTAAAATTAAATGCCAATCCAACAATTTCTCATTTCATGTGAAACATGTTTGAAGCCAGTATGTTTCATGTTTGAAATTGAAATTCCAACACCAGCCTAGGCTTTGATTCTTGAACTCAGGTCCTTTTATCATTGGCAGTTGACAATATTGTATTTAACAATTTTTAAAAATTAAATCCCAACGAATCTACATGCAACTATTTGAGAGCATACCCACCACATACTTAAAAACCCTCATACAATTATGGCAATACGTCTGCACTCTTTATTATGTCTGCAGACGGCCACCTGGCAGCCCTGTTTAATGTGACCTGAGCCCTTTTGAATAAAAACTTTGAAGTTCATGTACAAAGCCATGCAGTTGAATTTGCAGAGCATCTATTGAATAAAATTGCTTAAATTTACTCCCAGTTAGACACCAGTTTTGATACAGGTCAGTCTTTCCCAATAATCTGGGAATGGTTTGAATAGGATCCTGAATGTGAATTCAACTATCTGTTCATTAAATCTATTCTCTTCCTAGCTAGCTAAGGCTGCCTGAAGATGACATGTAGTTAGATTTTAATATTGGCGAACTCTTCCTTGAAAGGGAATTGTTTTGCCCCTTAAGGAGGCATTGGTCTGCCTCTTCAAGAAGCCATTGCTGGACCCCAACCTATTGGATAGATTATCCAATTATTATAGTATTATCCAAATACTCTTTTGGAACAGTTGTGAATAAGGTAACATAATAAACACAAGATCTTCAGAAGGTGAATTGAATTATCTGGACTCTTTTAGGTCAGGATTCAAGCCTGGGCATTGGTTGGAAATGGCATTGGTTGGATTTTTGATTTTTGGCATCAGCAGGATAGGGATAGTGTAGCCATCCTGGTAGTTCACCCTGGTTCTTGTATCCTGGCTACATTCAATACCATCAATCATGGTATCTTTTTTAGATTAGCTCCATAGGTAGGAGTGCGCAGCACCAATGTTCTTGTTCTCTTTCTTTCTATGGGACCAATACCAGTTAGTGTTGATTGAGTGTGAGAGGCCTTACTCTTGGCCCCTATTTATTATGTGGAGTTCTGTAGGGTTTGGTACTGTCTCTATTCCTGTTTAACATCTATATAAAGCTGTTGGGTGAACAGGTGGCAGTCGTGGCTAGAAAGGCTTTTGTAACAGTTCTGTGTTGGGCTCCAACTGCACCCATTCTTGGATCATGATCTTCTACTCATATTTATTTATGCCTTGGTCACCTCCTGAATGGACTACTGTAATAGGATCTACATGGAATTCGCCAGTTAAGCTTCGAGATATTTGAGTATCTAGAAGCTTTACTAATGCAAAATGTGGTGGCATGGGCAGTTATGTATGCCCTTAGGATTGCACACATATCTCTGCTCCATGAATTGCATTGGTTACAGGATGCAGGATTCCACTTTTAAAACCCTACATGTTATAGGACCAGGTGGCGTGAGGGACTACCTCTTCCCAATTACATCTACCCATTCTATCAGGTCCAGCAGAAGCATGTTATGGACTCTATCTGACAGGACCCAAAATATGAGCCTTTCCTGCCCTGGCACCTGTCCTCTGGAACATTTGTGAGGCAAGATTAGCCCCGCCCCTATTAGCCTTTTATGAATTTCTTAAAAAATGGTTTTTCAGCATAGTTGAAGAACCCATGAAAAGAGGGTGCTTACAAACTTATTTTGTATATATAGGGGGTTGGTTTAATGACCAGTCAGACCAATCAGAACTGAAGAAGCTTCTTGGATGAGAAGCCAAACATTTTCAAAATCTAGTTGCCTTTTGATCAGATAAGATTCCTTTCTCACTAAGTAAAATATTGGCGCTTTCATTACATTTTGAGACAATAAACTATCAGATTGTAGGTTAATAAAACAACAGCTATGCATGTTATTCATATTGCTAGTCAGGAGTTAAGTTGCATTGTGGTCACCTGCTCCTTTACAGGGCAGAGGTTAAATTTGCTGCTGAGGAAAACAGGCTTTTTTTTTTTTTCCTTTTTCTTTCGGCAGACATCTTGTATTTAGAGCCCATTCCTGTCAACTCCGAATGAAGTTTGCCTTCTCTTATTCTTGCTATTCACCTGAGAAAAGCTAGCTTATGTCAAGGAAGGTGAAAGAGAATAGGTTTTCTTTGTGGGGGAGGGGGGGTTGGGGCCAGTCGATGCAACTTTTTAAATAAAGGAACTAATTCCCCTTATGCAGACACGCCACCCTATCAACATTCTTCACGATAGAACCACCTGCTTCAGGATGCCTTTAGGGTAAAAGATACGAAAGCCGAACACGGTGGGGAATTGTACATTGCGAGTGACAAATTTTCACAGCTTTAATGCTCGGAAAATATGATTTCCCAGGAAAGCTAACAGCTTAAGACACTCGCCGAAATACGAAGTGTCCATTTCTTTGAGAATAACTGCAAATGCGCCATTCTCGTTTTTTTTCTTGCCATCCCAGAGGAGACACCCTTTATTCAGCCCAACTGAAGCCGTCTGACCCCTCCCTCCTCTTTATCGAAGCTTTGCTACAAGACTTCTACGCTTTTGGCGTGCCGTTGCTCTCACAAGATGGGCATTGTTTCCTCTCACTGTACGCGATTTACGCAGCCCCGGGATTAAGCCCGAGAGCCCTAAGCAAAACGCTACGCCAGACGTCTCGTTCAGTACTGTGGCTTTCGCGTACGGCGACAGCGTAAGAGTGCGACGGCAGCGGAGCACATATGGTACCCCTCCCCGTGTTCTCCACACTCTTTGACTTACAGTAGTGCGGCTGGGTTCAAGCCTCGCGTTGGGAGACGCTCTCTGCAACGGGTGTCCGAAGCGGAAAGGGGCGAGTGATTCCCAATCCTTGGTTACGCTGCTTGCGTAGTATGCGCCGAAGAAGAAATCCCGGACAGTGCTTTCCTCCACCCGCTACCTCTGCGCCGTTGACGTAGTATGCCCCAAGATGGCGCCGCGGTCGTCGTCGTTGGCGGCGGTGGCCGAAACGCTGGCAGAAGCTGCGGTGATAGTCCTGAAACAGCAGAGAGAGGGAACAAGGCGGCGGGCGGACGGCGACAGTATTTGTAGCAAGTAGCGGCGCAGAGGGGGTTTCCCCTCCTTTTCGGCTGTTGAGTGAGGAGGCAGAGACTCTCTGGGATAGCGGGTCCCCCGCCCCCTTCAGGCAGGGAGATCCCAACCGACCCGCGTGCGGAGCCGACACCCTTTTCTCGGCTCATCTCGCTGCTGCCTCCCTCGTGGGCCTTCCCACCCCTTTCCCCGACCGGAGATGATGAAGCTCAAGTCCAACCAGACTCGAACCTACGACGGGGACGGATACAAGAAACGGGCGGCTTGCCTCTGCTTCCGCAACGAGAGCGAGGAGGAGGTCGGTGAGCCGGGCGCTGTAGGCAAGGTTGGAAAAGGGGGAGAGTCGGAGGAGAGAAACGGCCGGGGTGCTGCCATACCGGGGAGTTGCGGGGGGTGGGTGGGTGGAGAAGAGGCGGGGAGCGTTGGTGTCGTCCAGGAACGGGACGACCGACATGAGAGGGCGAGAGAGGGGAGGTGTGACGAATTGGAGAGCTCTGAAGGAGAAGAAATGAGGGGCGGAGACGCTGGGTGGGACTCGACGGAGGATGGGGAGAGGGGCGGAGTTTGAGTCGGCCGAAGAGGAAGCGAAGGCTGGGAATGGTCCCCCGGTGCCCCTTCGGCCCGAGCTTACTCGTGGCTCCCATTGCACGCCTGCGGTTAGTAAGAGAGCGTGACGGACGGAGTTCCCGAGTGGCTAATAGTACGAGAACACGCGGCTGTTACTAGGCGAGAAGTGACTCACAACACTCCTTTGGCACTCTCTCCCCTTTGTGAATCCATTGTGGGAGGTGCACATACTTTTGGGGCTCTGTGTAAAAAGACCATATAACACCCCCCCCCCTCCCGTTTGTCCCCTTTTCTCATCGAGGGAATGTGTGCATTGTGAACGCTCATGATCTCCCTACAGGAAGATAACTGGGTTGATGCTAAATCGCTGTAATGGCTTTGAGAGCCTTTCTTCTGGAAACAGGACTTGTTATAAGTGCCCACCCTTTTTCAGAAATGTTACACGCCTGCCCAGGAGAAACAAGGGAGGAGGTGCATTGATCAGGGGATTATAATTATATTCTTTAACATCAATAAGAAATAGGCGGTTGGATTCTTTATATGTGGTATGATTTTTTTGTAGGTTGATTGCAGTAAGCCTTGTGTTTCAGCTGGGGTTTCGACCAGATATGTCTGCACAATTGGTTCTAGTCTGAAAGAGGGTGATGCATAGAAAAAAACTGGCATTAGAAGTTGCTGAAGAGGAAAATATTTTAGTTTGTTACTGTAATTATCAAATGTTACTGATTGTTACACACATGCCACAGGTAGATTGCAGGATGGTGAAGACTGCTTGAATGAGTAGGAATACTACTTTTAAAATTATGTAAAACATCAATGAAAATGATTCCACAATATTTGTACAATATTTTATAATACAGTTGTGCTTGCTTATAGCTGTGACAAATCAGCAATGGCCACTAGCAAAACATTCTTTTATGGAGTAAGAATAAGGTTTTTAGTTTAAGAATAACAGGAAAAAATATCTCTTCATTTCCAGACTCTTCTAAATAATTTCTTGTTCAATTTAGAACTATTTTTGAATTTATAGTTAAGAAAGTTGATGAGTTTAGTATACTTATAGTTTTTTTTTCTCAAAGGATAAAAGTCTGCAGAATGAAATATAAGTTATCCTCAACTTAAGACATTTTGTTTAGTGACTTTTCAAAGTTACTACGGCACTGGAAAATGACTTATGACCATTTTTCACTTAACAACCATTGCAGCATCCCCATGGTCATGTGATCAAAATTCAGATGCTTTTACAACTTTCTGACAAGCAGAATCAATGGGAAAGCCAGATTCACTTAATAACCTTATTACTAATTTAACTGCAGTGATTACCTTAACAACTATGGCAAGAAAACTCATCAAATCAGGCAAAAGTTAACAGCTTTCTTGCTTAAGAGCACAAAGTTTGGGCTCAATTGTGGTAAATTGAGGATTACCTATGTATCAAGGGTCTTCAAACTTGGCAAATTTAAGACTTGTGGACTGCAACTCCCAGAATTCTTGAGCTAACATGACTGGAGGAGGAATTTTGGGAGTTGAAGTCCACAAGTCTTAAAGCTGTCAAATTTGAAGAGCCCTGCTATATATCAATGAAGGCTGATATAAACAGATGTATACGGTATAATATCTGAAATTTAGCACAGCTCTCCTGCTTCCATGGTCATTTAAGTATATTACATAAGATTGCGAGAAAGAAACTTATTTCTGGATCAGAAATTGCCAATAGAAAGATTTAAAAGGAACATGATCTTGATCAATTTTCATTATGATCATTGAAAGGAACACATCTATACATTTGATTAGTACTTGACATATTTCTTGTACCATATGTTGGTGCAGGTTTTTTTAAAAAAACTTTTCTGACAATGTGTTTGGAAAAGTGATACTATTTAAGTACTCTGGGGTATATATAATATAATTCAACTGGTGTGTTATTGTTTGTAAGGCACTGTGTCTCATTAATCTACAGAATAACTTTGTAACATAGGTCAAGTATTGTTATGTCCACATTATACTTTAGGATATGAGAATGAGAGAGCATCCTGGCATTGACCACATAATGACTTTCTTATATAGGAGAGAATAAAACTTACTTCTTGAAAGTTCTGTGTAAAGCTCTATAGCATCTCATTCATCTACTATACCATTTGTGGAAGTAAATATATATATTGTGTTGAGAAATGGAGCATCAAGTACAGTACAAGTAGTCCTCAACTTGTGACCACAATTGAGCCCAAAAATGTTGAGTCAGTTTCCAAGCATTTGAATTTTGATCACATGACCTTGGGGATGCTACAACAGTAAGTGGAAAAAATGGCCATAAGTCACATTTTTTTCAGTGAAGTAACTTTGAATGGTCACTAAATATGGACTGTTGTAAGCTGAGGATTACCTATAGTCTCTTGAAGGTTCGTGGGCAATCTGTAGCAGCTTTGCTTATGTCAACAAGTTGAACTCAGAAGCTTGAAGTTGATTGTCCACTTGGAGGCTATCTGCAGGATGGCACTGCAGAATAGTGGAGAACAAAGCAGCTTTCTGTTCCTGAATAGCATGTGCAATATGGTGCACGGACTCTTAATATGTTACAGGTTGCAAGTGTTCTTTTTTGTTGTAAAAATTACTATTGTCTAAATTCATTATTTTATATTTACATTGGCAAAGGAAAGAATAAATTATTAGATAGAGAATGAATGGAAAATAGTGTTTGAGGACATGAAGAATCACTTAGTGTTATTGTCTTATTTATTTCAAGTAATAAATAGAACTTAATAAGATTTAATTTTAATGTTCAATTTTATGTCACTGGCAAGAATTTATTATAATCATATGATACAATCTATAACAGTTTTTTTAGATGTACATAAACTAAAAATTGCACCAATAGTTTAAAATGTTTGAATATAACTTTTAAAATACCATTTACAAATTAAGTGGAAAAATATTATTTCTTCATCATAATTATTAAACTACAAAACTGGGATAATTATTGACAAACATCAGAAGATCTGAAATAGAAAATCTGTAATGGGAAAATATAGCTTTAATACTACCAGATAAATGAAATAGTGTTGTGATGGGTAGAAAAGAAATAACTCTGATTTTATCACCAGAAAAATAAATCGGTAATTTAGAAAACTTTTAATCCCATAGTTTGTGGGAAAGACATTTTTAATATTGCTATTTCTACAAAAAAACCTTACTCCAACTAGGCATCTGTTGCACTTCAGTTGGCATGAATAGGTAGTGCATACTGAATGCTGTGAACAGGCAAGCATTTACAGAAAGAAATTATCTTAAATGTTATATGATAAGTTATAACTGTCAGAGAAACACGTGACTGAGCAAATTTGGCACTTTAAAAATAAGGGTTAGTGTATCAATTTTAGTTGATAGTCTTTTTTAGCTACAAATCTGTTTTAAAAAAAATCTTGCAAATGAACCTGATAATAAATTTGAGTTTCTCTCAACTGGAGTGCCTTTGTTGTGGGGAGGCATTTTAGGTATATTGTATTGTGGATTTTTAATATTGTAAGCTACCTGGAGTCACAGTGTGTGAATTGACAGATATATGTTTGTTTAATAAATAATCTAGTAATAATGCTTAATAAGTGATGATAAGTCACCTATAATTTAGCATAATAAATGACCTACCTCCACAATAAAAAAGCAACCAGCATTATTATTATTTTTTAAATTACTAAAATCATTTAACAAAGGGCCAGAGAGGACAGATTGGTCTTCAGGATTTATAATGAAGTAACCAGCTAATCTCTTAATGAACACCTTTTCTAGAGGTAGAACCTCCGCAGAGAAGAGGTCCTTTACCTTGTAATAATTAACAGCTTTAGAAGTGAGCAGCAGAAAACATACAATGCAATATAATCCTTATACCAAGGCAGGTTCAAGGTTTTCCTAATAATGTCTGATACCTGAACAAAGATGGTTAATGGTCTACTTTGCAGTATGGTTTGATCATTGAGCTTGTTGTGGAAAACTTATTGTGTGTACATTAAATGCAATATATCTTTTGGTAATAGTTAAGATTTCTCAGGTGACACATTAGATTTTATATACTGTCCCCTGATATTGGTGAACTAATGTGCCAATTATTATATCTTTTAGGTACCTGTTAAAAACCTATACCTCAATCCAGGCCATCTTTGTATGAATACTGCTTAGTTTTTATTTGTTTCTCCCCTCATTTCTACGCTCTCTGAGCACATGCATGTATTTATACTGTATTATAAAATAATTATTGTGTTGGTAAATTGTATAAAATATATTTGTATATATTGTAAATTATATTTTACAGCAGATGTAAAGTCATCTGACTTGGTTCAAAATAATGCCTTTCAGTTGTTTATAATGAAATTCTACAGATCAGCTTCTGGAACACTGAAGGTTTTGGATTTATTTCATTGTTTTAAAACATGGTAGTGAAATCATTAAGACAATTGATTACAGGCATATTTCAGGTTCCTTAATAATATATCTCTAAAAAAACAGATATGGCTCAGAATGGAGGAATTGATAATCTTTCAAACTGCCCAAATAGTTGTCCCATAGCATTGGCTGATTGAAGGATTGTTTTTTTCTAGAATCATATTTTCCCAGGTCTTCAGCTGGATCAAATGTATTTTCAGACTCAAATTATCTTTTGCTAACTTCTTTTCATTCATTAAATTCAATCCTATTTCTTCGGTTTTGGAGATTAATCTATTGACAGAAAGATGGACAGGGACTTGAGCCTCTTTTCTTAATCTTTTCAATATATTAAGTTAGAAAGAAATACTTTTGTTAGTATTATGTGTAGCACACAAGTACAGAAGTACATAGTAGTAGAGAAATGCCAGACATGATATTCATCTACCTTGGGATATAGGTGCTAACATACTTATCTTACTGCATTTAGCAAACTCTTAATATTTGTGTTACATATTAGCTTTGTGAAGTTAATAAATGTTCACCATAAACAGAGATGTGCTCCTTGTATTTTCACTTGGATAATGGCCTGCATAAGATAGCATTTCAGGAATGTTAATGCTTTGGAAAAATTTCTAACCCTAGATTGTATGCTAGGAAACACTACATTCTGTGTATACCTCAAACACAAGCCAAATGACTTTTTTTTATTTCCTTTTAAGACACTATCTTAGTAACACATAATTTTTTCAGAGAGTTTCTTCTATTTTACGTTCATATAATGAGAAACTTCATCATGCAGCAAGAGAATAAAATTCTGTGTAAGTCTCAGAAGCTTGCTTTTACTCATTTGTTTCAAATATTAAAAATGCATGCTGAGAATTTGGGACCAAATTCCTCTTATGGTACAAGTGTATCAGGATACTTCTGAATCATCAGTGTTCTTCTGCAGTCTTCAATAATTGTTTAGATGCAAAAGTCAGATAGTTGTGTTCCCACTTTTCCAAATTGAATGTGTCACTTCCACATAAAAAAATTCATGTTAATTTTGGTAATTTTTATATCATATTTGTTAGGAATATAAGTCACCTAGCAGGTATTTGGGTTAGAAATATATAAACCAGGATAAACATTTTAGTACTCTGTCTTTAAGAGATTGCAAAAACTGCAATTGGGTATGGTTTTTCAAATGGCCATAAGATGGAGCCAGAAACCTGGATTGTTTTAGTCTTTGTCTCAGAAGAGAGTATGAGTGTATCTCTGTTTCCTTCTGTTGGAAAGTATTGCCGTTCCTCCATTTTTCCTCATTGACTGCTATTTCTGGATTTAATGTAAGCCTGATACTGAACTGTTTTTTGACACTGGAATTTGATATTTGAATTATCCCTGGATGAAAACTGACTGATTTTACCCGTGAATGACTTTGGACTGCCTATTTTGGACTTTGCTTAACGTTTCTGGAAGTAAAAACCTACATTTACTGTACAGTGTATCTGTGTGCTGTATGTGTATTATTCAAACACTCCTCTCAAATACGTCTCCCTGAATGTGCTCATTCTCCTAACGGGGAATTACCTTAACAATACTGTAGTTTCATAACATAGGAAAACTAAGATTTTCATTCCTTGCACTAGTCCTTGCCAGTGAATTTACAAATACCATAATTCAGTAAGTATCACTATCCTAACTAAACTATATAGAGTAACTGTTGCCGTATATGAAAAAATTGAAAGGAAAGTAAAATGATGATAATGTAATATTGGTTTGATAGGCTTTATTTGGCCAGGAAAAAACAATTTCTGCAGGTAAAAAGTGTTCTTCTGACTCTTTTAAACACTTAGTCTCAGATAACCATCTCCAACCTATGTGGCTGTCTGAGCATATGAAAATACAGTTAATTCACTGTTAAAGAGCCCAGGAATGGTATGAAAAATCTTACATTTCCAGTTAGCAATTTTTATTGTTAAGAAATGGAAATTACTTGAACAGTTGAAATCAAAGCAAGATCTGGAAAGATTAAAAAAAAATCTGTTAGAACTGGCCCCATACTGACCAGATCTGCAAAATATAAAACCCAAATCAATGCAAAGGATGTGCCAAAAAGTGTGGTTGATGCTAGACTACCTCCAGGTTACAGTACAGCTTTGCTTATACAGCAGTGGTGTTTGCATGAGAAACTTGCCAGGAGGAAACCTTTTCTACAATCTCATCACAGAAGTCATTGTCTAAACTATACAAAACAAAATCTTGATAAGCCTGAAATATTCTGGAATGAAGTGCTTTGGATTGATGAAACTAAAGTTCAGTTGTTTGGCAACAGTCACAAAGAATAGATTTGGAAAGGAAAAGTGAAGCATTTAAAACTTGCCAACAGCTTGTTATGTGCAGGGTGGCTTCATTATGTGATTTGTGTGGCAGCTTCTGGAATAAGAAATACTGTGTAATAAATTTGGCTAAATATCGATATATATATAAAAGTTATAAATATATATAAATTAATGTGGGGTGTGTGAAGACATAATGATCTAAAACATATCTCCAAATCAACCTTGAAATATTTATTGGAAAGAAGGGTAAATCTTTTGAAATGAAATAACATTTCCCAGACTTGAATATTATTGAAAATCTGCTGGGTGAGAGTTTCTGTCAGTACTTCATTGAAACATTTCAGCAAGATGCCTAACTATTGTCATGCAACTGTATATGTGTCACATAGCTATGTTTGATTTTTAAAGTAATACCTTAATTTTTAGATGGTGACCTTGGGTAGCATTAGAAGATCATCACATTACATAAAATGTTTTATGGAAGTATTTAATTTCATTATCAAGTGTTAAAGAATTTTAAGAGTTTGAGATTTTCCCACAGAATGACCTGTTCCCATTAAGATTGGATGGTTTCCGAGAAGAAAGCTCCCTTTCTTAGTTTTCCTACAGAGACCTATTGGCAAACTAGTTGTAAACTTTCTCATTTTCCCTTTTTAATTCTGTTGCTGACAATTGTATTTCATAGTATCCGAATTTGGGCTTCCCAGCAGATTTCACAGAAACAAAGCAAAAAGAGCAGTTATAGAGTTAAAGTGTGTCGCGAAAACCTTCTTGAATAAATTGAATTCATTTCTTCTCTCATGATGATAGATAAAACTGTTTGAAGAATGCAGCAGATTTTCACCTTTAGCCAGGAAAGGCTTCTTTATTATTTTAGTAAATAGAAGAACCTTAGAGCTATGAACCTTTTTTTCTGTTAAACTATGTCATGTGTAACTGGATTTTTTAGAGGTTTTAATCCATATTTTCTTTCTGACATTTGATCCTTTTGTTGACAGATCATGAAAATGCCCTTAGTTTTAGGATATAAATCCTGCCTCTGCTCTCCAAAAGTCATTTGAGCAGTTTAATCAGGTTGTATAAATAATAGGACAAAACTGTCTCTTCTCATCCACACTGCAACGAGAGTCCAGGAATGGGATATGACTCCTCCCTCTGATGTCATAGAGCTGAGTCTGTCACTATAAAAAGCCAGCCCCTCATTGGCTCGCAATCTTTTTCACTCAGCTTCTTATCTTTGAGCCTTGTCTCTGGAAGGAATCTTATTGAGCTAAAAACAGAGTTTAGCAAATCGCAATTTCTGTAGCAAGGTTTCTAGCCTTCTTACTGCTCCTGGGGCTTCAGTCAAGGTTTAATACCAGGAGAGTGAGGATCCGCTATCCTGCAGGGCCGAGGCTTCGGTGCTGCCTTGCTGAGGGACTGTGGACTCAGCATTCTGCTGACCCTCCCATGCAGTCCCAAAGATAGTGGAGACTTGTCCTTCTGCTGCTTAATCTAGCCGCTTTTCAGCTCAGTTTTGCCGCTTCACAGCTATTCCTGGCTATTGCTGATCGCTTGGCACCTGGTACATGCCTAAGGAGTGAGGGAGATAATGAGGCCATCCCAGGGCTACTGCACATGGCGGGTGGCCATTTTGAAAGTCGGGTGGCCATTTTGTCTTTTTTAAAAAAGCAGGCATTAATTGGGCCTCACAGCTTCCACAGCTCACCTGGCCGATGCTACAGGCAGCAGAAACACAGGGGGAGCTCACAGGGGAAACTCCTCTTGTGCCTACCCTGTTTGTGGAATGGAGAAGGAAGTCACCCAGTCAGATCCCAAGGGCATGGAAGAAGCCCAAGGTTGTTAAGCCCCTGTGAGGAAGAAAAGAAGACAAAGAGGCCATTCTGCAAATAGAGATGCTGCAGCTAAGATCAGGGCAAAGGCCCTGGTTCCCAAAATGACTTCCAAATCAGAGCTCAGGGCTGAGAAGAGAAGGTATGCAGCTTTGGAAAAGCAGTTTGCAAAGACTTTAGCACAGATGAGGGACCAGATCCAGCAGGCTCCTCAGTCAGGGCAGGTGCAGGTTTGCCCAGAGGTTTCTACAAGGGGAGGGGGAAATAATGCTCCCAGCTTTGCTAGCTGCCTTTTAGCTTGGTCTCCAGAGAAGGAGGAAGAAGAGCTTTTACCCCAGGATCTAAGCAGATCAGGGCCCTCCTCTAGACAGGCAGCATGGGACCCCGGTCCCTCTTTCCCCATAACTCAAATGATCCAAAGGGAGGGATAGGCCTAGGCCTGAGGCAACCTACACTCCAACTGCTGCAGGCTTACGTCCAGGGAACAGGCCTGATGATGACAGAGAAATGGTCTCAGTGGCCATAAGGCAGGGCCTGGCTGAGAGGTTTCAACAACTCATATGCCCACTAGGGGGAAGACAGTTCTTGTTCCCTAATTTGTCCCAAGGGGTATCTTCATCCCACAAAAGCCTTCCCAAACAACAGTTCAGTTTCCAGCCTACCCAATCAGATTGGGGCGAGAATGAGGAGAGTGATTATACCAATCCTTCTAAACTCCTCATTCTGAGGAAGAGGGAGGTGAGGTCAGAGCTCCTAATTTGTATGAGGAGGAGGAATTTAGATCTGATCAACCTCCCTCAGCAGCAGTCTTTAAACCTTCTTTATTTAAACCGCTCCTGCACAGAGCTTTGGTCACAGCCCAGCTAACCCCTGAGGAGGTGGCTCCAGAACCACAGGTGGCCTCTTCTAGCCACAGTGACTCTCTGTTCTCCAAGCCAGTGGTCTTTACAGAGGTACTCCCTTCTCCGCTGATATTCCTTGATTAAGTGAAGGGTCAGGACCTCGCCCTTCATCACACGACAGGTGATTTTATAACGTGGGCCCTGCCTTGGCCAACACCCTGCTAGTGCCTTCAGTGGACGCCCCAGTGGTAGCCTCATTCTCTTCATCAGGCACCCGCACTGAGCCAGATAATGTGCTTAAGGCGGCTAACAAAAGATCAGAGCAAACTTTCAAGCGCACCCATCAGGCAGCAACTTGGGCTGTCTGGGCATCTATGGTGGCTTCGTTTTTCATGATATCATTACTGCATTGGCTACACCAGCTGCAAGAGAGGCTCCTGGCCACCGATTTCAGGGCACATCAAGATCTCAACAAGATAATTGTGGTGGCAGAATTTGCGGCAGATGCTACATTGAATTCAGCCAAGTTTGCTTCCAGGGCTTCCTCAGTGGTGGCCAGATGGCTCCTTTGGCTGTGAAATTGGCAGTCCAATTCACACCATAAATGGAAGTTGGTGTTGGCCCCATGCACTGGAGAAAGGTTGTTCAGCGATGCCCTAGAGCCATACTTGGTAGAAACCAAGGACAAGAGGAAGATCCTCTCCTCAGTGGGGAAGAGATAGGAATATTGCCTCTTCCTTCAGACCTGAATCCCCTGCTCGATTCTCCAGGGGCCAGAGGGCATTTCCTCTTTGCTAAGAACAATGTCCTGAGGCTTCAGGCAGGCAACAAGAGACTCCTGGTAAATGGCCTTTTCGAGGGGGAGGAGGTCATTCATTCCAACGCTGGAAGTGAATGCCCCATTTTATCTCCCATTGGAGGCCTTTCTTTGCCTCCAGGTGGGTGGAGTCAACATCAGATGCCTGGGTGCTTAAGACAGTGAGGTCGGGCCTCCAGCTTGAGTTCCTTTCCCCACCCCACAATTTTTTTTTCTCTGCCCTACATCTAGGGACAGCTCCAAATGGACCATCATGGAATTGGCCATTCAATTTCTTTTTGACATATGAGCATACAGCTGGTTCCACTGGATCAACAAGGGTGAGGCTTCTGCTCTCATCTCTTCGTGATCCTCAGGCCTCAGGGATGGTGAGCCATCCTTGACCTTAAGCTCCTAAAGCTTAAGATGCAGACCTTGCATTGCATACTAGAGAGCATTCAGGAGGGCATCCTCCTCTCCTCCATTGACCTCATGGAGGCTTACCTCCATATCCCTATCTGGCCTTATCACTGCCAGTTTCTCCATTTCTATTACCAGAATGAACATTTCCAGTACCGGACTTCCCCTTTGGTCTTTTGTCCGCCCCTAGGGTCTTCACAAAAATCTTGGCAGCATTGGCAGCTACTCTTTGAGCTATACCAGTGAGGGTCCAGTGCTACCTGGACGACATCCTGATCCAGTCACAGTCAATCCGCTTTGCCCATCATGACCTTCACATCATGTTGCAGTGTCTATGAGACCATGACTTTTCGATCAACCTCAAGAAAAGCCACCTCTTCAATGACCAGGCTTCTTCATCTCGGTGCGATCATCGATACATCACGCTGTGAGGTTTTTCTCTCCCCAGAACATGGGGAGAGCCTCAACGACTTCATCCTCCAGATTCGGTGGCAGCACACTGTTCCCTTGTCTCACCTCTCTCAATTCCTGGGGAAGATGATTTCAAGCATTAGCATTGTCCCGTGGGCCCGCCTTCATACCCGGGCACTTCAATCAGGGTTCAGGTCCCACCACAGGTCCTTCGGTCCTTCAGGTGGTGGCAATCTCAGGCAGTTTGGTGGGGTCATTCCTTCAAGGAATCAGACAGAATCCTGCTCACCACAGATGCCAGTCTTCACGGCTGGGGAGCCCATCTGTCCGGCGAGATAGCTCAAGGGAGTTGGTCTGAGGTAGACAGGGCATGCCCCATAAATTGGCTAGAACTCAGGGCCATCTTCCTAGCCCTGAAACACTGCCGGGACAGGGTGGCGGGTGCCAAGTTTTGGTCATGATGGACAATGTGGCCGCAAATGCCCATGTCAACAAGCAAAAGGGGACCAGGTCTAGGGCCTTGATGAGAGAGTCAGGGCACTTGGGAAGATTGGCATAGAGACACCTTCTATCCATCAGGGTGGACCACATTTCAGGGGTCGACAATATTCAGGCCGACTGGTTGAGTCACTCAAGAGTCGATCAATCGGAGTGGAGTCTCCACCCTTCATTGTTTCTGGCTTTGTCCCACGGATTTGGAACTCCAGCAGTAGATCTCTTTGCCATTCCTCAAAATGCTCAGGAAAGCAGATTCTTCACCAGATTTCCGACCCAGGGAGCGGAGGGGACCAATGTGCTTTGGAGCAACTGGCCTCCAGGGCTCCTCTACGCCTTTCCCCCTCTTCTGATCATTCTGGCCATAATTCGGAAGTTGTTAGAGAAAAGGCGGAGTTAATTCTCCTGGCACCCTATTGGCCCAGGAGACCCTGGTTCACAGATCTGGTGAACCTCTCTAGATCAGCCAGGGAGGATCCCGGCCAACAAGATCATCAGGGAGGTTTGCTCTACTCGGACCCTCAGTGGTTCTGCTTAGCCATTTGGTACTTGAGTGGCAGTCTATCAGGAATTCCAACTTCCCTGACAGGGTGATTGATACTATACAGGGTTCCTGAAAATCTTCCACCATGCACATCTATGATGCTACCTGGAAGGTCTTCTGTTCCTGGTGCACTAAGTCGGCATGAGACCTCTCTTCAGCATCTGTTTCAGAGGTGTTAATGTTTCTTCAAGATGAGCTCGATCAGGGACTCTCACCTAACACTCTTCGCTGTCAGGTAGCGACTTTGTCTTCAGTTCTATCCTGGGAAGCTTATGCTTCCTTATCCCTTCATCCTTCAGTGTGCAGGTTCTTGAGGGGGGCAGCTAACCTTCAACCTCCAGTTGTACATAGATTTCCCACATGGGACCTTCCTAAAGGTCTATTTGAGCCCCTTAGACCAGTGTCTCTCCAATTGATGACCATCAAGGTGTTTTTCTAGTGGCCATTACTTCACCAGGAGAGTGTCGGAACTAGCGGCTCTCTCCATCAGACAGATCTGTGTGTTTTCCATGAGAACAGGGTGACTCTAAGGTTAGATCTATGTTTGTTCTTAAAATAAACTCTTGGTTTCACCGAGCATAAGGCATAGTGTTACCAGATTTCTGCCCCAGGCCACAACATGAGTTGTGCACAAGTGGCATACGTTGGATGTAAGGCAGGCCCTTCAGATCTACATCAAGCAGACAGCTGCTTTTCGAAAATCCGAAGCCATGTTTGTGTCATTTCATCCCACATCCTTGGGGAACATTGTGACTTCATCGACATTTGGTCGGTGGATTAGAACATGCATCTCCAAAGCCTACCAAACTTTGTCCCTGCTGTTCCCAAGAACATCATGGCTCACTCCACTGGGAGTGCTGCTACTCCTGCCGCCTGGTCTTCTCAGGCGTCGCTGGAGGAAATCTCCAGAGATACCTGGGTGTCTCCTTTGCCATTTATACAGCATTATCGCCTGTATTCCTTCACTTCAGCTGAGGCCTCACTTGGAAGGAGGGTGCTTAAGAAGGTGGTACCACAGTCGGAGTGACTGAACCAGACATTGGTCCTCCCAGGGACATGCAGGCTTTGGTATGTCCCATTCCTGGACTCTCATCCCAGTGTGGATGAGAATGGGTGTTGGTATAATTATCTGAGAACGCTCTTTCTATCTACACTGCAAGAGAGTCCTGCCCCACCCTTATACGTCTGGTTCTGATGGAGGGGTGTGTGTGAATTTAATTTCACTGTTTGTCTTCCAGAGACACATTACGTCTGTCAAGCATCTTCACTTAATAGTGGCAGACTCAGCTCTATGACCTCAGAGGAAGAAGTCATATCCCATTCCTGGACTCCCTTGCAGCATAGATAGAAAGGGTGTTCTCAGGTAATTATACCAATGACCATTCAATCTGAAAATTTGAAAAAAAATACTGTCTCAATGTTCCTCAATGGAACTTTTCAGTACAGTTCTCTCTGAAGTTATGCTTAATATTTTAGTTTAAACATTTAGCTTTAACTTAAATGTGCACTTGATTAGACTCATTTAAATCTTTCTAGTTCAAATCAATGGGATATAATTCTAGATTTTTTTACTTGAGTTTTTCTGAATAACTATTTAATTAGAATAGTGACTTCAAGATTTAATTGTTGAATAGTGTCTTTTTAATAATCCTGAAAAAAATTGCATTGATTTCATCTGTCCAAAGCAGAACCCAGTGCATTTCTAAATATTGGAAAAACTATGAAAAATGGATTGTTCTCAAAAATTCTTAAAACTTGTTTGTTTTCTGTTCTTTCAAGATTAAAAATGTTAGTTACAATACTGGAGGGAAAAATGAAAGAGTTTCAGAAAGTTCAGTTTTAAGGTCACTTAATAGCTGATCAGATAAAGAGCCTTGCGTTTTTGTATTTTAAAGTATTATGTCATCTAACTCAAGCTTTTATTAGAAAAACTTAATTAGTTGCTTCATCACTGATTTCTTTCTCTTTATCTCATAAATCCAGCCTTTTAAAACCATATCTTCCTCTCTCTCCTTTTTTTTTTTTTCCTTCGTAAAAAAGGATAAATATACAAAGGGGTAAAAAGAGGAGTCAGGATAAATATGTGAGTCTGTGGCCACTTAGAATTTGAGAGTTGATACAGGAGAGGGACAGGAAAGAAGAGGAATATTTCAAAACTTTTAGGTCGGTAATTTGACTTAGCATGTTCTGTGAAAATCTGTTATTGTGGTTTGCAAAGTATGATAGTGTGAAGTATGAGGTATGGGTTGATACTAGGGTTAAAAAACATGCCACAAAGTGAATTGAATTGAAAATAAAAGATATGAACAATGTGGGATGATATTGAACCAAAGGCATATGGAAGGCAGTATTGAATGGGAACGATACTGAGCTATTAAAAAGTGAAATTAAAATGAATAGCTAATGTTAATATCCAAGAAAAAATTGATGTAATAGAAAGTTGTAAATGCTGCAATATGTTTAAAATGGTAATGTTGCACCTGGAGAAATGTTAAAATACAGATACTGTTTGCTGATGGAGTGGTTATATGACATTTAAAGTATATATGCTCAAGGAATGCTGTTATTGTTTACCTTCACAAAGGGAAAGATAGTGAATGCAAAAATTACAAGGGAATTTGAAACTATTCTAATGAAAAGTTGGAAAAGGCAAGCACTATAGTGGGGACTTATGGCGGCAGAAGATCTGTCCAGACCATCTTTTTGCTCTTCAGCATTTTGCTGAAAATATGTATTGTATATCTGTTTACCTGAAGCTTGTGATAAAATGAATGGGCTTGAATTATGAAATAATTTGTGTGAATATGAAATTGAAGATTGACTGTAATATGGTTAAGAGCACATTTGAATAAGTGAAATACTCAAATGGTTCAGCACTGAGCAGAGAGTAAGACATAAATGTGTAATGATCCCTTGTTTTTCGTATTAAAGACACATGCATAAGACATTCTTTTAGTGGTATGCTGTTTGGGAATGTGAACATTCATACAATTTTGTTTTTAGATGGTGCTGTGTTGAATATTTAATACCTGAATATTTAATACCTGAATATTTACAGCAAAGGTTAATCTGAAAATTAATGCCTCATTGGTCAAGATAATTGTGTCCATCAAGTAAATGAAATGCACAATAGCCACATTTGTTTTTACAAATGATGAAAAACTGGGACATGTAAATAAATTCATGCATCTTATAGGAAGTAGAAAAATGAATGGATAAATTTTAAGACATAAAGTTGGGTAGAAAGGTGATGATTAACATGTAGTTTGTTGTAAAATAGGAATATTTGCTTTTTAAAAAGTTTTAAAAAGCTGTACATGAAATCATGCTTCTGCATCATTTTATATATGGAAGTGAGAACTGAGTATTCAGGAAAAAATATAAAAATAAACTAAATCCAGTAAAGAATAGGATACTTAGGTGTTTGGGTAAACAGAATTGACAATGAACAGTTGCTGAATTACTATGGACTGAATACAAAAATGAATGGCCAATAGGTTGAGGTAGTTTGGTTATGTAGAGAGAGGGAATGAAGTTTAAATAACAGATTAAGTACATGAAGATATTTTAGATGTATAGAAATCATGAATAAAAATTACCTTATAATGCTGTATTTATTAATATAAAAATAATATAACATTATTCTGTTGTAAAATTTTATGAAATATTTACCAAAGCATATTTACTTCATTTTCAGATTATTATATGATATTGAGTCATTGCAAACTAATTACTATGTAGGTTTTTTTTAAAAATTACAATCTGTCCCTAACCTGGACTTTCAAGTTTTTTTAATATTATGGTATTTATTTGAATGTCTTTTCCAAGACTCTCGTGATTGTTCTACTGAGTGCTAGTCTGTGACATACAGGTAGTCCTTTATTTGTTTGTTCAGTGACAGTTGAAAATTACAATAGCACTAAAATGTTACTTATGACTGTTTTTCAGTTATGACCTTTGCAACATCCCCAGGATCATGTGGTCAAAATTTGGATACTTGGCAACTGACTCATATTTATGACTATTGATATGTCCCAAGGTCATATGACCCCCTTTTATGACCCAAAAGTGTTTTTTTAAGAGGCAGCTAGACTTTCTTCACCTTTGGAACAACCATGAGCTGGATGACTCAGACTCTCTATAGACATTCCCCTTTTATGATCTCTGAAAAGCAAGTCCTTTACTGTTGATTGATCCTAAAAGGCAGAAGCTGTCCTCCTATGAGCTGTTCAGAGCATCCAGTAGTGGGAGGTGCTTAGTCTCCGAATTCACAGGCTGAGCTTGATTTGTGGAACGCTCCTCCTCCACCACGTGACTCCTCCTCAGCGTTCCCCACTTTTTGCTCAGCCTCGTGCGAGACAGGCAGTGCTTTGGATACTTCCTTGACTGAAACAGAAATATTAGCAGGTTTGATTGCAATTCGGTTTTCCTTTAGTTTTTTCCTTTGTCTTTAGCCTTCAATCCTTATCAGTCTGAGAGTCCAGTTTATGGGAAGCGCTGTTCGCGCCCCCCCCCCCCAAAAGAGGTGGTGGGAGGCTTTTGGAGCTGCTCTGCTCCACCTCCCCACAGATAAAAATTCTTACCTCTGCCAGTTTTGATTGCCGCTGTGACTTTATTCCATTTGCTTGCTAGCAGCTTGATATTTCATTTAAAAAGTCGTATCGCCTTTACCCCCCCTTCGAATGTGATCATCTTTGAACTGGTTCCTATCTGTCCTTGGTACTTTTTGGCATACTGTTTTGAGCCTTCTCTTGGGTTCAGAGATCTTTTTCTTGTTTTTCTTTATCTGTTTCGATCTTGTACAGTATATTTTACAGATGTTGAAATACTGCTTGTCTTTTTTAACAGCTCTCTGAAACTCATTGTTCTTTTCTGAGATTTATGTCTTCTTTGCAATTTCCAGTTTGTTCTGCATCTACTTTGCTTTTTTATGTCCTTCATTCTTATCTCATTCCTCCTTAAGCCCATGTCACACTGCACCAACGGATGGAAAGAGGATGTAAAACGAAGATAAACACTTGCCATCCGTTGGTTAATGCGATGCTTCCGTTCTGTATTCACTGCCCCCGTTTTTCATCCTCTCTATCCGTCCAGCATCCGTCGACTGAGATTCCACCCGCTCAAAAAGTTTTGAGCTGCTCAAAACTTTTTGAGCGGAAAATGTATCCAACGCATCCATTCTGCATCCGCAACACATAAGGGGAACATCCGTTCTACATCTGTCATCATCCGTTATGCATCCGCTATATCTGCTAGGCATCTGTGCATCCGCGCAACTCGCATCCGCTCCAGCGGAAAACGGACACAGGGAGGAAGCGAAACGGACACGGAACGGACACGTAGCGTTAGTAGTACGGACAGAGAAAGGATGAAAGCGGATGCAGCTCGCATAAAAAGCATTAAAATGGAAAAAACGTTCGCAGAGGGGACGTATCTCGGATATTTAGGATGTCTGCAGGATACCTAGAGGATGCAAAAAGACACCGAGCGGAAAATCTATATTTCCAATAAAAAGGGGGAGGAACTCACCTGGATCTCACTTTCAGTCCAGCAGCCCTGCGGTGCAGACTTCTTCAGCCTTGCTCTTGCTCTTGCTCTTGCTCTTGCTCTTGCTCTTGCTCTTGCTCTTGCTCTTCCACAGCATCCGGTCATCTCCACCATGGATCATCACACACTCCTTTTGGCAGCCACAACAGTGCGAAGCCATCTACAGGCTCTTTCACCTGTTCTACGCGAAGAAAAGGAGACGTCCAAGAAGTGTGTGGGTCCGAAGATGGATCGCCAGAAGAGCAGAGTACGGACTGTACAACAAGCTGATGGTGGAGCTGAGGAACGAAGACCCTTGTGCATTCCAGAACTTCATGAGGATGCCTCCAGGCATGTTTGACAAAGTTGTGGAGCGGCTGAGACCCAGGTTGACCAAGCAGAGCACCAACTTCCGGCCCAGCCTGGACCCTGGGCTCAAGGTGGCACTGACTCTGCGCTACCTGCCCTCCGGGACCACGTACAGGAGCATGCAGTATGGCTGGAGGGTGCCACACAACACCATCAGCATTGTGGTCAGAGAAGTGGTGCAGGCTATCATCGAAGAATACCTGGAGGAGCTCCTCCAGTGGCCCTCCACTGAAGAAGGATGGAAGAAAGTTGCAGAACAGTGGTATCAGAAGTGGAACTTCCCCCACACCGTTGGAGCCATAGATGGGAAGCACGTGGCCTGCAAAGCTCCAGCCAACTCAGGGTCCACTTATCACAACTACAGGGGCTTCTTCAGCATCATCCTCTTCGCCATGGTCGATGCTGACTACAAGTTCATGTACATCGATACTTCAGGCAATGGCTCATCTTCAGATGCCCAGGTATACAATACCAGTCACCTCAAGGAGGAGCTGGAATGCAACCTCATCATGGGCTTCCCAGATCCAGACCCCCTGCCCAACGACACACAAGATGTGCCCTACTTCATCGCGGGGGATGACATCTTCTCCCTCAGAACCTACCTCATGAAGCCCTACACTTCCAGATGCCTCACCCGTGAAGAGAGGATCTTCAACTACAGGCTGTCCAGGGCAAGGCGGGTGGTGGAGAACGCCTTTGGCATCCTGGCCAACAGGTTCCAGGTATTTCTCACCACCATGCAGCATCGCCCAGAGACTGTGAGGAGGATCGTGGAAGCTTGCTGCATCCTGCACAATCTCATGTGCACCCGCTACCCAGTGTTGCAGAACAGGCTCATAGACCTCCAACAAGACAATGGGGACATGGAGCCTGGTGAATGGAGGCAAGGGTGAAATCTGATAGACATTGTGGATGTGCAAGGCCCCAACAGAGCTTCATGTGAAGGGAAGAAGCAGCGCAACCTCTGAAACACTGGTGCACCTGAAGCAGCACCTGAAACACTGGTGCAACTCCCCAGCTGGAGCAGTGGAGTGGCAAGACAGGATGATAGATGCTTAATGGATGCTTCCTTCAGCTGGTCTCATCACACTGATGAGATTGGGCCATGTATGTTGAGTGGCCCTACAATGAACAGGGCGTTTAATAAAGAGTTGTGTTTATGTTGAAATGTGTTGATGAATTATTAAATTGTTATTGATAATAAAGGGCCATAGGTGTGGCACCTGGGAGGGTGGACTATACAGTCCCACTATGCTTGCACTGGAGGTTTATCTATCCCACAGCTATTACCCATTCCAAAGGTATCCCTGCCCATCCCACAGCTATTACCCATTCCAAAGGTATCCCTGCCCATCCCACAGCTATTACCCATCCCATAGGTATCCCTGCCCATCCCACAGCTATTACCCATCCAACAGGTATCCCTGCCCATCCCACAGCTATTATCCATCCCAAAGATATCCCTGCCCATCCCACAGCTATTACCCATCCAACAGGTATCCCTGCCCATCCCACAGCTATTACCCATGCCAAAGGTATCCCTGCCCATCCCACTGCTATCTTAACCCATCCCACAAGCATGCAAAGGCTTAAACCATTTCTAAATGTTTCCACCAAGACTTTATTTACTAAAATAAATGAAGCAAGTGTGTGAAGCAAAGATAATCTTTATTAATAACAAGCTGTAAAAGAAAAATGACCCAAGTGTCTTAAGCAAAGATAAAGTCAACAGGTAGCCACCCAGTCTTTGGCACTCTTCTTGGTTACTCTGGGCACGCCTCAGAGGTGTGCCCAATCTCAGGGGTGAAGGGTCCAGGTGCTGTGGAGGTGGCTGCTGCTGGAGTGCTGGTCTGAGGCGTCATTGGGGTGCCTGGCCCTGAGAGGACAACAGGGGACGGTGTGTGGAGGAAGCTCTCAGACAGCTGGCTCAGTCCTGTGATGTTGAGAGCCCCTTCCTCCAGGACATGGGGTGTCAGCCCCAATACCGATGACAGATGTTCTGAGGCTGGGCTTGGCTGTGGGGTGGAGGAAGGAGCAGTGTAGTGGGGATGTCTGGTCTGCAGCTGAGCGAGGTGAGGCGTGGGTGGCATCTGTGGCATGGGTGGCATAAGTGGCGTGGGTGGCATCAGTGGCATTGGTGGCACCGGTGGCGTACGATGTAATTGTGCCTGGACTGGGAAGGGTTGTCTGTGCTGATGGAGCTCCTGGTAGCCATAGCCTTGGTATGTGAGGGCCTGTGGAAAGCCTTGGAAGGGCAGTGACATCACCTGGGGTGGAGGAGCAGGCCTGGACTGGGTGGGAGCAGGTTCAGCTGGGTCTGGAGGGTTGTGAAGAAGACCGGTGATCCTGTCCTTTACCACCTGGTACTGTGATTCCGACATGTTCATGAGGGTCTGGTTGACATAGGTGTGGAAGGGCTTACGGTTGGAGGATGGGACGTCGGTGTGTATCAGCTGAGAGAGGAGATCTACGCTGCTTCTGATGGTGTCCCTGATCTCCAGCAGGACAGTGTGGCTCTGCCCCTCCGGTCTGCCTCTCTGCCTTTCTGTGGAGGTGGAGCTGGGGGTGGATGTGGGTTTGCCTCTGGTAGAAGTGCCCTCTCCTTGCTCCCACTGTGTCAGGGGGTCCTCCACGCGCTCCGCCACGGGTAGTGCAGCTGTTGGGGGGTTCTCCGTCGTGGCACGCTCCACAGATACCTGCCTGGACACAGGAGCTGACTCTTGGCCAGAAGAGGACTGGCTCTCAGCGAGCTGCCTGAGAGAGAGGGTTGTGAGAGGGGCTGCTCCTCGGTGGCGGATCTCACCCTCCAAGAAGCTGCACTTGGCCATCACGTATGTCTCTCGGTCCGTCAGCTTGACCGTGGCCTGGCCAGATTTCTTGAGGTGCAGCTTCGCGTACCAGGTGTGCATGTGCTTCCACCAGCCGAGGAGCACCTCTGAAGTGTAGCCCAGGCTCTCCGCCTTCTCTCTCCAAGAGGCCTGCTTCCTTTTGGTTTCTCGATAGAGCCTGTGTCCCTTCTGTCAAAGATATTCGTTCTCCCTCAGCCTTTGCAGCACCTCATCCTCATGTTCCTCTTCGATAGAGTATTGCCTCCTCTCCCGTTCACGCGTATGCCTCTTCCTCCCTCTGGCAGGGCCATATGAGCCCTCATCAGGGGGGCTTTGAGGTTGTAGGGGCTGCTCCTCCACACCACCACCAGTAGCAGCAGCAACAACAACAGTAGCAGCAAAAGCAGGACCACCAGCACCAGCAGCACCAGCAGGACCAGGATCATCAGCAGCAGAGTAAGCACTAGCAGGACCAGGAGCACCAGCAGGACCAGGAGCACCAGGAGCACTAGCAGCACCAGCAGCAGCACCAGCAGAGTAAGCCCCAGCAGCAGCCCCAGCACCAGGAGCAGTGCCAGCAGAGTAAGCCCCAGCAGAAGCACCAGCACCAGGAGCAGTGCCAGCAGAGTAAGCACCAGCAGAAGCACCAGCACTAGGAGCAGTGCCAGCAGAGTAAGCACCAGCAGAAGCCCCAGCACCAGGAGCAGCGCCAGCAGAAGCTCCAGCACCAGAAGAGTCAGCCCCAGCAGCAGAAGCCCCAGCAGAAGCAGAGTCAGGGCCAGGGGGTGGGATGGTGGCCCTGTCCCTCTTGCCAGGGCTGGCAGCAGATGCAGAGGCTTTCTCTTCTTCCCCATGGTTGTTGGCTTGCTGGTTGGCTGGCTGGCTGGCTGGAGCTGTGTCTGGCAGCAGGTCTTTCCTCTGAATGGTGACCTGCTTGCGAGCTGCTTCCCTTTATATCCACGAGGCTGATGCAATGCATCCTCCCTGCATGCACAGTGAACGCTCTGCATCCGCTAGGCTTCTGCTCTGCATCCGCAGCATCCGCTCTGCATCCGTTCGGCATCTGCTCTTTCCGCTGCGTGGCCGCTTCACTGTGCTCCTCCGGAAGCCCTGTGGATGTGCCATCCGCTCCCATCTGCTTCCATCCGCTAGGCTTCCATGGAGCATCCGTTTTATATCCCCTCTACATCCTCCCCCCGTCCATTCCGCTCTGTTTATGCAAATTCGGGGCACTTTTGAGAGCGGATAACAACGGATGGAACATTTTCTCGTCCGCTGTGTCCTTTTTAGAAGCGTTTTGCATCTGTCGGCCAATGTGACAGGCCCTTAAGTCACTTTAAGTGCTTTCCACAATGCTCTGGTTCTGTATATGAGATTCAGGATTTCAAAGTAATTCCTTATGTTCTTGAAATTGGTGGGTATATGTTCAAGATAATAATGTGGAAATTGATTGTTTTGTTCTGTTTTAGCTTAACAAGGAAGATGAGCAGTTTGTGATCTGTTCCATAGTCTTTTTTACAACCGTTATTTATTTTCTCATTAATAGAAAAAAACTGTTAGTTTTTTAAATGTTTGTGGTATTTTTTATTTAATTAATCACTAAGAGTCATTGACAGAGATGTATGGCTGTAGAAAATGAATTAATGAGTGAATGAATTAATGAATTTCAGTAGTTTTAATGCTTCCTACTTGGCTCTTTAGAACAATGGCATATGCATGAATTCAGCTTGGCTTTTGTTTGTTTAATTTAAGCATATTCTTGGAGTATTGTCACCATGCTTGGTACAAAATATTTGCAAATGCTACTTTGTTCAAAACTCCATCCTTTGCTATTGTTATAGTCCATAGTATATGTGCCTTTGATGATTGGTAGGTTCTGTGCTCCCTTTTACATTGAGTCATTTGGGAGAAGCAAGGTATGCATATATACAGACAGAGGGGGGAAGATATTTGTCATAGTTGGCAGACGTGTGAAACATTTTTATAATTGTTTTGTTAAAAACTTTATCTCATGCCTTAAATCTAGTTCTTAAAGGAAATTTAATGTTTGCTTATTTCTGTTTTCAAATAAGTTTGTTGTTTTAATATACTTAATAGAGTAGCTTGTGGCATTTTCTCTTTTTTGATTGTATATTTCAATCAATCCACTTTAATCTTATTTTACAGATTATTATTATGGGGAAAGGTGAGGAAAAGGGACTCTGTGTTTGCCACTTTGAGTTACTTATAAAGTAATAAGGGTGGAATAAAAAATCTGATGATTTGGGGCCAGTTTCTTTCTCCCAACCTGCTTACCGGGTTTTGTGGAGAATATAGCAGGAGGAAGTAGTACTGTATGTTCACCACCTTGAATTATTTATAAATGTAATAAAGGTGGATATAAGTAAGTAAATAAATATAATTTCCACTCTCTGTCTTTATCTAAGTACAGGTGGATTTAGAATACTCTCTGGAACTGAAAAAATTTACATAGCAGGATACCATCTTGTAATTGTAGAATTGTGTAAGGTATAAACACGGACATAAGCTCTGTTGTTATTTATAGGTGCTGTTAGTTAGCAGTAGTCGTCATCCTGACAGATGGATTGTCCCTGGAGGAGGAATGGAGCCTGAAGAGGAGCCTAGTGTGGCTGCTGCGCGGGAAGTTTGTGAAGAGGTATATTTTCAAATTCTGCTTGGATCCAAATTTGTCTATTCTTTCTATTCATTCCTTTCGCATTCAAAATTGTCCAAATATTAATTGTATAGTACAGATAGTGATCAAGTTACAAGTTCATATAATAACTGGTCAAAAATTTACAATGGCACTTGAAAAAAGTGTCTTATGACCATTTTTCAGAGTTATGACTGTTGCAGCATCCCTTGGGTCACATGATCCAAATTCAGATATTTGGCATTTGTTCAAATTTGGGCAGGATATTGCCCACCAGGACATTATTGCAGTGTCCTGGAGTCATGTGGTCACCTTTTGCAACCTTCTGAGAAGCAAAGTCAACAGGAAAGCCAGATTCATTTAACAATTATGTTCCTAAGTTAATCACTGCAGTGATTCACTTAATTGTAACAAGAAAGGTTGAAAAATGGGACAAAACTCACTTAACAACAGCTTAGCTGTCTGAGAAATTCTGGGAGTTGAAGTTCACCAGGCTTAAAGTTGCCAAGGTTGAGACCCCTGCCCTAATATTCTGTGTGCATAAGCACACCAAAACGTGCTACTGTCCCTGTTGTTTCTTTTTTTCTTATTTGTATCCATTTCACATATTTATAGCCATGTTTATACTTATACTTGTTATCTAATAATTGTTTGACAAAATAAATAAATAAATAAAATAAATATGTATATATATATATTTTTCATGACAATTGCCTATAGAAGAGGAGGAAAATCAATTCATCTTGAAAAATCACAAAATAATTTGCTTTGGTGTACTTTTGTGATACTTTATAAATGTGATCCTCTTCAAATTTATCTTAACTTGTCATCTAATCCTTTTAAGAAATAAAAATTTTCAGCAATTTTATATCCGAGCAGAATTAGACTGTAGGGCATGGGACCAGTTTCTTTAAAAAAATTGCATCTCCCCTTTTATATCTACTCATCTCTTCTGGTCCAGCAGGATGGGCATGTTACACATGCTTTATGCTAAAAAGAAAAGAAGACTAATATTGTTAGTAGACAGGCAGTTTTGTGAACTTATCTAGAAATTGCTTCTGCCACCACTGCCAGCATGTTACTTTAGGAATCTAGGATAATTTGCCACAGCCAGCTAACCATTGCTAGCTCACCACTGCCAACTCACCTCTGCCAACTTGCTGCCAAGTTGCCGCAGAAGAACTCCACATGGCCAACTCACCACAGGGACATCTCCACACATAGCCAGAGGCAAAGCCATTGAGCAAGTAAGCAGATGGGCAGAGTACAGAGTGCATCAGGGTGGTTGGCAAGGAAGTGGCAGTGACTGAGTTTTTTTCCATTTTCAAAGCCCCCACTACTGCTGCTGTGGGCATGGAGCCATTGACAATGCTGTCACTGCAATGGACTTAGAGCTGCCTCCATGGCTACTGCGACACCAAGCCAGTGGCAGCATTGATGGTGGAGGCTCCATGCCTAGTGTGGTGGCAGCAACATCAGCAGCAGTTTCTGTGCCATGGCAATGGCAACATTGGCATCAGCAGTCTATGCCTGGCACGGAGGTAGCAACATCAGTAACAGAGGCTTTGTACCCTGCATGGTGGCAGCAACATCAGCAGCTGCACCATACCTGATGCAGCATCAGTGGTAGCGCAGCAGGCTCAGAGCCGCTGTAGCACCATGCTCAGAACCTGGCACATTGACAGGAGAAGGGTGAAAATGGGAAGTCCCTGGCCGCTGCCACCTATCTGCTGCACATCCCGGCTGAATGACAGTACCAAATAACAGTATGCAGCCAAATTTTCGAGGATCTATCCGACCAGCTGGAACAGCTTGTGATCAGACATGAAGGCAGGGGCCAGCAGAGGAGGCAAATTTCCACCTGGAGAGATCATGAAGCACGAGCTTCTAGCCCGTCAACTTTCGGTTTAACCCAGTTGGGAGAATATTCTCCTCCCAGGAGAAGGCGATCTACCGCTGTGGGAGATCTGAAATAATGTCAGGTTTCCAAGTGATGAAATCCATTTAAAAAGAAAAGAACAAATCCATCTTCCAAGACAATTTCTTTTATTTAGGAAAACATCAAATTGGCAAAATCTATTGAAATTCTGGATCTGACACAACCCGGAATTACCCAACAATGTTAAAAACAACCTCCAAAAGTCACATTCTCCAATAGAAGTAATTCAACATTGCTTGATGTCATAAATCTGTACTTCAAGGGGCCCAAGCACGGACAGCTCATTTCCCACGGGAAGAAGAATCACCTAGCCAAAACACTCTCTTTATCTCCATTCCTCCCCCTTTAGGAATGTGGCAAGCCCGAAACCCTTCCCCCGTGACTTCCACAGAGAAAATAAGAAAAAGAATATATACTAAGCCTAACTAAAATGGCTACACATATGTCAATTTCAGGCTTGACAGATTGCTGCTACTGTAGTTCCCAGCCTCTTCTGCTCAAGAGTCTGGAGGGAGGAGGGCCCTGTGAAAATGGGATGACCTCAGCCACTGTTGCCTTACCACTGCTCTGCACTCTGCTCACCCACTCGCTTGCATTTCCTGCCCTCCATCCACCAGTGGCGAGATCTCCCTGTGGAGAGTTGGCTGTTTAGAGTTGTCTTGCAATGACTTGGCAGTGGCGAATTGACAGAGGCAACCTGGCTGCAGTGAATTGTCCCATTCTGCACTATACAGCATCTGGCAAATGAAAGAGTTTTCATATACATTTTTGATGTCAGATATTGGAACCTGGCACATAAGATCATTCATTCATCCATTTATCCATTCATCCATCCATTCATTCATCCATCCATCCATCCATCCATTCATTCAATTATAAGGCTGCCCATCTTTAAGGACACCTGGAGAAGCCTAGAACAACAGTAAAGCCCCCAAACCACTACAATCATAATATAAGTGTTGGCAATCCCTATACTATTTCCAGAAATACATTTAGCAAAGAAAGGTGGTGGAAAAATCAAATTGAAGGCTTCCTGTTCTCTAACATTGGCGGCGAGAACTACCTTTAGAGTTCACTGAATGTTTTAAGAAAGCTCATCATTTTTTGAGAGTAGACACTACAAAATTTGAAAAAAAAAAAGAGCTCTCTGGATCAAAAAAAAAAAGAACTGGGGAAGTGCTGGAACTGGCATTACAAACCTCCACTTAAGAGACAAGACCTAATGACAGAGGATTCTCCCTATCCCAAATGATAATCCTAAACCTTATCCTTACCTAATTAGGGTGAGAGCAGGTTGTAAGGGTGCACAGGAGTCAGAACATTTAAGGGTTATATCTTGGAATTTGGCTAAATACCAGGTATACCTGTGAGAAACCTGTAATTCATGGTTTGAACTTGGATGAGAAAATAGATTGGGATATAATATAAAGATCTGAACAGATGAAAAGGGGAGTGTTCGCCTTTCAGAAATGTGGTGGATTTCTGAAAGGCAAACACTCTTCTTTTCATCTGTTCAGATCTTTATAATATATGCCAGGTCTCTTTTCTCATCCAAGTATTTCAGGTGTAGCCTTAACATAGGGTTGGTAGGATGATATTGTTATTGTGACTTTGGAGATGTCCAGAGGCACTACTTCACCAATAACTAAATATGAGGTGTTGTTTTGTGAGCTTGCACCTGAGAAATAAGCTAAAAGGTTGTAGATGATGTTACTTTACTGACCTCTGAAACACTACAGCTTCACCCCTACCTGCTCAATCTTTTCAAAAGTTAGTACTAGATTTATTTAGATTTTCAGTTCAAACAATATTTTAACTTAAACCCCTGGGGAGGGGGAGAAAAATTTTTTGAGTTCATGGCCACCATGAAAATTACTAGCTTGTTCAATGTGTTCACAGTCCATATCCACACAGATATCTGCATAGAAGAGCTGGGGGGGTTTTTTGTCTCAGAGCAAATCATATTATAGGTTATAATATTGACAAAGAACACTTCTAAAAGGTTCACAAACTTCCACCATGGTACAGTGTAAATCATACCATGGAATTATATATAATTCTTAAAAGTTTTTAAAATATATAATTTAAAGTATAAGTGATTTTTAAAATAATTTGAACTATGACTTATATTAAATGCCTTTTTCTTTTCTTTGAATATATCATAGGCTGGAGTGAAAGGGACATTAGGAAGATTAGTAGGAATTTTTGAGGTAAGTACAAATATCACCATATAATTTATATCACCAAATATAAATTAATTACAATTTATATGTAATTAAAGTTTGGAAGCATGTAGGGCTTCTGTAGGTTCTACCTACGGTAGGTTAGAAGATAAATTTTCTCTGATTTGAATCTTCTTCAAAATGTGGTAGCGCTTGTAAATGTAGGACAAAAATGCTTGAAGACATTTTATGGTTTAACTTAAGGCTAGGTCCCACTGGATGACAGATGCAAAAGATATGCATAAAGGACACAGCGGACGAGCAAAATTTTGGGGGTGGCTCCATCCGTTGTCATCCGCTTCAAAAAGTGGTGAAAATTTGCATAAACAGAACGGAAAAGAATGGAAAAGAACGGACGTGGGTAGCGGGGATGTTAAACAGATGTTCATAGGAAGCCTAGTGGATGACAGCAGATGACACCTCCAAAGGGGTTCCGGGGGAGAATTTCAAAGCGGACGCATAGCAGATGAAGCAGATGCATCACGTATGCCTAAAGGAAAGGGGATGCCGCGCGGATGTATATCGGATGCAAACGCATCCTTTCTATTTCCGTGCTACTAATGATGTATAGACGTTCCATGCACCCTTTCTTTCCTCCCTCTTTCCGTTTTCAGCTGCAGCGGATGTGAGTTGCGAGGATGCCCAGAGGATGCAGAGAGGATACAGAGGACGTTTAACGGATGATAAACGGACATAGAACGTTTGTTGCTCGTATGTCGCGGATTTACATCGTACACGGCGGAAAGTTCATCCGTTCACAAAGTTTTGTGCAGCTCAAAACTTCTTGCATGGATGAAATCGCAGTGGACGGATCCTCGATGGATAGAGCGTATGAAACATGTATGCAATGAGTACACAACGGATGCATAGCGTTTTCCAATGGATGGCAAGCTTTTTTTAATGTTTTACATCCTCTTTGCATCCGTAAGTGCAGTGGAACAGGGCCTTTACTAGTAGTATCTGAATCTTCTTGATTAAGAAATCAAGACATAATTGAGCATCACTATTGATGAGACATATTTTAAGTATATTTTCAACTCAATCCTAAGATTAACATTGTTGTAGCTGTCATGTTTCTTCAAATTAACTTCATTTATCATCCTTTCAGAACCAAGACAGGAAACACAGAACATATGTTTACGTACTTATTGTCACAGAAGTATTGGAAGATTGGGAGGATTCTGTGAATATCGGTAAGCAAGCATATTAATTTGTGTCCCTGATCCTCTTTAGGAGGATAACAGTTGAATTCCCCTATTTAGATTAAGGTTTATAAAATGTAAGTTTAAAAAAAAATCAAAATCTTATTTGGAAGATTTTTTTTATAGTTGTTACAAAGAGTATTATATTTTTGTTGCTTATATTTTCATAAAAATAGCACATAAATATTCACATCTTGAAAATATGTTATTTTTCAAAGCTTGATAGTACATAATCAGATTCTTTTTTCAGAATCAGTTATGCACTTCTAACCTAGAGTTAACGAAACACTCTTGCAGTATGCTGAGCAATCTGTATGAAATAGCTGTTCTTGTTATCTTCCAGTTGTTATTTTTTATTTGACCTTAACCTTCTAAGTATTAGGATAAAAATAGGTTAAGACAAAAATAGTCATGTTAAGAATTCAGTCTTTTACAAATTGCCTCATGTTTCCAAAAGTCAGAGAAATGATAAAATAATATCTAGTACATGTGCATTTTAAGATAACAATCTTACTATACAGCATCCATGATTTGGGGGGAATGGCTATTTCCTAATCTTAGATTTTCCATGTTTGTATCCTTGAATAACAACTACACCATCTACAATTTGCAGAACTATAGCAAGTTCTCAATGTGACTCAGGTTTTTATTTTCTGTTCTATTCCACACATCCTTTTAATCATACAGTAATTTAATTTTTTACACTTGAAAAAAATTCATTCGAAAATAAACCCTGGGTTTTTTTTTTTACTTAACTGAAAACTTGTTAACCAAATTATTTCCTTCTCAGCTACTAATTATAGTAAATTACTTCAATGTATGTACAATGAACTTAACAGGTGATACAATAACACTCAGTTTTTCCTGTAATTGATTTTTGAGGAGATTGATTAGATAGGTTGGTTGGGCCAAAGTCTTCTTTGAACATATGTTATGTCCTATATCCTTAATCTCATTTAGAATGAAGTTCATCAATGTTTAAGAATTTAGGGGTGTTTAGTATCCTGAAGATATCTTGCTCTATACAGAAGTATACCTTTATTGTGAAAAATTGAATAGGATTTTTTTTTGCATTTTGAAAAGAAAAACCTACTTAATTGAGTTCATTATTTAGTAATAATAATCGCTATACAGTTTGCTGTTGTGAAACAATTACCTAGGGAGAGGGTTGTAAATACTTCACTTGTTGTAATATAACCTTTCTCCCTCTTTCTTTACCTGCAGGAAGGAAAAGGGAATGGTTTAAGATAGATGATGCCATAAAAGTTCTGCAGTATCACAAACCTGTACAGGCTTCATACTTTGAAACCTTAAGGCAAGGCTATTTGGCTAATAATGGCACTCCTGTTGTGACCACATCATTCTCGAAGGAGAGCACACTATCCGACATCAGATGACTGAAGACAGCCCTTTCAGAAAAGTTTGAAACATAGACTGAAACTTGGATTTCCTTTCTTCCCCTCTTCTCGCCGCTTTCACATGTGTTCTTTGGTAAACAAGACATGTGCAGCAGCCTTTGGCAGAGCAGATGTTTGAGTGTTGCATTATAGTGCAAAGTGGGTGGTTTGGGGTTTTTTGTTTTTGCTTTTTCTTGGATATGTATTTTGTAATACACATTTTGTGCATGAAGTGCCCCTTCCCTATTAACAATTTTGACAATGTGAACAGCAAGGCTATTAGTTTCATCTATGCCTTGTCTTCTGAAATGTTCTTGTATATATTATTCCAACCATAGCCAGATCTCTTTATCTTTTCAGTAAAGAAGGCAACAAATGTGAGATCAATTCTTTATGTCTTAGATTTTGTACTGTAAGGTACTGTTGAGGTCTGTGGTGGCTACTTGCTCCACATCTGTAACATTTTTAGAGGGAGAAATCTAACACTGATTTTGCAAGATTTTTTTTTTAAAAAACACAAGCTGCTTCTATAAAGAGGGCTTCATAAACTTGTCTGCCTTGTTCTTTAAAAAATATTCTTTACGGTAATGCTAGTGGCTGGGCCAATTTCATTCCCTGCATCCTATTCTCTGACCCAAGCTTAATACAATGAGACTTGAAGGAGACTTGCAAAGCATCCTTGGTGCTCAATTCTTTCTATAGTTTCAACCAGTATGTAATGTAACAATGGACAGAATCACAAAGGATTTGTCACCATTCAAAAGCATATGGGTTCAGAAGCCTAATAAATTACAGTCAGTAAATAGGAATCAGGGATTTGAAATGAGTTAAAACATGTGAACTGGAACAAGAAGCACTAATGCTTTTAATAGTGTAAAATGATTTTATCTTTCTGTTGCATCTTTTTGTTGCATAATGCTGGTGTCTTTTTATGGTCCATACGCCTTACATCTTACTGAACTGGATATTGTAATTTGTGCTAAAGCATTGGATTGTACTTTGAGTGTCACCTCATGGTGGGACAGTCACTTTATGTCCCTGAAAAGAATTCCCAGGGAAAAATTCAAGTGTCCAGTCCACTTTGTCTGTAATATTGTATCATGGAGCACACTCAAAATTGTAGACTTAATTTCTTAAGCAGCAAAGGTACAGCTAGTTCCCAAGTAGAATTGTTTATAGGAGGATCTGTGTCATTTAATAGGATAGTTAACCTGGTGCATTTGGCACACATCACATTTTTGTTTCTGTTGATGTTTCATACTGTCTTGATTTGCCAATAGTGTTGTCTTGTTTTTGGAAAGGGCTGTGGGAGGGGGTGGATCTGGGTAGATTTGGGGAGGGGCATTAGTTCATCCCTGGCTTGAGACAGGACTTAGTTGCTATATTTGGTGACTACTTCTTTGTCACAGTATAGCCAAGATGTGAAATTAAACCTGCAGTACTCCAATTTAGTAGATAATTCTCCCTTCCCCTTACATGCTTAAAATACATTTAAAATATTCTGAAATAGTCATATAGCCTGATGAAAAGCAAATTAGTATAGTTTTTTCAATGGACAGTTGCTATAGAACCAATAATATTTCTTATTTTTTAATTCCCTACTTTCTGTTAATAGGATAGCATTCCTTAATATGGCATCACTGAAACCAAAAGTATATGCTGAAAGGTGCAATTGAAAAAAGTGGCTTAAGCTTGATTTTGAACAAATGAAAAATTATGTTATGCCACTTTATTGCCCTTCATCTTAACAAATAATAAAATTTAGCTGAGTGAGCTTGATTAATGTCTTGAAGTGTACAATACAATAATAATTTATTTTACTAAGTATATATGTGACACTACCCAGGATAGCAAATCATTGCTTTTAAATAAAAGTTTTGTGTCTCATTGAACTGATTAGGACAGAGAACTGTTTGAAAGAGAACTGAGATTCTTGATGGAGTGACTGCAGTTTTAATATCTATAGCATGCACACTTTTTAAAAACTCTAAAATGTTTTTATAGGGCTGTTAAACTGTCACTTTAGAATAGAGTATTGTTGATGATATTCTAATAGTGATTTCTTGTTTGTTTGGGTCAGGAAAAATAAATTGTGCCAAGAAAGTAGTTTAATGTGGGATGAATTGATGACTGTTTATACAACTGCACTGAGTTGCTGATGTTTGCCTTCAGAACTGGAAATGGAAGATGCATCTCTTGGGGTATAAACTGTCTGGATTATTGGTAAACTTCCTCCTGTTTACTGAAACTCACTATTACACCTCCTTTTAATGCACTATATACATAGTTTTCCCAGCATCTCAGGGTACTCTGTAGTAAACAAGCCAAGAAACTGTAGTAATACAATGAAAATGCATTATATCAACTCACTTTTTCACATTTCTAATTACACTGGAAGTTCCCAAACTGCCAGGACATACTTCAAGAAAGTGAATTTTCAAATACAGTTCATTCTAAGTAGGCAGGTTGGTCACCATACTGGACTTTAAACATCTTAATCCTTCAATGATTGCTGGATTTGTCCATTAAAATGCAGATTGTTTTGGTCTTTATTTATAAAACTCTTAACTTTACATACTGAAATTAAGAATTGCTGGCAGTGACAATAAAATCATTTGAACAGTCATTCTTTCCCTATAAAATGGTTTAGCAATTCTGTTTGGCCATCAGAAGATATTCAGGAGATTAGGTATTGTCTCCCAAAAAAATCTATTACTTAGCCATGAGTTTTATTTTTATATGTACATTTCTGGTCCTTCATAGTTTCAGAAGAGGTTCAACATTTGCAAGAGTTTCTTGAACTTGCACACTTTTTGATTTAGACATTTGCTATAACAGTGCAAGCAGTTTTCTGGATTTGTAATTCTATACTGACCAATAGTTAGCTATAAGTTCAAATGAGATACCAATGCTCTCATTAGATGAATACTAGATGGGCTTTTGTGTTGTGTCCTAAATGTCAGCCCTTAATAAGGTGGTGCCCTAGTGTAGACATCATTTGGAAAAGGAATTCTGGAGCATAAATGTAGCATCTATCTGCAACTTTTAAAAGCAGTTGCATTTTCTCGTGGGATCACATGGCTGCCCTCCACAGCTACCAGGATCCTTGGTAAAGATGGGGCTACTTTAAAGAGCTGCAGACTGTTCCTGCCCCTATGTGCTCTGAAGCATTCTTTAAAGAGTCAAATCTAAAGCATTGTATAGCCTTACTTGCTAAGTCAGGTGACAGTGCTACTTAAGATTTGTGACAGTTAATTGGAACATAATATTTAGGGAAGCATAGTGAATTGGAAACAGTAGCATTGTGAGTGAAAATGCACAACTTCTATTACAATTTCCAGTATGGGTTTTCTTTATTAGGAAGACAAAGGTTCAGACTCTGCAGTCATCATATCTAATATCCCATGCCCTAAAATACATTAGTAATTACCTAATACATTCTTCTCTGTTTTGATGTCTGTTTAGATTAGAAAGTGTATGGGATGTAGTGCTAGAATATGCAGGAGTATTTTAATATGAATTATCCTTTGAGTTTTAACTTTGAATCAGTTAGAATGTCTGAAAATGGAGTGGTGGATAAACTTTGAAGAGTTTAGCCTAAAAGTATTGCAATGATTTTAATAGCAGTTTTTCTTCCATTCAAAATATTATATTTGTTAACAGTATTCTTATTTTGTTCCTCACTCTCCAGCTGCCTCCTTTTTTTCAGTAAGCTTATTTGTTTTTAAATCTGCCAATAAAAAATAAAGTGCCGTATTATCCTTGCTAGTGCTTATGTAGGAATATGCAATTAGATATGTTAGCTATCTAATTTGCATTTGTGAAATTGTTCAGTTTATTTTGGAGGCACTTGAATTTACATGATTCCCATATGCCAATATTTCTTTTTCTCTACCCCTCTATGTTTTGTTGATATGATAGGTAGCAACAGTATGCTGTGAAATGGATAAATGGATGGATCTCTTTTCTTCCCCATTCAGGTTTGTGCTAGATTCTTAGATATTAGCTCAGATGATGGGGAGGGAGACCTTCCATGCGTGCTTCTTTTGTATGTAGCTTGCTACCTCTGAGGATACAACATAAGAAGTATTAAAGAAAAGTGGTCTGGGGTATATGCCTATATTTAGAAGAACATGGAGGAAGTGTTCAGAGAGAAAATTGGACTTAAAATCCAATTTTAAGAAGGAAGGATCATTCTTACAATTGAAAATAATATTTTGAACCTCTTGAAGTTCATACTTGTAAGCTTATAACTATAAGCCCAGCAATTACATGCAATTGCTCGTGAACAGTGAATTTCAAATTAGAGCATGTGTTAGTAAAAACTCTGGGAATGTTTATGTGGTGGTGATTATTGATTTGCTTGCTTCCTAATGTTAAAAGTACAATTGCTCCTGAATAGAGATAATATCAAACATTGTGCATATTTCTTAATGCTTGCTTGATTTTGTTTGTCATTATAGTTGTCCCCAGGTAGTGGGTATTGTTTTGGAAAGGGTGGGGAACTGAGAGTCAATAGTGCTGTGGGACTATTTTGCACTGGAGGGGGTATGTATGTACACTTCGAACCCTGTAATAAAGAAGCTGCTTTTGAGTACATTTTGCCACCTCTTGTGATAACAGATTTTATTAGAAGTTATTTGCAATGTGATTGCTTGGCATGAATGTTGAGTTCTTGTAAATGATGAAATTTAGCATTTCACACAAACATTTGAAAAGTATGTTAATGGTTATTTGAAATCATCTCCAATTTCACAATCTCTTAGAAAAGCAGTTAGCCACTGGGCATGTATCTGAAGAATATGATACGACTTAGGAACATTATCCTCAAAATAGTTTCTCCATATCAAAATTCTGGAGACAGTTTTTTCTTATCCGTGTCTGAATGTAGCTATTAAAGGCTACTTTCAGCTGAAATACTGCATTACTGATCACATTTGTAACTTTGAGGTAGTCCTGTTTCTGAAAATGCCTAGGATTGATGAAAGAAGATTGATTTCACAATCTAACATGTTTTATTTACTGTCTTGAATTGCGTTCTGTCTTGATTAAGATATACAGTAGCAATTTCAGAAATTGTCCCCAAGATGACACCCCCACCCCCACCGATTCTTTCTAAGCACTACGGATCCTAGTGATACAAAATCAAGAAGACATGTTTGAAAGACAATTACTTAAACTTACTTAAAAATACTGGATTACATATTCCAATGGTATGGCTCAGTTTTTATAGGGCGTGTCAAATTTTTCAACTTTCAATTTCCAAATAAAAGTTGTTACAATAGTTGGGGATTGTGAAGATATTTTGGTTACTTTAATATAATTTAGATGTGCTTGATAAGTAATTACATAAAGATCATATTTTTTTAACATTTTGTTTGTTTTTCAACTTTCAATTTTCAAACATTAAGGAAACTCAAAAGTTGTAACATGCCTTGGAGATTGTGAAGATATTTTGGTTATTTTAATATAAGTTAGATGTGCTTCATAAGTAATTACATAAAGATCATAATTTTTAACATATTGTTTGTTTCAATAATGCAGTCTCATACATATTTACATAAAAATGTAAATAGCATAGTTACTGTTATCAACATACTTGTCGCTGATGTCTGCTCATGCTGAAAACATCAAAAACACATCCTGTTGTTACATCCTAAATACATCTATGTATTTATTCTCTCTTTCCTCAATTTAATGAAAAGGAAATATGAATGGATGGAGGCATCCTTATAAATACATTCAATTGAAATTATTTCAGATAAAGCAGGATTTATAATGGAAACTAAACTGATCTTACTTGAAACATTTTATCCTAGAAGCTTGGCACATTTGATTGGTTACTCTTAGACCTGAGTGCAGTACTACTAAATTGAATGTCCAAAAATTACACTTCTGCAAAGAATAGAATTATTTGGATGTATTTCTCAAAATGTCTAAATTATGGACCGTGGATTTTATTACTACTATCAGTACTTTGTTGAAAAAATATTCAAAATTGAGTACAGCAAACAGGTGAACTCACAGAATAGAACACTAGAAAATTCTGGCATCGTCTCCCAGAATCATTCTGGTCTTCACACACCAGAATGGTGCTTGTTCCAGTTTCCTCCTGTAGGATGTGCTTTACCTAACATCTTTCTCCTATCTGTTACGTCCATAATCTGTAGCTAGCAATTGTCTGTGTTACCGTGAGCAATGGTTTTTAAAAATTTATTTCTGCATAAACTGTTCTCCGTTCAGTTCTTTCAAATTTAACTTTAGCTAAATTAAACCATGCTGACTTATCTTGCCAACCATAGTCCAGCGCTCTGATTAATGTGCTAAAGGAATAAGGCTATACTGATACATTATTTAGAACTATAAGTAAATGATGGTTATAATTACATTGCCTAATTCGTTTACTTTTTGGAAAAATATACTGATAAAACACCTGAGCTCTTTTGTTTTCTAGTTGATTGAACTATCATAAAGATGTCTTACAAGTAACAAAAGCTGCAAAATTTGTACATGCTTGATGAAATAATAATTTCCAAACAGATTTCCTTTAAGATTAGGTATTGCACACGCACACCATAACACTTGATTTTGAATTCTATGCATCTACATTGTTAGTGCACACAATAGAATCTGCACATAGTGCTCTGATGACAATATATATGACAAAGTACTGCAACTTTTAAAACACACTTTTCAAGCAGCTTTTCAAACTGCAATCCCCATCTTTAAATAAATGGAACAGAGAGGTGTGAAGAAGTCATTGCTATTGGGGCATAGGGGTTGTTTATTTACTTATAGAATCGGAACGTTATTCTACAATTCATTCTAATAGTGTGAGACTAAATATAGATAATTAAGTTTTTGTGGCCCCTGAGTGGCAAAAGCTATAATTTTGCATGTAAAAATTAATATACCATCTCAGTGTTGGAAATACACCTTTACTGGGGAACATGTCTGCTTCAAATGATTGTTTTTTAATAGAAGTGTCAGGTAGCAGTGTAAATCACCCAGAGTTACCTAGGTGAGTTAGGCAGTTAAAATTTAATAAATAAATAAAAAAGAGTTTTAAAACATTGTGATACTTCTCAGGCTGATTGTTCTGGGTTAGTTTGGGCTACATGAAATCTATAACAGCCACTAAGAAAAAAATAGATATATTTCTTTTCCCTGTATTATAAACTCACTGCCATATTTTAAGATAGATTGCAAATTGAAATATCCGTTATTATGATTTGTATGCAGAGATATTTTCTAAGGACTTGTATTTTGTGCAGTTTTCTATCATGATAACAAAATAATTTCTGACATCCTTTCCAATGTATTTCAAATTCATTCTTCATGCAGAGAACTGAAAGACAAAATCTAGACATCTTGTTTGGCATCAACTCCCTAATGCACAAACTGTGCTTGGAAAGAAACTGGAGACTATTCAAATCTCACTATTGATTCCCTAGTTGAATACAAGAAATATATATATATTATTCTTTAACACTTTATCGTACAATTTGATGCATTTCAGAAATAGGCCCTATTGAACTGGATTAAATTTATTTTCAGGTAAGTGCATAACATTTTAGGCCTAGTGTAATCTTCCAATTCCTAAATATATTTATTATAGAATAGTAGTAAGTAGCATCGGTGTTGAAAACATTTTGAATTATAGTGATTTTTTTAAAAAAATTTCAAATATGTACAAAAAAATGTCCTAGTATGGCCATGATCATAGTGAAAATATTTTAGCAGCTGATTGGAAAACAATTGTCCTGTCTTGTCAGCAGCATGAGATTTGGTAACCAAATTTGTTTCAATCACTATGAGTTCGTATTTTAATGTAAATTTCACAATGTGAAATTCACAGACTGGGAGCAAAACATTAAAATATAGTAGAAGAAAGTTATCTCTAATATTACACAAAACTATCAGTTATTAAAAAGTAAACTCCAGTTATCACAATGTAGTTTTCCTTTTTACAAAATAGTTGCTATTTAGGTGAATCACATTTTATAATGCAGGCTATTGTTGCTTTGGGAGAGGTGGAAGAGGAATGGCAAAGAAGGTAGTAGCCTTTGTATATTCATCCAGCTGTTGGTTTTTTTCAGAGAGCAGCTATGACTGGACCACTAGCCTAGCCCTATACCATCATAAAAGGAGATAATATCTATTATACAGAATTGAAATTAATATCTTCAGGAACAGCATGCTTAGATTTAGTCAAATGTTACTATTAAAATTGCCCATCTTTTTTTGTTTGGATTACTAAGCAAATGGTAACAATTTAATTACAATTAATAATGAAAACATATTAATTTGATTTTAAATACTCATTTAAAGGCAAATACAGTTAAAATAATGCTGGTAGGTTATGGCAATTAAGAGCTGGATATATGAAAAGTAGTGACTGTTATGCAAAAATGGACAATATTAGTACTGCTGGGAGTGAAAAATTAATGTGAGTTCCATAAAAGTAATTCAGACATTTCTTTAGAAAATACTATAGGCATGTTTGCAATGTCTGATCCTCTAGAGAGATTATCTCAGCATGTGATCAGTTTTGTATCTCCTTTAATATTTGTAACTTAAACTAAAACGGTGAGAACTTAGAACTATAAATGTAATTTTAAGAAAGGGACATTGCCAAAATACCATATTTTAACTCTAGAGGTTCATGCGCTTGGAAACAATAGTTAGCTCCTTTCTCCAAAGGTACAGATCACTAGGAAGATTATAATGGTAGTTATACTTCCTATTTCCCTGCAAGGCTGCTTGGGTATGAAAGTATCATTGGATATAATTGATAGCATTACTGGACATTAGTATTTACCATTGTTTTTCTCCCTCTTCATTTAATTTTTCCCTTTATATTTGTCATGAACTGAAGAATGACATGGAGCTCTCTCAAGACACAGTGCTGACAAGGTAGATCTACAGCTAGGCAAGAAAGACAGCAAGGAATGAATAGTGAGTAGAAGGGGTCATAAGTGTTCTTTTGGTTTTTGTTCAAAAATGTCTCAAACACTGAGCAATGATTTAAATGAATTTTTAATATTTGCCTTTTATCATTTCTAATATATTCCATTCACATCGTTGGACTCATAATAACATTCTCTGGGAACAGAATGACAGCCTTCAAAAATTCAGAAGGCCTACTCTTCCCACAAGTAATGCAAGGTTCTCAATTATGGGAGATTAACAGTGGCTGCTTTGTTATAAATATGAGTCTTAACTAAAATATAACAATAAAAATTGTACTAGTTCAAGTAGGAAAGGAATGTTTGCCTTTTAAGAAATTTTTATACATCATAATATTGCCTTGATCCTACTGATGCTTAATGGGCTTGACACTCTTCCTGAGAGGTGCAAAGTTTAACTGCATAGCTCTTGATTTTCAATATTCAGCACATCTAGAGATAGATTTGTGAATGAAAATACGGAGAAAAACTTTTTGGATCTCATATTAATCTAATATTGGAGAATGATAGGTTGAAGAGGTTGAATGATAAGATTAGATCTTATAAAGGTCTGTACTAATTTTGATTAGTTTGATGGTTTGTGAATAAAAGAATTAAAAAGAAATACTTTATATAATGTGTACATAAAACTATAGCTCTTGATTGTCTGCAGATACCAATTTATAAGGTTTTATAAGAGGGCTACATCAAATAAGGAACAAGCTGGTTTTGGTGGGTACTAGTCTGGACATTTGTATATCATTCGGAACTGAAGGCAATTAGCTCTAAATACTAATTGTAGGGGAACAACCACAGAAGGCTATTGCATCATATCCTGTTTTGGATTTTTCAGTTAGTCAGAGTTGGCATGTTTTATGAAAACAGCCATTTATTTGTAAGTGTGGTCAGAAAAGCAGTTCTTTCATCTCTCATATAACTATTGGTTCAGGATCTTAGATTTGAATAGCTTGAAATACATGCAGTACATTAGCACAGAGAGTAATTTTTCCTCACCGATTTAATCTCCTTCAAAGAGGAAACAATAAAGAGTGGGCTTCCGGTTTGAGTTCCTTCGGCAACAGACAGAAATCCGCGATTGTGTGCGGTTTCGGTCTGGGCTCGCCGCTGGAGCGTTCCGAGCTGGCTGGTTTCGGGGCTAAGCCACCCCGTAGAGGTGGTGAAGAGGGGGGAGACTGCCATCAGGGTTGAGGAGAGCCGCATCTCTCCTCCTCAGCTGGCCATTACTCCCTTTCCTGAAGGCGGTTGCAGCGGTGGTCAGAAATGGCCACCTCAAAGAGAACTTGACCAGAAAAGAATGTGCAGGAGGAAGATAAGAAGTGAAAGTTTTGGCTGACCGGGTTAAATTGCAAAAGCAACAACTAAGGTACCCTGGAATTTAAACTTACAAAAAAATAACATTGCTCCCAAAGAAGAGTCGGAAGCAGCGAAGGAAAGTGAAACGGGAAAGATTTGGTTTTTTTTTCTTCTCTCCCTTTCCCTATACTGACAACTAAGAGACTTAAATAAGAAATTGGAAAAATCCGCTTTGATATCAACAGGCAATTAAGCTGAAAATAAAATAAAATGTTAAAGGGATAATAAAGATTTCTGGACACTATTTTTTTTTTCATAAGCAGGAAGGGAGAGAAAAAGAATAAAAGGGCAGGATCTGGAAAGAGGGAGGAGACTGCCTGGAATTGAAAAGGATCTACAGTAAAACTTCAAGACTTCTAAAAGATACATTTTAACTGAAACTTTGCAACTAAACAGAAGAATATGAGGAAGAGAAAGTGAAAAAAAAAGAGCAAAAAGAAACAGCTTGCGTGTATTTGGATTTCTTGGTGATCTTTGGATTCTTGGTTATTGCATTTGAATGACTAAAATTAATCGGGGCGGTTGTTTAAAAATTTATACAATGGCACTACTTCTGGATGAATTGAAGATGGAACTTAAAAAGTACAAAGAAGATGCACAAGAAGGGAGGGGTTCTTTTGCCTTCGTTTTTCAATTCTTAGAAATGGAGATTTGGAACTATGAGAAATAACAAGAAACGTCTGCAAAACAAGAAGACTGGGACAAAGAAGAAACCATCTTTAATGAACAAGTAATTCTATGTGGGGAAGAAAAAGGAAAGGGGGGAAAGAGAATGGAGAATTTAAGACTTAAAAAAACAACCAAAGAAAAATAATTCGAAAAATAAGTATAATACTGGAAAGCAACAGAAGTAGGGAATACAGAAGAGACAAATAGAGGTAGAGAGACAAGGAGGTAAAAAGGGGAGAGAGAAGAAGAGAGGGAAGAAGGAAAGGAAAAGAAGTTATAAAGGACTGGGACAAGATACAGAGAAACAGGACCTATTTAGAGATAATGGGTGAAAATTTAACTGAAAAAGTGATTCTGTAAAGGTACATAAGATTGTATTGTTATATTAGTATTAGAAATAATATTAGAAAATTGAAAACAATGTATGATTAAAATGAGGGATAAAATAGTGTAATTCAGTGAAATGTTTGTTAATAAAATAAGTGAAATAAAATAAATGAGAAAATTGAATTAGGAAGGGACGTGAACATTTTAATTAGTTAATGTTTTATAAAATATAAGTGAAGAGGGGGGAATTAATTATGGAAAGCTTATAATTGTTCCCATAGAAGTATGATATTTTATTGAAAAGTAATGTTAAAGAAGTTAAGATTTTAATGAATATTAATATTAATGATAGAATTGAATTGGACTGGAATGTGTTGTTTTAATTACATATATTTATAATTTTTTTTTAAGAATGTAGTGTGTATTTTAAGAATGTACCAAGCAGAATCCGAATGGAAGTTATGTATTATATTGAATGTTATAACTTTAGGGTATATATTGAAGCCTAAATAAGAGTTAAATGGATAAACTTAAAAGATGCAAAGGCATCATTGTCCAATCAGTAACTACAGGAGAAACTTTGCTTAATGAGAAAAGAAAATAGATAATTGAAACAGGACAGACAAAAAATATAAATATAATGATTTGAATTGAGATGAGATAATTAAAATAAAATTGAGAAAATTAAAAGAGGGGGGAAGCTATGCAGAAAATGTAAAACACTAATAAGATATGGAATAGAACATAAAAATGAGCATGAAATTGAATTTGTGTCTGTCCGAAGAAATGTAACCCGGGATTACGCTACTTTCAAAAAAGATGTTTTATTTGTATTTTTTTGTGAAAACTCAAATAAAATTTACAATAAATAAATAAATAAATAGTGTAGAAGATTAAGTCTCAAAAGCAATTAGCAAATCCAAAAGGATGCTCCATTTAAGTTAAACTAAAATCGACATGAAATAGGCTAAAATGATTTTATGTTCAAATTCTCCATCTCCCAAGTGGTAGAACTCAGATCAGTTTTAGCATGCTTTCCCTTCATGAAATCTTATTGTTTACAGTATTTTTAACTATCCAGCTTTTATCCTTAACTTTTACAGGAAAATATAAATAATTGCTTTTGAGAATACAATTCATACTATGAACTTCCCATCCTCATGCAGATGCTGTGCTGCTGCTGCTTTCTTTGCTTCCAGTCCATAACAAATGGCTTTGCTATCTCACTGGGACATTCTCCGCATGCTTACTCAGCATCCTTTTGTTCCAGTTGAATTGGCTCTTGCTGTTCCTTTATACCTAAGCATGCTTCATATGCAATATGGCTTTGTTCCGCACACAGGGCTGAGCTATTCCAGGTTTATTGATGACAAGTGCCTATTACACTATTACCCTATGATATGGAAGCTTCAAGGTACAGAACCAGCTGTGTGACTTGGGACCTTCTTTTGCAGCCCTGGATCAGAAGGTCAAAACATTCTACCTGTCAACCTACATTGGACTAGTGTGGTGTTGAAGAAGAGATCTTCATCCTGTAGTGGATTGATTTGGGCTGATGATAATTCATAAATAAAAAAATTGTAAAAAATACATTGCCTTCTCCAGAACTTTCTAAAAGTAACTGTTTCATATTGTGTGGTTATCAGAACCAAGTTAAAGCTATTAGGTAGATTTTTCAATCCTTCACCATTTCATTAAGTATGTGAGTACATAAACTAGGAGTGTTGGAGTTAAATACACTGCTCAAAAAAATAAAAGGAACACAAAAATAAGACATCCTAGATCTGGATGAATGAAATATTCTTCGTAAATACTTTGTTCATTACATAGTTGAATGTGCTGACAACAAAATCACACAAAAATTATCCATGGAAATCAAATTTAGCAACCCACGAAGGTCTAGATTTGGAGTTACACTCAAAATTAAAGTGGAAAAAAACACTACAGGCTGATCCAACTTTGATATAATGTCCTTAAAACAAGTCAAAATGAGGCTCAGTAATGTGTGTGGCCTCCACATACCTGTATGATATCCCTACAACACCAGGGCATGCTCCTGATGAGGTGGTGGATGGTCTCCTGAGGGATCTCCTCCCACACCTGGACTAAAGCACTCCTGGACAGTCTGTGGTGCAATGTGGCATTGGTGGATCATGTCCCAGATGTGCTCTATTGGATTCAGGTCTGGGGAACGGGTGGGCCAGTCCATAGCATCAATGCCTTTGTCTTGTAGGAACTGCTGACACACTCCAGCCACATGAGATCTAGCATTGTCTTGCATTAGGAGGAACCCAGGGCCAACCGCAGCAGCATATGGTCTCATGAGGGGTCTGAGGATCTCATCTCCGTACCTAATGGCTGTCAGGTTACCTCTGGCGAGCACATGTAGGGCTGTGCGGCCCCCAAAAGAAATGCCACCCCACACCATTACTGACCCACTGCCAAACCAGTCACGCTGGAGGATGTTGCAGGCAGCAGAACATTCTCCATGGCATCTCCAGACCCTGTCACGTCTGTCACATATGCTCAGTGTGAACCTGCTTTCATCTGTGAAGAGCACAGGGCACCAGTGGTGAATTTGCCAATCTTGGTGTTCTCTGGCAAATGCCAAACGTCTTGCAAGGTGTTGGGCTGAAAGCACAACCCCCACTTGTGGATGTCAGGCCCTCATACCACCCTCATGGAGTCTGTTTTTGACTGTTTGAGCAGCCACGTGCACATTTATGGCCTGCTGGAGGTCATTTTGCAGGGCTTTGTCAGTGCTCCTCCTGTCCCTCCTTGCCCAAAGGTGGAGGTAGCAGTCCTGATGCTGGGTTGTTGCCCTCCTACGACCTCCTCCAGGTCTCCTGATGTACTGGCCTGTCTCCTGATAGCACCTCCATGCTCTGGACACTATGCTGACAGACACAGCAAACCTTCTTGCCACAGCTCGCATTGATGTGCCATCCTGGATGAGCTGCACTACCTGAGCCACTTGTGTGGGTTGTTGACTCTGTCTCATGCTACCACTAGAGTGAAAGCACCACCAGTGTTCAAAAGTGACCAAACCATCAGCTAGAAAGCATAGGAACTGAGAAGTGGTCCGTGGTCACCACCTGCAGAACCCCTCCTTTATTGGGGATGTCTTGCTAACTGCCTCTGCTTTCCACCTGTTGTCTGTTCCATTTGTACAACAGCACGTGAAATTGATTGTCAATCAGTGTTGCTACTAAGTGGACAGTTTGATTTCACAGAAGCTTGATTGACTTGGAGTTACATTGTGTTAAGTGTTCCCTTTATTTTTTTGAACAGCGTATATAATTCTCAACCTGACCATCAGAACTTTGCCTATGAATGAGCTGACTTTACCATAGTTCTCCATTGAGAATCTGACTAGATAAAATGGGGTTGATTCATACAAGCGATCCTTAAAGTGTAGTTTCCTCTCATTTAACAAAACCTGCCTCCAGGCTGAGGACTATATATATTTTTAGCACAAATAACATTCCTTCCTTCTGGAGGAGATATTTGGACTCTGAGAATTCTCTACATTTTTGTCCAGTTCTGGATAGTCCCTCTAAAAATGGGCTAGAACTGAAGGCAATGCTCATATGAGATTGAGTCACTGTTATGTAAAAGCATCATAAGACAGGTCGCCTTATTGCCAATCCTTTTTCGACTAATCCTTCTTGGATTTATTTCTTGCCAATCCTTTTTCGGATTTATTTTCCATAAATTACCCCTGACCATCACGTTGGACGGTGGGTAGCGTTACACTGTCAAATAAAGCCGCAAAATATTTACACCAATGAGCCAAAGCCAGGCCGGAGTTCGATGCGCATCTCCTTTACATTGGAAACCTTTTGTATTTTGTTTTCAAAACCCAGTTTCAAAGTACACTTTCGGAACTTTTTCGCATTGCAGTTCAGAGAACATCCCTCCGCCTCACCCCCCACCCCCACCCCCCAGACGGACTATCAAATAGAACCCGGTACGGCGCTGAGGCGAACCTCGACGTTCAGCCCAACTCACCAGAACGCGGTTATTTTCCCTCGTCGCTGTCTTTCACAGGGCTTGTCAAGGCGGAGACCGCCCTCTGCTGCCCCGATGGCCAATCGCGCGTTACCTGGCGGAACCTTGTTTGGGGATTGGCTGCTGCTCTTTCCCCCCCCCCCCCACTTCCCCCAACGTGCGGCCCTCAGTCACGCGCCTTTCGGCTTTTCCTGCCGGTGTTTGAAAGGGCGTGAAGCTCGAGAGGTGCGCCGGGCGCGCGCGTTTGTTTGTTTGCAGCGACCAAGCGAGCGGGGTGGGGGGTGGAGGGTTGGAGGGTGGGGAAGAGAAAGAGCTGAGAAGAGAGGAAAGGGAGGTAAAGAGCTGGGTCCGCCCCACTTGAAAGCCAATGGAGAAGTGAACGAGTCCCCGGGGAAATGGCTGGGAGGCGGAGACGCGTTGATTTTTCTCTCCACCCCCAGTTGGAGGCGAGGCTTCCGGAAAGAAGATGAGCGTTGCGGAGGTAAACCTGGGAATGCCGAAGAGGTAAGCGCTGCCGTTGCTGGAAACGGGAGGAGGAGAGGGATGAAGTCCGGGCCGGCCCTGGCTTTGCCAGAGGACGCTGTTCCGCGGTTTGGATGGACGTGGGCTTGCGATTCTGTTCATACTCTGCCGAGTGACAGAGGCCTCTTCTTCCCATATGACCGTATCTGTCGTCCCCTGGAAGGAGAAAAAGCCTTTTGGTTCACTGGAGGACGCTTCTGTTTTGTCGAGACCTGGAGGAGCGGGGCCTTTCTCCGCCGCGACAACTTTTGAGACGCGTGGACTCCCGACTCTCAGAATGCTGGCCGGGGAATGCTGGGAATTGAAATCCATACCTCTTAAAGTCGCCAAGGCTGAGAAACACTGCTCTCTGGCTTTTCGAAACCAAGCTGAGCACGGTGGTTCACTTTGATTTTTTTTTTTTTTAATTAAAAAAAAGTTCTTTGGGACCCTTTTGGCTACATAATTGCAAATAAGGTGGCCTTGTTTCGGAAATGCAGGATTAGGATGATGCATACTTTAAAAAAAAAAAAATCTGTTGGGATAATTTTATGATTTCCTTTCATAGGGTTTCAGGCGTTCTTATTTTACTTAATGGATACCAGAGGGGCGTGTGGCATCCTAGGGTATATGACATAGGGTCCGGTTCTTGAGAAATAATCTCATCTGAAGGGGGTTATGTAAATGTACAGAATAGATATAGGTAAGTAAATCAATATTGTCAAAGGGATTTTTTGACTGTTAAAATAAAACACTGGTTTTGTTTGTATAACTTTTCTTTCTGGGTAAACTATGTTTGAGGTGAGGAGAAAGAAGTTAAAAAATAGTTAAAACTCTGTCAGTGCCAATGCCATGCATTACGCCTTTTGGAATCTTTCTGTCCTGTTCTTGCTTCCACAATGTCTATATTATTGTTTCATATATTTATCTTTGTTCTCCAAACTTCTCACCTTCCTCTTTTCCAAGTTCTCATCAAATACACCCAAATGTGACTTTCTCAATTTTCTCCTATTATCTCAATTCATTCTTTCTGTATATCCAAACCACCTCAACTTACATTTTTCATATTGAACATTCACTGTTGTATTTTCATTTGTTCAGTTTCCATACTTTCTTCATCTGATTTCTTTTGTTTCACCAATATACTTAAGCCCCCCATTCCCACTCTATTCAACTTACATTTCCCCTGAATTTCAGGCTATCACAGCCGTTTAGTTTTAAATTTGAGGCTCGCCTACTGTTGAGCCAGAATGCTTTTTTCTAACAAGCATTAACAGTAGGCGAGCCTCAAATGTAAAACTAAATGGCTGTGATAGCCTGACTCACAGACGAACTCAATACAGAAGCTTGATGATGGCAGATGAGATTCTGCCGAAACGTTGCTACAACTTTAAAAGCACAACTACAATGACATGGGATAATACCCAAAGGAAACTGAACAGCATATGCATATATATTTATATATATGTGTGTGTATGTTAAGTTTTCGTGGGTACTTACATGTATGCTGTTCAGCTTCCTTCGGGTATTATCCCACGTCATTGTAGTTGTGCTTTTAAAGTTGTAGCAACTACTTGAGATTCTGCTGAAACATTGCTACAACTTTAAAAGCACAACTACAATGACGTGGGATAATACCCGAAGGAAGCTGAACAGCGTGTATGTATATGTATGTATGTATGTATATGTATGTATGTATGTGTATGTATGTATATATATATATTTGTTTTTTTAAGCTTTCGCGGGTACTTACATGTGTGCTGTTCAGCTTCCTTCGGGTATTATCCCACGTCATTGTATGTAGTGCTTTCAAAGTTGTAGCAACGTTTCAGCAGAATCTCATCTGCCATCATCAGGCTTCTGTATTGAGTTCGTCTGTGAGTCATCCATACAGAAGCCTGATGATGGCAGATGAGATTCTGCTGAAACGTTGCTACAACTTTGAAAGCACTACATACAATGACGTGGGATAATACCCGAAGGAAGCTGAACAGCACATACACACACACACACACACACATACACACACACACACATATATATATACACACACACACTCTTGCTTACTTAACCCTCACCAATACCACACCATAAGCTATCTATTTTCATATATGCTTTATTTTCATCATAATGTATTGCTGTATTCATTAACCAAGCTGCAATTATATGTACAAAATCTTCCAAAACCCTTCTAAAACCCTCCCAGGACTCTTAGAGAGGCCTGAGCATTTGTGAATTCTGCACAATATTTTAGTTGTTTGTAGCACAGCACTCTTCTGGACATAGAGCTTTGCTGGTGTTCATAGGAGATTTGTTGGTGCTTAGGGGTCGCAGTCCTGAGTGCTGAGACCCCTGCTGAGACCACTTTGGTCTTTACTTTCTAATTCTGCCTTCAGGCTCTGGTACTTCTCTAGCTTGTCATACACCTCCTTCCTGATGTTGCTTTTACTTGGCACCAGTACATCTATCACCATCTTGCACCTTCTGCTCCTTGTCTATTACCGTGATGTCTGTTGATTGACCAATATCAGCTTGTCCGTCTGGATCTAGAAGTCCCACAGGGTCTTAGCCTTGTTATTTTCCACAACCTTTTGAAGAATCTTCCCTCTGGACTTGGGAGAGTCTAGCCTATACATTGCAGATGTTCCTGTTCAAAGTGTCAGCTTCTTGGTTGTCCCGATCAGTGTATACTGTTCCTGTCTGCATCTTACACTCTGCCACTATATATTGGGCTGTCTCTGAGGCCTCTGCACAGTGTGCCCCTCGGGTTCTGTTTAGTGTGGTAGACTCTTGCTTCTATGGATCTGGTGCTTACTGCTTGTTCTTGTGCTGCTATGCCTCTGTGCTGTTTTTTAGTCCAGCCTTTTCCAGCCACTGGTAAGATTTCCCAATGTCTGCCACCTCAGCTATCTGTTGATGGTACATTCCATGCAGTGTCTTATATACATATATTCTGCCTTTATTATTTTGTAAATAACTCAAGCCTTTAAACATATCTGATACTCCCCCCCCCTCCTGTTTTCTCTAAAACAACAATCCTGTGAAATGAGTTGAGCTGAGAGAGGGTGATTGGCCCAAGATCACCCAGTCGGCTTTCATGCCCAAGATGGGAGTAGAACTCTGTCTCCTGTTTCTCGCCTGGTGCATTAATTGGATTAAACTGGCTCTCTGTATATTTATATGAAATACATTAGACAATCCATAATGTACATGAATGTATACATGAAATACATTATGTGAAAGTTGTAGTTAATGCATAAGTAATGACCATGAGTCTGCTGTACAGGTAGTCATTTGTTTTGTGATTGTTCAAAATTACAACAGCTCTGAAAAAAAAAATGACCTGTGACCATTTTTCACACTTATAATCGTTGCAGCATCCCCGTGTTCAGATGATCAAAACTGGATGCTTGGCAATTTTGTCCCGGGATCATGTGATCCCATTTTACGACCTTCTGATAAGTAAAGTCAATGGGAAAACCAGAGTCACTTAACAACTGTGTTACTAACTTAACTGCAGCGGTTCATTTAACAGCTGTGGTAAGAAAGTTCATAAAATGGGACAAAACTCACTTGGCAACAGAAATTTTGGGCTCAATTGTGGTCGTAAGTCAAAGTTGCCATGGAACTAATAGAGCGCCATGGAACTCTCCAAGCCAATTGTAACCTTAGCTAAGAAATTATTAGGCTGACTTTGGGTTTAGCTGACTGGGTAAATTGCCAAATGTATAATACAGCTATTATTTAATAAGACTGCTACATCCAGACAGCAAAGTTTGAGGCAGTAACTAGATGGCAGTAAAAGGATAGAATCTTCTGTATCGCTTTGCTTTCATCTATGTTTGTGGCCTAGCCCTGATAGCTGTTGCTTAATCAGTGAATGTGGTTACTGGAAATTTGTTTCTTGTGATCACAGAAACTCTGGGAAGGCCAGGTTGCAGACAATGAACAGAGTAAGAGGGCCCAATTCAAATCTCCATTCTGCCACCAAATCTGAATTATTGTGGCTTTCAGAAGAAGTAGGAATGTGTAAATCTGTAAGTGCTCAGAATGTGGCATTTGCTATGTGTTTGGGCTTTTAAGAATTGACACAGGAAGTATCTAAAGAAATGTCTTCTGGGCATTAGGTTGATTCTCTTCCACAAGTGTTTATCATAGATAACATCCTTCCATTTAATTCCCAGCTTTTCTAATTATTTGAATGATTCTCCAGTATTGAATTATAGCTGTGGAACAGATAGTCTCATAGGCACTGAGTTCATTTGTTTCTGTACTGCTTTCTTCACATTCTGTTAGCTCAAGATAAATTCAGCCTTATCTGATGTTTAGTATTTTCAGTGTGCTGACAATACCAAATTATGCATCTCTACCTCATGCTGAGCAAGTGAAGCCGCTTAACTTCCTTCTCAGAGACTGGAGGCTATAAGGGCCTAGATGGGGAGAAATGAGAGCTGACATATTTGACTCTGGGTGGGGTAACATCCCCTGGACAGAACTGGTATGCAATTTGGTGGTCCTCCTATATTTGAAGCTCTTGTTGGAAGAGCCGGCAGTAGCCATAGCTTGGGGGGGAGGCTTTGCTGGTGTGCCATTCCTGGTTTTACCACACAACTCGGCCCCATTCTCCAGTACTGTTCCATTGGGAGGCCTTGCTCACAGTCATGCCTTAATCACTTCCTGATTAGATTACTGTGCTGTGTACATGGGGCTGCCCTTGAAGAATATTCAGAAGCTGCAGTTGGCTGAGACTCTGTGGCATTTATAATTCTGGGTGGCCCACAGTTTATCAAGTTATACTACTGTTGCATCAGTTGCCCTAGCCCTTGGTTTCTTTCTAGGTATAGTTAAATATGCTGGTTATCACCTTTAAAACTCTAAATGGCACAGTGTCAGATTTGTGAGTCCATCTCTTAACTTTGTAGCTGCCCCTACAAGGCAGTTCTTTGGATTGGCCTCCAACCTGTGATTTGAGGAACCTTACTCAAATATTTAATAAGACATTTAAGAAGGATGCACCCTAATGTATAAGACTATAACAAGTGATGACCAGGAGAGATTTTTATTTTGAGACTTGCAAAATTGGTATCAGCCCTCCCAGGTAACCAGACCAAAAACATGACCAGATGAGCCAGTGCTAAGTTACTGTCAGACTACATTAACAGAACCTTGCAAATCTGAATAGCAACCATAAATCTCCTGCTGTAACCTTCAACAGTCTGATATGTTAGGGTAGCTCCTTAACTTTCTTTGTCCATTAAGCATTTGCAGGCCCCTCTCTCTTTTATCTGATAATTTCCTAGGCTACATCTCTTCTCAAGGTCATTCCCATATACCATTGCAAGGGGCCACAAGAAACTTGTCCAACCTGGTTTCTTACATCTCATAGTAATATAAATCTAGATTATACCTGTATCCTGTATCTCAGTTGCATTTACAAATGGTATTCAGTTCCATTTACAATGAAAACTTGTAAACCCAGTTCAGAATTTGAAAAAAAAAATTGTAATCCAATATTCCTATAAGATTCTTTATTTATGAGAATCTTGAAAATATGAAGATATGAACCACAGACTAATTCAAGATTTTAAGACCTGATTACCAAACAAATCTGTACCTGGAGATAATGGGATTGTTTCTGGAATATTCTGCAAACAAATTATGTGCTTTACCACACAATTCTGCCCCATTCTTCAGTATTGTTCCGTTCGTCATTCAGGGCATGTCTATTGGGAAGTCTATCATCAACATCTGGAGGGCCATAAGTTTATTAACCTTAGACCAAAACAAGTTTTTGTACTTGGTTTTATAGGTGGGCCTAGCATGGAGCAAATTTTGCTGTTATATTAAATATTACTCATAGAATGTGCTGAGGGGGAGAGGGTGGGGGAGGGGTTGCAGAGTTTTGCTTTTCTCCATTATGGGAAATATATAGAAAGCAAGTTATTAGATGTCAGTTACACTAGCTTAGACCAAGATGCCAGCATTATTTCCATTACTCTAACTTTCTGTCTTGGAATGGTTTATTTTTCTTTGCACATTCACCCTTTTTCTCAGTTTCATTTAGCTTTCATGTCTCAGGGCTAAATATTTTAAAGGATTTTGTTCATTGATTCTAGTGTGAGGGGCAGCATGTGATATGCTTGTGACTATCTTATGTGCAGTTATTTGAATGGCAGTGGGTTTGGGAGGAGTGGCTTATGGCAACATTAAGAATATGTTTTAATCCTAAAACTTTTTTTTTTTAATCATTGTGAGGTGGACTTCCCAATGAAGACAGGAGCTGCTTCTCCGATCCTGTCAAGCAAGTTTTCTGTGCCATGAATAACACCACTATGCCCACTTCTGCTGGGCCAACCAGTGACTCCCTGGTGGGTTATATTCTAGTGCCGTTTTTCCTTATCACCATTGTTGGAATCGTCATGGCAGTGGTGAGTGGACTCAAGACAGAAGCACTTGGTTTCTAGACCAGCATGCTGGGTGGGGAATTCTGGGAGTTGAAGATTACACATCTTAAAAGCTGTGAGGTTGAGAAATGCTGCTCTAGTTTTTATGTCAAACAATGGAACATGATGGAAAGTTTTTCTTCGAAAAGAAAAAAAAAAGATAAGTCTCAATATCAATTCTTAATCAACAGTTTCTGTTGCAACAGTTGTAGTCTTTTCAGTGAATGAGTGCCATTATTCGGTGGTGGGATTCAAATAATTTAACAACAGGTTCTCTGTCCCAATGACTGGCTGAGTAGGCATGGTTGGATGGGCATGACTGGATGTGCGTGGCCAACTTGATGTCACTCACCATGCCCGGCCCACCTCCTGGCTGCTTGCCTCAAAGTCCTCAAGAAGATACAATATCTTGGCATTCTGGGGCGGGAAAGCACCGGTAGGGAGAAGTCACCCACCTGAGCCCTGTGAGCTCTGTGGTGCCAAAGAAGGGGCTGGGTCACCACCAAGACCCTTCCTGGATGGGCAGATCTCTCTCCCAACCTGCCGAATTTCATAGTGCTCTCCAGGACCTTCTGCAAGGAGATGGCGCATGGGCGAGTCCCTCTGGTGCTGTGAGGTCTGTGCGTGTTTGTGTATATGTTTAAGGGCGAGAAGGAAGAGGAAATGGGGAAATGGGGCAGAGTTAAGCAAGTTGATAAGGTGAAATGTGAGACCGCAGTGGAAACATGCGGGAGCAAGTGAGGTGGAGGGAGAAGTGTCCCTTTAGAAAGGTGGGCGTATGGACTGAACACTGCAGCTCCTCCTTCTTGGCCATAAACAGCTCCGTTTTCACTGGCAGAGGGTGGCAGAAGGCCATCACAGCCAGAAATGGAGCTCAGGAGCTTATTTTCTCTGGCAGAGCGCTTGGGCCACCAGAGGCATCCCCGACAGGAGTGATGTCGAGCTGGCCATGCCTCTTGGCCACGCCCCCCCAGGTCAAACACAACCCTGATGTGGCCCCCAATTAAATCGAGTTTGACACCCCTGCTCCAAGAGGACCTTAAATTATCAAGTTTGAAAAAAGTGAATGTTTTTAATTGTATGCCTAAAATGTAAATTGATTGAAGAATTTTATAGCTTGGTAGATATGTAATTAGATTATATGAAAGCTGCTCTGCTCAACTTTTATATTCAGTGCATCTGAAAGCCACAGCTCAAAACATTTTATTGCATAAAATCAGGCCCCTGCAACTTGTAATTTCCTCAAGATGCTCAGAAACTAAAAGTAGCTTCTTAATGGCCAACAGCTTTCATAAAGGGGATGCCAAAATAGGACTTTGTTTGAATCTGTTCCACTGAAAAGATAGTCATCCCTATTGTGGTATCTTACAGCTCTTTTTGTCCTTGGGTCAATATTATCAAAGGCTAGGCTAGTTGAGGGAAGTAAAGTAGCTGTGATCTGATATTCCTGGAAGGTACCAGATTGGTGTCTGGACTTTGGTGAGATTTTATCTACCTAGAGCTACTTCTTTCAGTAAGTGTCATTCGACACTTAAGGTCACATCTTAAATGAATTGGGTGCTCCTCTTATGTTACCATTATGTGGCTTGTGAAAATTGCACCAAGACTAATGACACAAATGCTGACACTGATGTTCACATTCCTTGTGTTCTTTTTCTTTCTTGTTTTATTTTTATTCCCAGTCAGAATAATTTCTAAAGCATATTCACATTCCTCTCATAACTGTTTTCTCCTTCCCTTTTGTCATTGCAGATGATGTATATCCAGAAAAAAAGGAGGTAAGAAATTCCAGTAAGAGATTGGGGCTCTTTGTCTTTTTAAATCTATCTTCTTGCTAGAAGGGATTCTTTTTTTTAATACTGCAGTCAATTACATACTTTACTGTAAACAGATAGATCAATTCATTAAATAGTGTAAAATGGAATAATGCATTTTGCTTTTTATATGTTGGTTAAACTGTGACATGTTCCTCATTTTTCTTTCATTAAATGGCCCTGAAAAATGGCTTCTGAGAAGTACAGTAAAAGTTAATGATACATTTTGATTTGAGGTTGACTAGTAACTCTTTTTTTTAAATCTTGTATTAAAAATAATATTATTTCAATATGTTGTATTGTAGGATCCATTTTGGATTGCTTTGGTGAATATTGTTTTCTGATATACTTATTTTAAACATTCTAGCTAGCATCCAACCTTATGTGTTGAGTTATGATGGGAAAAGGGAGTTCGATCATATTTAAAACCATATAAATTGTTGCTGCATGGATGCATTTTCATTAATCATGGGTTTTATGATAGATGGGCTGTAATTAGAAGACCCATCCAATGCTCTGTTTATTTCATTGTAATCCCTATATTAACATTGCACTATAGTGGATAAACATCAGAATGTTCTGGATAAGCATCAACAGAAATATAATTTTAGTTGGGTGCAAAATAAACATTTAATGTGCAAAGTGGCTTGTCAGTAATGATATGGACTGTTCTTTTTTTATGTCGAATCATCTGTATTATACTTTGGAGTATGGGTAAAACTTTCAAAGTTTTCCTCTGACAAATAGAGACACGCATTCAATGCAAAGCTTACCTAACCTTGTGCTGCTGAATATATTGGATCTACAATTCCCTGAATTCCCAGCTCACTTGGCAAATGAAAATTATATCTAGGAATTCTGGAATTTTGTTGTACAGAACATCTGAAAAATATCAAGTTGCTGACAACTGATGGTTGGAACTTTAGGTATATTATCAAAATATAAACTAGCTTTGTGACTGAAATTTGGATCGTAGTTACTTGAAAATAATTATTAGTGCATGAGACTAATAGATACAGTGATCTAGCACATTTGAACACTAAACTATTTAGGATTTTAAAATATTTATTATACTGAAATTATGATTGTTCATCCCTGACATTGCTTTATGATGTAGCTCTACCTTGCCTGAGCCAGTGCCAGAATCATGAGAAAAAAGTTGTAGCAGCTTTTAATTGCTTGAAGACAGTTTTAGATTATACTCTGACAAATCTGCCTCCTAGATATGATCGACTACGCCACCACCTGCTGCCAATGTACAGTTATGATCCTGCGGAGGAGCTGAATGAGGCTGAGCAAGAACTCCTAGTGGAGCCAGAGGACACTAAAGTAAGCATATGTGGGGTGTATTTTGCATATTACATACCTATTGCAGAGCCATGTTTCAGGATATTTATGGACAGTTGCATGTTGAGATGTGATTTGCCTATGTAACTATCACTTGAAAAAGAGGGAGGGAGGGAAGCAGTTACACATCATATTTTCAAAGTATCTGTGATTCAGTTGGACTCAATATGGCACCTAGAACTGCAGTATAACTAGGAGCATCTCCTTTTTGAACTCACCATATACTGCTTGACTTGTTACACTTAAAAATCATTAAAAGAGAAAATGTCTTATTTCAAAATAATATACCATTATTCTTTTCAATAATAGCCCCATTTACTTCCTTAAAAAACAAAATGGTGAGAATTAGTCTAATCCTTTGTTGTGAAAGATACTCTTCCAAAAAGTGTGTGTATCAAGTGGGCATTGAAGGTTAGGAGTGACAATATTCTGCTGATTTGCTAATAATTACATTGCTTTGGCACACATTTTTTGAATAAGCAGATCCCTCTTTAAGTCATTTTGCAAGCGCACTCACATGTTCTCAAAACCCTGAGTTATGTTGTGTCAAGACACCATGAATTGTGATGTGAGCAATAAATTGATGTGAGCAATTAATATTTTTGTTTGTTCAGGAAAGAGAGAAAATAAAATAATTTCATTCCAGTTTATACTGGTAGGCCTTGACTTAAGACCATCTGTATTTGTATATATGACCATCGCACTATCCTCATGGTCATTTGATCTTAATCTGGGCACTTGACATCAGGGTTACATTTACAGTTGCAGCATCTTGTGGTCGTGAGTGCTCTCTCTCTCTCTCTCTTTTTTTTTGTCAATTTCCAGCAAGAAAGCAACTTTAGATCACAACGACCACAGGTTCCCAATTGTAGTTTGAATCTATGCCTTTTTTCTTGAGCTACATGGTTCAGATATACTGCCTCTAGAAACGTCATCTGAGTTAGCTGGAGCTCTTTGTACACTTCATTTTTCTCATAACTATTATTTTCCTTATAAAAAAGAGCTAAGCTAACAGCAGTGTGCATCTCTGGGGTGAATTGTTTATTCTAATGTAATGCAGAAATTTTGGCATACATCACAAAGCTATCTACCCAAAAGTGCTTTGCACACTGCTCAAAAAATAAAGGTAACACATAAACAACACAATGTAACTCCCAAGTCAATCACACTTCTGTGAAATCAAACTGTCCACTTAGGTAGCACTTAAACAACACAATGTAACTCCAAGTCAATCACACTTCTGTGAAATCAAACTGTCCACTTAGGTAGCAACACTGATTGACAATCAATTTCACATGCTGTTGTGCAAATGGAATAGACAACAGGTGGAAAGCATAGGCAGTTAGCAAGACATCCCCAATAAAGGAGGGGTTCTGCAGGTGGTGACCACAGACCACTTCTCAGTTCTTCTGCTTTCTGGATGATGGTTTAGTCACTTTTGAACACTGGTGGTGCTTTCACTCTAGTGGTAGCATGAGACGGAGTCTACAACCCACACAAGTGGCGTAGGTAGTGCAGCTCATCCAGGATGGCACATCAATGCGAGCTGTGGCAAGAAAGTTTGCTGTGTCTGTCAGCGTAGTGTCCAGAGCATGGAGGCCCTACCAGGAGACAGGCCAATACATCAGGAGAGGTGGAGGAGGCCGTAGAAGGGCAACCCAGCATCAGGACCGCTACCCCCGCCTTTGTTCAAGGAGGGACAGGAAGAGTCTGACAAAGCCCTGCAAAATGACCTCCGGCGGGCCATAAATGTGCATGTGGCTGCTCAAATGGTCAGAAACAGACTCCATGAGGGTGGTATGAGGGCCCAACGTCCACAGGTGGGGGTTGTGTTTACAGCCCAGCACCGTGCAGGAAGTTTGGCATTTGCTACTGGCGCCCTGTGCTCTTCACAGATGAAAGCAGGTTCACACTGAGCACATGTGACAGACATGACAGGGTCTGGAAACGCCATGGAGAACGTTTTGCTGTCTGCAACATCCTCCAGCATGACCGGTTTGGCAGTGGGTCAATAATGGTGTGGGGTGGCATTTCTTTAGGGGGCCGCACAGTCCTCCATGTGCTCGCCAGAGGTAGCCTGACCATCATTAGGTACTGAGATGAGATCCTCAGACTCCTTATGAGACCATATGCTGGTGCGGTTGGCCCTGGGTTCCTCCTAATGCAAGACAATGCTAGATCTCATGTGGCTGGAGTGTGTCAGCAGTTCCTACAAGACAAAGGCATTGATGCTATGGACTGGCCCACCCGTTACCCAGACCTGAATCCAATAGAGCACATCTGGGACATGATCCACCAATGCCACATTGCACCACAGACTGTCCAGGAGTGCTTTAGTCCAGGTGTGGGAGGAGATCCCTCAGGAGACCATCCACCACCTCATCAGGAGCATGCCCTGGTGTTGTAGGGAGGTCATACAGGCACGTGGAGGTCACACACTACTGAGCCTCATTTTAACTTGTTTTGAGGACTTTCCATCAAAGTTGGATCAGCCTGTAGTGTTTTTTTCCACTTTAATTTTGAGTGTAACTCCAAATCTAGATCTCCATGGGTTGCTAAATTTGATTTCCATTGATAATTTTTGTGTGATTTTGTTGTCAGCACACTCAACTATGTATCAAAGTATTTACTAAGAATATTTCATTCATTCAGATCTAGGATGTCTTATTTTTGTTTCATTTTTTTAGCATTTTTTATTTATTTATTTTTATTTTATTTATCTATTTATTTATTTTATTTATTTATCTATCTATCCAAGATACAGCCTTTTAAAAATAAAATAGGGAGGCTACTCTGAAGAAAAATACATTTTTGTGTTGTCTGCCCCTTTCAAGAATGTGTGGGATATAAGAGAAGGATGAAGAGTTAAGTCTTAACAAACAACATTAGAAAGTTGAAATTACAGATGTGAGATTATAGAAAGATATGAGCATAACAAAAATGACATTTGACTGAAGACTATGACAAATAGAATGTTTATATGGACTATGCTAGAAAATTAAGCGATGTGTAAGGATTTACTTTTACATTAATGTATGTTTAACTAGTATTTCTGCAGTATTTGTTAACAGTGTTGAAATGACAAATGTTGAAAGAAATGATCCCTCGCTGTCCATTTTCATGGCTGAATAAAAGAGGAAGTGAATTGCTCACAGAAGTATAAACATGCTTAAGCCTAGTTTGTTTCATACAGATGGTGCATGGGAGCTGTTTTTTTTCTCCTTTGTTTCATAGATGATTTTCACAAAGGATGGTTGTCTCCATTTTTGTTTTCTGAAATGGCTTCCAAAATAATGCAGTATTGGCACAGCACGGAGAGCATCCATCTCCTTCCCATTAAAACTTTACTGAAGGATTTCCATTCAAGCAGCTTTGTTTGATAGTCCTCAACTTATGATCACGATTAAGCCTGAACTTTGTTGTTAAGTGAGAGGTTTGTTAAGTGAGTTTGCTCCATATTATGACCTGCATTCCTATAATTGTTAATCACTACAGTTCTTAAATTAGTAACATAGTTGTTAAGTGAATCTGGTTTCCCTGTTGCTTGACTTTGCTTGTTGGAAGGTAGCAAAAGGGGATCACATGACTCTGGGACACTGCAGCCATCATAAATGTGAGACAGTTGTCAATCACCCAAATGTAAATCACATGCCCATGGGAAGGCTTCAAAGGTTGTAAGAGTGAAAAATTGTCATAAAGTCATTTTTTCCAGTGACATTGTCACTTAGAATGGTCACTAAATGAACTGCTATAAGTTGAGGACTACCTGCTGTACTCTAATTGTAATGAAAACTGCCAGGTTATTCTCAGTTGTAATAGTAAGCCATGGAAGATGCCCATTCTTTGGAAAGATGCTATTGTTCAAAGTCTGAGGGTGATATTAAATACATGTGCTGTGTATTACAGATGATGCGAGGTTGGGGAGGATACCAGCCCTATCGTAATTCATTTATGGATGTGAAGGCTTGATGGTACTCATCTCGGACTGATCACAGAATGTAGATGGATGACCTCTTCCATCTGGCACGTGTGCCAATCTGAATGCCATTAACGTTGCTGCCTTTCTTCACACTTCAGTACTACAGCTTCTTGCTGGGACTTCCAGTAACAGAAGGTATAATGGATGCCAGCCATGTCAAGGAGATTGGCACTGAGCACCTGGTACAAAGAGTAGCCTAAGGGGTTGGAGAATTGTGTTTGGAACTACAGCTTGCTATGTGGCATCATTCTTCTTATCAACTGTCTCCTGATTTACCTTTTATGTGGATGATGAGATACAGGAGTTTATGAAATTTCAAGTAAAAGTATTACTGAATAGCTCTTGCATTATGGACATCAATCTTCAAAAGCTCGGCTTTGCTTAAAAAAAACAAACAAAAGCAAAGCAGTCAATCTCCATTTCCTTTTGTGAACAAAGAGCATCAGAATGCAGCTGCTATGATATCCCAGCACATTGCTAGCTGCCTTCTCTCTTTATTGCCTAAGCATATAAAAGGGTGTATTAAGTTGTTGGATTCCTATAACATGTTGTGAACATGTTCAGATGTGAACAAAGCAAATAAAATTGCCAAACGCACAACTCTGCTTGAGGGGTGGGAGTGTACTTCTTGAAACAGAGATAATGGGTACATGACACCAGCTTTGGAATTGTTTTGTGTGCTACAATGCTGGAAGGATGTCGTTTGGCTAGGAAGTTCGTATCGATGCTTAGCATGTCTATTACAAAGGACCATTTTATTTCTGAGAACTTTTTTCTTTGGTGACCTGTTTGAGCTCAACAAGGACAAGGCAGTGTATTTGGTATTGGGGAAATCACCTGTTTTGTAAATAAAACCAAACCTGATTAGGAGTACCTGTGGTAAAATATCATGCTTTACAGTACTGTAACCTGTTATGCCTGTCTTTGTGAATACAGCTTGTTACCATTGATATACTGTGATGGACTGACGTCTTGGTGCAGCAATATTATTGCTGCTTTGCTAAAAAAAATGTGCTATTCATTGCTTACTGAACTTTAGCTAATGGACACACAGATTATGCACTTAATGTAGAAAGCTGCACTGGTAACTTTGAGAAAGTGTCTTAATACCTTTATATATTTTTCCCTGAAGTTTTGATTTTTATCAAAATTGTGGGTCTTCCACACATTTTAAGAACATTCGGATGCAACTTATATTGCACACATCTGATACTTTCTGAGGTTGAAAATGCATTCCTAATGCAAGGGGAGAAATGTGATGATTGTGGTTCTGGAAATAAAGTTAATTTTTCCATGACAAGACTGAACGCACATGGTAATGCAAATTGCAACCGTCAGTTCTCTTCTAAACACACAAGGTTAATAAACTGGTGGTGCGGCTACACGGGCTGAATTAATGGTGGTTTGAAGCCATCATGAAAAAAAGCATTCTTTTGCCATTCCCTGCATCATCTTCCAGTGAAATCAATATGTACTGTGCACTGTAATTTGTTTTATGATATTCCCATCTGTATCTCTTTGGTTCATATCTCATATTGCTATTAACTCCTTGCTTTGTTATGGGTCTGCAGACAAAAAACCTGTAATGTCATGATTCACATCCAGTCATGAATTTTAGTTCCTAACTGTACTGAATGCTTGTTCTTTCCTTTATGTACCGCATTTACTTCCACACTGCTAGATGTCTGTCTCAAAATAGAAATTTCCCAAGTACAGATTAATTATGTATTTCCATCCCCATACCAGCTAAAGAATAGATTTAAGAGTAACCTTCAGCTTGAGGCATTCTGAGTGTTAGATTGCTACTTTCATTTGTCCTCTGGTTGGAGTTAATTTTCTGCTGGGCAAAATGGAAATTCCTGTTTTGATCTTTCTAAAAAAATAAAGTCAAATGCAGCACACTAGTTGGATTTAGATATATAATTGGTTGATATCAGCTAGTGCCAGGAGCATCAGGTCAGGATCTGAGAGGCAAATTGTTCTGTTTCTGGAAACAAAAAATGCCTTTCTGGTAAACATCCACTGGATGCAAAAATTACTAGAATAGGCTGTACTAGTGGTCCATTATTCGATAACAGGAATTCAGAAACGAAGTAATCTTTTCCTATTTATAGTATATGCAAAGTGACATTCTGACCAAAGTGTTCTCCAATGTATAATTATGGCAAAAATGTTGTGAAACATGAATTTGGGATCCTAGATGGAATCCACTTTCATTTTACAAAAGTTCCATCCAATTAACTTCAGAGTTTATTGCCATTGTGTCTGTTTTGGCCCAGAGGCATACCAAAATACTAGTTTCAGATCGGACACTGAAGAACATCTGGAGATTCAGGTACTATTTCTTGTTGAATATAGGCTACGTATATTTTGAAAGAAGTACCTTAAATTTAATTATTCTTGCAATTATTAGGAATTCAGATTAGGATATAAAAGCCATGACATCCGACCTAATAAAGTTAAGGACTTTTTAGGTTAATGTACTATCATGACATGATAAACTGCACCAGCTGTACTTCTCTATGCAACTATTGAAACTTAACATATAGTGCAGCCTTCCCAGTATCTGCATTTCTCTATCCAAGATTGTCGCTCATGAACTTTCCTCACACAGTAGGAATTGAAGGTATTCAGAGGGTTTAGCAATTTCATATTTTATGGTGTTATTCTGGAGATCTAAACATTTAAACATGGAAATCAGGGATTGTAAAGCGCTCTAATTAAATATTGTGGCCCAAATACATGTGCAGTTTGTGCTATTAGAATGAATAAGCCAATTGGATTACCCCGCCCCACCACCAGAAAATCCATGCTTGAAGCAAAAGCATGACTTTGGGAGGGGGAAGAACTACTGTAGAAAATGGCAAGACTAACTAGGCCTTGGTTCAATATTTAGAACTTTAATTCCAGTTATACCACCAAATGCCTTATGATTCTGTGCCATACAAGACATGTACAAAAAAAGGCCAAAGAAGCCGACCCAGTAGACACATCAAATACACACTACAATATCATCAAATAATGATGGTTGAGGGCGCCAGAAGTATCTTCCCCCGACACCCAAAGTGATGTGAAGTGAAGAGTAAAAAGATGCCATTGAAGTATAACATTTAGGTTTAAGCATACAGTATATTCTAAGGAAAAATATTACCTGCTGTATTAAGAATGGAGCAAGGGCAGAGTGATGACAAGAATCCTCTTCGTGCCTTATGAGGTCCCTATGAGTTCATGTTTTAATTTTTTTGGTCTGCTCTGGAAGGAAGTTTACAACATTCAAGTAAACCATCTTTAGTCATAAATTTATACAATATAAGCTAATGATCTATCCTTTTGCATTGCAACTTAACAAAACCATAGATCGCTTTCAAGAGCTACACTGTTAATTATCAAGCATAGTAATGGAAAGGACATTTCATCTTACCCTTTGAGAAGGAAACGTTTATACTCTGCTATTGCCCTGATAAAGACTAAAAATGTGCCTATTTAAATAAAGTTTATTAAATTTGCAGGCAAACAAATTCTTTTCTCTCTGAAAACATGACACCCAATGCACACACAAAAATCCCGGTTTCAATGTTTGGCATGTCCAAACGAGGCAGGAAAAATGGGCTGAAATCTCAGTCAGCTTTTGGCAGTATTGGGCTAGATGGATCAGTATTAATACAGATTCCTATGGTCTTATTATTTAATCACTGCCAAAAATAATCCTTTAACTGGAAATTAATTTGTTCAGGCATTGTGCAAATTATGCTATCCCGGCTAGAAAGATGAGTTTCAAAACAAGAGGGATCACTATTGTATATGTATAAAAAGGCAGAGTTATAATGGTGTTGGAAGATGAACAGATGTCAATCCTTTGGGCAGATGCTGAAGACTGATAATTTTAATTTAGTGACCAGTTCAGGAATTATTTCAATCCTTACTTAAAATGTTCGTGGCTTTTACTGAATGAAAAACAGTTATCTTCTACAGAATATACTGGATATTCAATTAACCAGCTCAGTTTTGTTTGCTTTTGAGTTTTATGAAATTATGCAGAAGAAGAATGTGAGCAAAGTACGTGTGTGTAAACATCTCCTTTGATGCCTTACCCAGGTACTTCACATTTTTAAAAATTCAAAAGCATTTCTAGGAATTTTTGTGGATCCCGCATCAGCATTCTAAGGTAAATAACAAAGGGTAACTGGTCCAAGCTTGATTTGGAAGATTTTACTTTTCAGAGAAAAGACAACAGCTAAGCTAGAGTGGTATAAAAGGAGTTGGTGATAAGTACTCTGACCAGTTTGCTTTCTGCTAAATTGGAAATAGGAAGTACTTACCATAAGGTCTCCAAATTCTTAAGTGTCGCTCATATAGTTTTAAAAAGAAAAAAAATGCCCGATAAAAAAATGCCCAATAGATATTTTGAGAAAAGCAGTAAAAATAAATATTTATACTTTCAGAAGTTATTTGTGATTTGGGGTTTCCACAGTAAGAGCCTAGTAATTATAGCTGACTCTTAAGATAGTGCCCACTTTCACAGAAACTCCCTCTCCCCAATCATTCATCAGTCTGACAAATAAGAGCTTTTATCCCTTTTTTTAATAGCACAATAGTTTTAAAAGTCAACTGAAATGAAATGAAATTATAGTGTAAAATGTCAGTTCCAGAGAAAAACCGGACAGAACCTGTTGAAATAAAACTTTGTAATCAGTACAGCAGCAACAAACAGCAGCAATGTTTTAAGAGGATGAAACTCAAAACGTATCCAGAGGTAGTCGTGAATGAAGAAAGAAAACCTTAACAGACAATATATATATTGGAAAGACAACTGTCAACTGCTAACGGCTATTTCCAAAGGAGAAAAAAATCACAAAAACCGAAAGAGACCACGAAGGGACAGAATTTTGCCATCCTGCTTTCCTTGGTCACGGCAAAGACTTGTTCAATATATTTCTGTGCAGAATGACTGAGCACCAAGTGAAAAAAATTCAGTTGTACGCTCCATTTATGTACTGGCAGCTGGGGCAGATGGAGATGGAAAAATGGGGGGGGGGGGGGAGAAAGGATCTCTGGTTACTGGGGAAAAGAGGAGAATTTAGGTCAGATTCACCCCGAACACCTCAGCCTATGCAATTGTAACTGCTTTGGACTTAAGGCAGCTGATTGGGGCAGGGCAGTATGTTGTCAAAAGAATACACAGACACATTGCAAAGCACTAAATTATTCTTGAACTACTGGAAATTGGATGAAAAGGATAACTTCCTCTCAATTATTCTTGCAAATACCTTACAGTAGGAAAAAATAATGTATCCATCCTTTTAATGTTGTGGCCTTTATCCCATTATACTCATTTCCCAGAAAAAAATAAAATCATCCCAATGCTCTCAAATCTTCCTCCTCGGCAAACTTTCTGCCAGTGCCAAGTTATCCTTTTGGAGAGTATTATGGTCTCTCTGAAGTGGAAATTAGGATTGATAAGGAAGAACTAAGCTGTCCACTCTTTTCAACATGAATAAGTGGTCACTATAAAGATTTATAAACCCCTTTCTCGATAAGGAGTGTTCTGGAGAAATAGATCAAAAAACAGATATAATACAGAACTACATGAATTGGTAGGCTAAACTCTTAACCCTGTCAAATGAGAGGGGAAAACAAAATATAAAGTTCTCCCATTAAACATTACACATCAAATATGATGGTTGATCTGTTTACACTGTGCCCTAGTGTTGCTGTTTTAACTGTGAGAACATTGGAGAGATCAGGTCAGGAAAAGGGTGAGGATTCTTCGCTCTTTCCTCAGTCCCAGAACTTGACAAGAAACAGGAAAACTGAGCTGTGAGGTAGAATCAGTTGGCTTATTCTCATTGTTCCTCTTCTGAAGATTCTTGGGAGATGTTGACCTCTTCTTCATCTTTCTCCTACACAAGAAAAAAATAGCATTGGGAAGATCTGCTGCTATATTGTTCTTGTTTTAAGACTAATCCTCATATTGCAGTTGAAGTGAGGAACGCCATTCCTCATTGCTGCAGAGGGGCTACTGATCTTCCTTCCTTATAGAGGGAAGAAGGTGGCAATCAAAAGAAAAATTTCAAGAAATGGCTTATTCTTCTGGTTGTCATGCAGACCAGTATGCCCAAGCAAAATCATGTTCCTTTGTTAGCATTCTTTTGTTGTATTATGTCATCCACCAAAGCACTTACAAAATGAGAAACATCCAAGTTCTAGAGTGTTTGCTTTTGAAGTCTATTCCTGTGATAGATAATCCTTGACTTATGATCACAATGGAACCTGGAATTTCAGTTGTAAGTCATTGTAGTTGTAAGTCAAGGCATCACATGACTGGAAGCAATTTTATGACCAATTTTCAACTTCAGTCTTAAAGCATGCCACTGTGGCCATAAAATGATTTAGTGAACCACATTGTTAAATGAATCATGTGGTCATTAAACAAATCCATTCTCCCAAATGAATGCTTTTTGCCCCAAACTGGCAAAACATATTGCATTTGTGGTCACCTGACCATGGGACATTGCAATTGATTGGAAATGTAAGCAAATTGCTCTGTATCCAAAATGCTACTGGGAGGGGGCATGCATGTAATGACAGTTGTAATTTTGAGGATGAGTCATAAAGAGCTTTTTAAGAGTTTGTTGTAACTTTGAACAACCATTAAATGACCAGCTGTTACGGACTAACTGTACTCCAGAACAGACAATTTATTTTTTAACTGATTGGGATCATACACTGGAACCATCAATTTCATAGAATGTAGGCATCTGAAGTCATGTTAAAAATCATTAAGTTCAATCCTTTCTTCAATTCCAGATTTCCCTAAACTATCCTCAGTAAATCTCCAGCATTGAAAATCTCCAGCAAGGGGGAGTCCATCACTGTTCGAGACTAGGGATCTGCAACCTTGAAAATACTGGGAGCAACAACAACAAAAAGGTGTGGCTGGGGTGTATGTCATATGACTGGGTGGGAGAGAGTGATGTCGAGTTGGCCATGCCCACCCAGGCTGTGTGGTGCCCGGTGTTTTCTGCGTGAAATGGGTCAAAATGGTTCTCTGAGTGTTTTCTCTGGAAAACAGGTATCTTGTTCTCTTTCTCCCTCTCTCCCCCCCCCTCTCTCTCTTCTCTCTCTCCCTCCCTCTCTCACCTCTCCTTCTCTCTCTCTCCCTCTCTCTCACTATTTCCAAAAATAGGCAAGGATTTTTTTCCCCTGATATTGTTCGTTCTTCTTTGGATGCTTTTTACTGTATGATTAAAATCAAGAGTCATTTCAGGTACCCAGATAAATGAAGCTTTTTCGTCCACCTACTATGGCCTGTCGACTGAACCCACCACTAGATGGCGCTTCCCCTCGTCCTCCCCTCCCAGTCATTCCTTGTCTGAGAAGGTAAGGGCAATGGTGGTGTATAAAGACTCGCTCTATATTTCAGAGCAGGAGCCAGACATTTGGGGAAACACTGGCCTGGCCAGGCTGCAGCTGCTGCTCTGCATCGTAATGGGCTCCAGGAAGAGGAGGGGACGCCATCTTCCCCATTGGGAAGCACACTACATTTCAGTGTGCTGAGCAAGGCACTGCAAGAGCAGCAAGTAGGCCATGGAGGCAGCGAGAGCAGCGGCGTCAGCCACAGCCAGGCCCAGCTGAAAGCAAGTCACGTGTCTCTCGGGGCTGTGCACAGCACCTACAAGGGCTGGAAGAAGAGGCAAGTACAGTAGCGCTTTGCTCCCAACTCTGGAATATGGAGCAAGTCTCCATCTGCCGCCGTCGCCCTTGCCTTCTTAGGTGAGGAGTGACTGGGAGGGCAGGGCGAGTCCAGCCAGTGATGGGATCATCCGACAGCCATAGCAGAGGGCCCAAAGAGCTGCATGTGGCTCTGGAGCCACAAGTTGCCAATACCTGTTTTAGACAAACAGTTCAACTGCATATAATTTGTTCCCTTTGGAAATTCCCCCTCATATTCAGAGTGAATATCCTTTCATTTAATTTCAACCCACTGGCTCCAGAGCCATGTGCAGCTCTTTGGGCCCTCTGCTGTGGCTATTGGATCTTACTATGATATCTGAAGTAAGTGTTTAATATATCTGAAGTATGGTAGTCTTCAACTTACAACCATTCATTTAGTGACTGTTCAAAGTTACGACAATACTGAAACATTGCTTATGACTGTTTTTCACACTGCTATTGTAGCAGCCCTGTGATCATGTGGTCAAAATTCATATGCTTGACAACCTGGCATTGATTTAGGACAGTTACAGTGTCCCAGGGTCATGTAATCACTTTTTGCAACCTTTTGACAAACAAAAACAACAGAGAAACCAGATTCATGTAACAATTTTGTTACTAACTTAACTGCAGATTCATTTAACAACTGTGACAAGAAAGGTGGTAAAACAGGGCAAAACTTACTTAACAATTGTCTTGCTTGACAATGTAAATTTTGTGCTCAATTGTGGTGATAAGTTGAGGATTATCTGTGCGCCTTTCCTCACAGAACTTGTTTTCAAACCCTTTTATTCTGATCGCTGTTTTCTGAAACTACTTTAGCTTTTTTGCATCTCTGCCTTAGTGCAGGGCCTAGAACTGGGCAAAGTTATTCAAGAAAGACCCAACCAGCATAACACACAATGGAACTAATGAAGCAAACCTAACAGGAGGTTGGCATAAAATAATGTTTCCCTCAAATACTTCCAAAGTGAACTGGTTCAAACACAGAATTCATCTTGGACTTTTGAGTTGTCATATATTCAAGTTGCCACAAGAGGGACATAGCATTAAAAACAAAAACAAAAATAGGTCCAATGTTTAAACTCCCTCTGCGGTTTCCTTAAAAGTTTATCCTATCCAGCAAGTAAGTTCCGAACATCCACATTCGTCTAGGCAATAAACAACTGTTTGTATATGAGGGGAAATGTTTCTTCCTGGAGGTCTCTCCGGCCTGTTCTTTTAAAACTAAAACAAATGCTATTGGAATGAGATGAGTCATGCTTGAGTGCATGTGTGAGTCAGCAACCTTGACTTCCTTGTGCTTCATTCATAAAAACACACATTTAAACCACTGTGGAATGTGCCTGCCAAGTCTGTTCAGCAAGTTGTAAGGCAGGAGAGATCATTTAGCAAAGGAAGGAAATAATCAACTCTACTTAACCTTTCCCTTTGCTAAAAGACACACAGTGAAGGCTTCAGTTCCACTCAAGTCAGAAAAAGATTTAACAAGCTCAAAAGATGATGAGTGGGAAACATTTGAAAGTTTGCAATTTAAATGTATATATTATTTCAGAGGAATTTAATACATCCAGGTGATATTAAATAGAGGTAGAGCAGATTAAATCTTAAATTAGTTAACAGTTCTTGGAAGTAACCCAATATCAGTGTTAGAGGAAATGACCATATTTTTTGGTTTACTATTTTAATTTTCATGAATTGTCCTGCTGGAGTGATCTTCAAAGAATACTTTATTACTGTCCTTTCCCACATACCCTACTTCTCAAGTAGAGGCTTCAAAACTAATAGCATAATTTGTAAATTTGAACTTGTATATTCTGGTTCAATATCATTGTTAGCAGAAAGGCAAGCATAATGTAGCCAGTGTGACATTTTAGCAATGGTAATTGCTGCAGATAACAGAAGGTTTCTTCTTGCCAAACATCCAAGTTTTAAGAAATTAAGGACCAAATATGCAATTTATTACAATCTTTGTTGGAAATGTCTATGTCATGATTTAAAAGAAATGTTTTTAAGTGATCATTGCAAATCTGATTCCCCATTTTGGGAGCTGCCTGTCTGCTTGCAATTGGCTGTTTCTGGCAAGGACTGCTCCTTATACTTTGACAGCTGGTGACAGATGTGAATTGCAAAGCTATCAGCCCACTTCTGATATTCAGGCCAATATGGAGTCAGCAGCATGCTCCATATTCCAAATTAATGGCACAACCTGTTTTGAATATTTTCAATTTGTTTGTAAGAATAAACGGGATAGTAAAAAAATGTTTGTTATGTTCCTAGCTCCTTCAGTAAAAATGTTCCTTTCAAGGGCTCTATCTAGCCTGGAATCTTCTGCAGATATAGTTTAGCTTATTTTAAGGGGAATCTATTGTTTTCATAGCTGTGCTACAAATGTAATGCCAACATCCAGCATTTCTGGGCAAGATGCAGTAATACTGATATCTATCTATCTTTTCTCTACAACTCACTATCTTTTCTCTACAACTCACCTCTCATCCATGAGGTCCCAGATAAATTTACTACAGAGATCTCAAGAATGGAAGGCTAGTATTGGCAATATTATTTTGAATGGGTCTGTGGATTTCTCTATCCTTCAGGTAGTTAAAATTGAGGAGGGAAATCCCCATCAAAATATATGGCCAAGCATCCTATAAAGCAGATTTATCAGCTTTCCAGTATTATGTTTATTTCTATGAATATCTTATCCAGACATTCCCAAAAATAAAATAGAAAAATATGAATATTGTATCTGAACTGGAGAGAAATCAGAGTAGTGGGAATCTACTGTTCCTGGAAACACAAACCCTGCCTAGAAATAACATAATAACAAATTGACAGACCACATCCTATGGGCTTAAAAATGTGATAAAATCTTTTGTCTCATCTTGTGATAAATGACTGTTTTGTGACAGGCCATATGCAATGAAGTGCTCTTTGTGACTGGGAAACCTCTCCCTTGACAGTCATTTTGTGAATCCTCCCCTCAATATACTTTCAGAATATCAAAAATATCCATTCTTCCAGAATGGATTGATTTACGATTATTTCTGAGCACGAATGTGTGGTATTTGATGAACTAATTTGGTAATTAATCTGGTACAAAGTATATATGGGTTCCCAACTTTAATTTAACACAAAGTCTGAATTTCAATGTAGAATTTTATCTAGGCCCCTACAGGAAATTTAAAATAGCCACCTGTCAGATAAATCCCAAGCTAGGTGAGTCATTGATTTAAAGGAATTTGCCAAATATTTCTTCAAAGAATATCTAGCCTTTTGTGCTGTTGTAACTTTTATTATAAGATGTATAGAGATAAATGTTAAGAGGGAATATATTATTCTATTTGATGAAGAAGGTACAAAGAAACATAAACATGATTAGAAAGAAGAAATAATCAGCAATTATAACAAATTATAAAAAATTACCTTGTGGTGTATAAAAGTAACACTAAAGAAAGGGCACATAATTTTATTAGGATCAACTGGAAAACCTTTTTTTTTTTGTAAATTCTTGAATGTAGACCAGAATCTCTTCAGAGATTATTAAAAAGAACAATTGCTTTAAGCAATCAAGGCCAGATGAAACTGAAACTCACTCTGCAAGAATGCCATAGTGGCAACACCAAATTTGTGCTAATTAACAGAACAAGCCACTTCCTGTTACTCACTTCAGAGCAAGAAGGAATAATTATAAACTGAAACATAACATGTATAAAATGTTGAAAAGATAGGATTAAGAACAAAATAAGCCTGAGAAAACTTAAGCAATCAGATTTAGCTTTGATAGGCAATATACGCTTGAAATTGAGCAAAAGAAGCATTAAGTTCCCTTATGCTACATCAATCATTTCTGGAAGGCAATATCAAAAACTCATCAGATCCATATGAGAATTGCATCTCAATGGATAGTTACAGAAAGATTCAAAAATTAGAATAAATCCAACAAAATATCTTAGTCCTATCTATTTTTACATCATAGCATTTTTCACCTGACATGGTAAACCTGTCTCCTGTTGAATGTTTTTCTAAAGTGGCTATTAGAGAATAATCAAAAGCACAGTCAACTCACATTCTGAGATGATGGCACTAAAATCTGGTGTTAGGGAATGATTCGTTCTTCAGCCCTGGTCCCTATTCCTACGTGCACCATTTCTATCACCATGTCAAGCCCTACAGAATAGGCCAAAAAGCTTTTCTGCCTCGTAATGGTGAAAAAAAGTCTATCATTATATTACATTTTACTAGTGGAAGAGCTAAGGCGTAGTTTATAAAAGGAGTGGGGTCAGAAAATTCTATTTGCAAAATTCCAGATTTTTGAGCAACAGCTATAAACAACACACAAACCTGAACAGAACAAACTTAATTACATTCACCATATTGGTCTCTCCAATAATTTCCTCCATCCAGTATAGCCTACTGGTTGCAAAGAGATTGAGATTCAAGAGGATAAGAGGATAAATAAAATAACCTCCCTCCCTTTTTTCTTCTTCTTCTTCTTTATATAGATACCTCTTTTCAAAATCAACTTACTGATTTTTTCGGTCGACCTCGAGGCTTCCTTCCAGGTGTTGTTACAGCAGCTTTCTGGAGAAGGAAGGCATAAAGATTATCTTTAAATGAAGACCAAAATTACAAGCTATTGCCATCTACAAGAAACTCAGGTTCTTTTAAGATTGGTTTGTATTCCTTCATTAATTAAAAGGTTGTTGTGATATTGGAGCACTTTTGTACAGAAGGGTTCCCTGAAAATCAATACAGTAGCAGACAACATTTCTTTTAAAATAATACATTTTAAAGGAAACCATTTATTTTAAAATAGACTGTCTTAACTTAGCAACTTCCAGATGTATAGGATGAACCCCATTATCACAATCTGGGTGTGTGAGACTAACAGGACAAAGTTATGGAAATGGGTGACCATTTGGTACTATCTTATATATGGTACTATACTATATAAATACTAGAGCTTTGGCTATCAAGCAATATAAGATTTTAAATAAATAAAATACGTATCTGGAAGATATCTAGTTGGGGAAGGCTATAATAGACCAAAGTAAGGTGTAATCTGTATTTCTGCTTGAGGTTCAGGCACTCCATTTTGGGTTTTTTTCCCCTTACAAAAAAGTAAGATGTTCTGGAAATTACACTAACAAACCTCAGGAACTGCTATCGAATTCAACATCAAACATGTTTTATAGTATTAGATAGTAAACTATAATTTATTGTGACCAAAGAATGATTTAATAGATATTCTGAAAATGTTAGCATTCCTGTATGTTATCCTTGATTATCTAGATGGACATTACAAGAAATATATCAATGTATGAAATCAAAGTTACTTGTGAAAGGGCACTCTAATGCTACTAATAAACTGGAAAACAATACTTAAAAATTTCCTGCTCTTAATTATATTAGAAACAACTAGCCATTAACACAAAGAAGCAAATAATGAAAGTGAAACAGAAGTGTTACTCAAGATATCTATGATGTGAAATGTTTTTTCTTCATCTGAACACACATAATTTAATTTTTACAGCTGCTAAGCTAAATAAACAAAACCTGAAATGTAGGAGATGCCACAAATACCCAAGATGATTTCAAAAATTCTAAATTAACCATATAATCTGAGGATGTGATTCATAATACTTGAATACTTGGGTTGGCAAAAATCTTTTTCAGTTGGCCTTGGTCTTGTCTTTTGGCATCAAAGCCACTAGTCCCTCCCTTGTTATTCTTCGCCATCATTGCCCCTTTCAACAGGAACCATCTGGGTTCGAGTACCATGACTCAGAATATGCAGGATATGAGTCGTATATTTTCAAGAGAGGTTTGAAATCAAATACAAATACACACTGTTTCATGAAACATTCTACAAATCTCTTTCCTACTAAAATTCTTCCCTAGCATTTTATATGCTATGCAGGGGTCAGGAAGAGGACCAGTATGTGCCCTCTTACCATCATCTGACTGGTCTTTTAGATAGATAATACTTTGCCAGGTCGTTGCTTTTGGCTACAGCATCCCAAAACATTCTTATCCTATATACAGCCCAGTCCCATTTTTCTGCTTTAATTGCAGTAAGGCAAACTCTGGTTATGTAGTTCAAGGAAGAAGGTTATTCAAGTGTCAGATTATTCCATATGCCAAATGTCTTGTCTGAAATAGTTCTAAACATCAGATGAGGAACTAGCAGGGTCACTTGGGCATTGGAGTAGAAAAGTGCTTTGGGAGGTAGATCCATTATTTCCATGGCACCTCGTTGCAATCCCAAGTCAGGATCTAACCCTACAGAGGCAGCTGTAGGAGAAACTGTCAGGCCAAGAGCAAAAGCTTGATCATCATAATAACCTGTACTTACTGCAGAGCATGCTTAATGTAAATCTGCCTTAACATCTGTAATGGCTATTTTGGATTCAAAAGGCCCCAGGAACATACTTGCTCTGTATAGTAACAGCAACAGTGTTAAGAGCTGACTGCTAGGAGGTAGTTGCCCATTAACAAAGGCTAAAAAATATTCCCAAATGATGCTGACTACTGTTGTTGTACGTGGGTATAATCTAATGTTTTCTCCAAATCACAGAACAGGCCACTTCAGAACCAGGAACAGAACATTTGTAATTCGTACATTGGTAGGAACTGGAAGCACCTTTTTAATGAGGTCTTGCTCTTACTCTTGAAAAATAAAACACAATACCTGCAGGGAGGCAGATGCATAACAAACAGAAGCAAATGTCTCCAGAACTTGGTTCATGTTCTCTTCTTGCAACATTTTATAATTTGAACAGATGGCAAGAGGCTTGGGCTAAGCTAAGATGTCCACTGAAATAACCCTGGCAACTTGGCTGCCAAATCAGAATCAAGCATCTGTTGCTCCAAAGCATTTGGAACGACGAAGATTCTTTTTTGGTATTTGAAAGATTTGGAGAGAGAGCAGACGAAGAAAGACCATGGCCTTTATGGCTTGGGCCTAGTATTTCTGATTACATACTGTATAGGTAAACAGCTGCCAAGTCATCAGCTCTGGGATCATTTATTCATTTCCTTCAGTGGTGGGATTCAAATTTTTTTTACTACCAGTTCTGTGGGTGTGGCTTGGTGTGGTGTGTGGGTGTGGTGGGCATGGAAGGAGAAAGATACTGTAAAATCTCCAGTCAGAGATGGTATTTGCTGGTTCTCCAAACTACTCAGAATTTCTGTTACCAGTTCTCCAGAACTGGTCAGAACCTGCTGAATACCACCTCTGATTTCCTTCCTTTATTCCCAACCTTTACTCAGTTTCAGCCATGTAGCACCTGACAAGATACATCAAGCCTTCATTCCTAACCATCATGTGAATGGCACAGTAAATGTGCCATTAAGGATTGGCAATTAGATAACAGAGGAAGCTAGGAGGTCAAGGCTTCCATATTCAGAGGGATGGGAGAGAAGCTACCCATTTCAGGAAACTATAATCTTCCTTCTGTGTGAGTGAGTGGGACATATCCCTTTCTATTCTTTACAGATTTATAAACTCCAGCTGCTTGGAAATAGATGTGCATGTGCATGTGCATGCACACACACACACACACACAAGCAAATGTCACCAGCTGTCCAGCTAATTCAAGTATCTTTCACTCAAAATCCTAGATTTGGATATCAATAGAATGCCATTATTTGTTCTTTCCTCATAAGCTCCAAAATAAATAAACATGCATATTTATAAAGGCCCTGTCACACTGCCCAATGGATGCAAAACGTTTGTAAAAAGGACACAGCGGACGAGAAAAATGTTCCATCCGTTGTAATCCGCTCTCAAAAGGGGCAAAAATTTGCATAAGCAGAGCAGATAACACAGAAAGGAACGGACGGGGGGAGGACGCAGAGCGGATGGAACGCGGATGTAGAACGGAAGCCTAGCGGATGGAAGCGGATGCAGAGCGGATGCAGAGCAGTTGCGTAGAGGATGCGTAGAGGATGCAGAGTGGATGCAGAGCGGATGCGTAGCGGATGACGCAGATGCGTAGCTGCATCCGCTTTCATCCTTTCTCCGTCTGTGCTACTAGCGCTGCGCGTCCGTTCCGCTTCCTCCCTGCGTCCATTTACTGCTGGAACGGATTTGAGTTGCACGGATGCGCAGTGGATGCCTAACGGATATAGCAGATGCGTAACGGATGCAGAACAGATGTCCCCCGTATGCCTAGCGGATGCAGAACGGATGCATTGGATTGAGCAGCTCAAAACCTTCTGAGCGGATGAAATGTCAATAGACAGATGCTGGACGGATAGAGCGGAAGCAAAACTGAGGCAGTGAGTACAGAACGAAAGCATCGCGTTAACCAACGGATGGTAAGTGTTTTTCTCCGTTTTACATCCTCTTTCCATCCGTTGGTGCAGTGTGACAGGGGCTTAAGCAGCTTTTTAAAAAAAATAGTTTTTCAATATTCATACAATCATAAAATGTGTTATTTAGTGCAGCTCTTGCTCAATATAGGAATCCACTATGGCATGCTCTGCTTAAATTCTTACCATTAAGAATTTTTTCTGTGACATCAGCATTCAATCTGCTTCCCTGTAATCTAAAAATCACTTTTTCTATTATCTTTTTTTTACAGTGACAGCCCTTCAGTTTTTTTTTTAGATTTATATTTTGCTTTTCCTCCAGGAGTTCAAAGGAACATACATGCTTATTATTTTTCTCCACAATAACAATCCTGTGAGATATGATGGATTGAGAATGCATGATAAGTCATTCAGTAAACTTCTATGGACGAGGGTGGACTAGTCTCTCTCTAGGTCTAGCACTGCATCTTTGATGGTTATTCAAGCAATCCTCATTTAATAATCACTTGTTCTGTAACGGTTCAAACTTCAGCAGACTTTTTCCCTGTCTGCTCAATGACTCAGGAGATTGCTTGATGGCCACAACTGGGAGTGCAAATGTTGTTCAAAAGAGTCATGTGGTCATCTTGCCTAATAACCACTTTGCTCAACAACCAAATTCTGGCCTCAACTATTGTTAAGCAAGGATTACCAGTATTGATGTAGCAATTGAGACAACTGCTTTTTTTTTTTTTTTTTTTGCAGATTTCTCATGCTGTTGTCTCATTCTCAGTTAACAGTCAACAAGAATGGTGAGGAAATTTGGAGATCCTCAATACTGTTGTTTCCTAACATATGTATTCATATAGGTATAAAACAGATGCTATTTCAGAAAATGGTGTCTCTCTGTCATCTGAATATTTCACAAAATACTACACAAAATTGGTAAGAGGTAAACATATACAAGGCACAATTCAGTATCAATAGAAGTGTGCTCCTTCCTACCTATATTTACAAATTCTACCTTTCAAAAAATTTCCAAATATTAGGGAACAAGATCCCACGGCACTTTAGGTCCTATTTTATTATTAGATGAAAAACAAGACCTAAAATCCTTATAGCCTTCTTGTGCTATCCAGTTTTATTCTAGAATCTTCAAAAATATCAAACTGATATGCACAAACAGATAAAATAATTGGAAAATGTTATATTTAAAAGAAAAAAACAAAACAAAATGGAAGATACAATAGTCCATTTGAGGAAAAAAAATACAAGAAGGTGCTTAACTTTTCTAGAATCACAACTCATCTCTTATATTGGTATGTAGGAATGACATTTTGGGAGAGACGAAAAAGCTGCAGTTGGATAAAGGCATTTAGCCAGCAGAAGAAAGTACAGAACAAACTATATTTGAATATAGCAAAATTGTCAGAATCCATTCTCCCTAAGTTTTTGGGTTGTAAAGGTGACAGGGGAAAATGTACTTTCATACTTGCAAGATTCTATTGATGTAATTTACAAATGGCAGAGCAAATATTTTTGGATGTACTTCAACACTGGAGGATTTAAAGAAAAAAATGGACAATCTTATGTCTGAAATGGGTTTCCAGCTTGAACTTCCAAGCTCTCTTCCAATTCTTTTATTCCTGTCTGAATTACTTTGCAAGGCTGACTTCAATCTTGCTAGTTGGAAAGTACATCCCCCCACCCCACCCCAATTGCCTTCACAGTCCAAAAAACTGAGGAGTTATCACTTTTGAGAAGTTTGCTACATCCACATTTTTATTGTGAGACTAAACTGTCTCTTAACCAACTGTTGACCTAACTGCACCCCCCATACTATTAGTTCTTTACTGCAGATATTCCTTGACCTGTTTGAAGTTATAGCACTGAAAAAAGTGACTTATGACTATTTTTCTCACTTACAACAGCATCCCTTTGGTTATGTGATCAAAATTAAGATGCTTGGCAACTAGCATGTATTTATGGTGGTTGCAGTGTCCCAGGCCCTTTTACAACCCTCTAATGAATGAAGTCAATGGGAAAGCCAGATTATTTTATGTACATTGAGAGCATTTCAACCAAGACAAATTCCTTGTGTGTCTAATCACACTTGGCCAATAAAGAATTCTATTCTATTCTATTCTATTCTATTCTATTCTATTCTATTCACTTAATCACATTATTAACTTAAGAACTGCAGCAATTCATCTCTAAGGTTCTCAGTCATCCAAATCATGGTTGTCCCAAGGGTGTTTTTTCAAAAGGCAAATGTTTTTTCTTTGAAGACGCGTTGCTTCTCATCCAAGCTTTTTCAGTTCTTATTGTCAGCAATGTCTTCAAGGAAAATCTGGTTGCCTTTTGAAAATGCAATGATTCACTTAACTGTGGTAAAAAAAAGGTTGTAAAATGGGGCAAATCTCAATTAACATCTGTTTTGCTTAGCAACAAAAAATTTGGGCTCGATTATGATGGTAAGTTGAGGCTATCTATGTTGCTAGTTAGTCTTAGTAAAGGCATTAAAGTGTTTGTTCCAATACATTTAATATTTGGAGAATGCTACTGACATTTCCTATGGCTGATTCATTCTTCTATGGGTACCTATTTATGTTGAAGTAATTCTCCAGATCAGTCTTAACAATCACTGTCAATTGGTACATGTGCATAAAAACAACAGGGAAGAGTACATGTGATTGAGTATGATTTCCAATTCATTATCCAGCAGCCAAAATACCTACCCTTCCCTTTGAAGTGGCCTTGTTTTTGCTCCCCTTTGGTCTACCACGTGGTCTCTTGGGTATTGGTGCCTCACTGGGTTCTTGCTACAAAGAAAGAGTATTACAATGAGTGACAGAGAAATAAATGTAGTTAATGCTTCCACATCCTCTCAGGACATTTTGCTATGTACCTGGAAGCTACAATGAAAGAAATAAAAGAATCCAACCAATATAGCCAATTTAGAAATTTGATATGCAGACACATTAATTTCTGATAAGAGGTTCATAATATAGTCTATAGTGATTAAAGTATGAGTTTTAAAGATGTAATACTGTGACATATGTTTAGTAGTACAGTCTACACATTTTCCTTATACTAATTTTATCATATAGTGAACAATGTTCAAGTGTTATATACTGTAGCTACCAGTGTTTTATTTCCTATAACATTCTACTTACAGCTGTAAACTAGTCAACCCGTGATCATCATTTCATAGATATTTCCTTAATAGTGAGAGTAGGAGTGACTTCTGGCTTGCTGCTGGCTTCCCCACTGAGTTTCTTTATGGGAAGCTGGCAATGAACCATGACAATCTTCCTTACTTTCTTTCATTACTTTCACGGTCCCATTTCCTATTCCTTTCCTTCTGTTCCTCCCTCTTTCCTTCTTTTTCTCCCTCCTTCTATCCTTTCCTCTCATTCATTTATTTTTTCTTCCTTCCTGTTTCCTTTCCTTTCCTCCCTCCTTCTTGTTCCTCTCTCCCTCATCTTATCTTCCTTTCTATTCCTATCTCCCTTCTTCTTCCTTTTCTGCCTTCCTTCCTATTCCTTTTATCTTCCCTCTCTCTTCCTTTCTTTTTCTCTTTCTCTCCTATCATTCTTCCTTTCCTTTCCTTTCCTTTCCTTTCCTTTCCTTTCCTTTCCTTTCCTTTCCTTTCCTTTCCTTTCCCCTCCCCTCCTACCAGGCTGGGTGGAGGATGGTGCACTCCCATGGACTTGTTGAAAATGAGGATCTCATAACGGTGATTGATTGTGGCAATGCTGAATCAGCAGTATTGAAGAAGCCACAACTTTCCCAAATTTCATTGCCGCAGGCGAACTGGATCTCAGCATTCTGCAGATTAGTCAACTTGAGGACTGATATTTTGCCCTATAATGCATGGTTTCAGTTAAAGATTACAGATACAAAAAATTTAGTGGTATGTAGAAGCCAATGATTTAATACCATTAGCTTTTCTCCCCCAAAAATTGTCTCACTATACCACTGCAGGCAGACGGAAGAGGAGATAATGGCAATTAATACTTCAGATCAGCAAAAAAACCAAACCTAGATACTTTCCCAATGTACCGCTGCTGCCGTGTTCGAGGCGGCAGCCCCGCAGGCTCACCCCATTGACTGTTACACTGGAGTGGTGCAAGGGGCTCAAGGGTGAGCCTGAGGAGCCGTCGCCTCAAACACAGTGGTGGCAGCACGTTGGGAAAGTAGAGCAAAGCCAGAATGGCAAAGCCACTTTTTCAAATAAGCAGGAAGACAGGAATCTGTGCAGTTTCTTCCATCCAGAACTAGCCCCCTGCTATTTTCGCACCATGCGCTGAACAGCCGATCATCGGCTTTTGCAAACCGCGCGATTGCTGCTCTGAGACTGCACTTCCTAAAGGGCAGGCAGTCCAGAGAGCCTTACCTCCTCCTGTGGACTGCAACAAATGCTACAGTCCTGGGCTGCACTCCCTTGAGGGGCAGGCAGCCCACCAAGCACTTTCTGTAATAAAATCCAATTTCGATTCCCCTGCAACCACTGTAGCCACCGATTGCTTGGGGGAACTTCACTGAGTCACGATCTTCAAAATTGCAGATTCAATTCCGCCTTCAGCAGCGTTCCAGAGGTCTTCCTGCACAGTGGGCTGAAGCCCCAGGGTTCAGCATATTGTGAAACTGATCTTGTCTCTCTCCTTGTCAATTCTCTGCCAATTTAAACCCTATTAACTTTAAGTCCAAAGCCTCCAGGGCAAACTTGGAAGAGCTTAAGAAAGCATGTCTGACTGAGCAGTAAACGGAGTTGAAAACTGGGGACCATTAGTGGGGAGGAGGCGTGTCCTCAGTTTAAACAACTCAGTCTATAGAGCAAGCAAACCAAAGTCATCACAAACTGTCCGGATTCTCTTGACACCACTCTGAAGAATAACCTGATCTTGATCTTTTTCATGTAGAACTAAGACTAATTTTATACATGTAGAAAGAATCAGAGTTCCCAAAACTTTCATCAGTAAATCCATGGCCCAACCTTCCATTTGCAGCCCCTTAGCATTTTGACACAATGAACCAAAAATCAGCAGAAAAATTACCAAATTTAGCTTGTTAAATTTTGTTTGATCCATTTTTTATTTGGGTTAGTGGCTTTAAGAATGGAAATGAAAACAATTTGCAAGAAAGGCTTCCCAGTTTAAATTTTACCCTTAGCACCCTAAAAACAACTAGAAACAACTCCTTCCAATTAACTAGTCTTGTTCAATGACATCGCTGTCACTAGAGTTTCATGTGATGCTCCAGGAGGTAAACTTGTGGCTCCCTTACTTCACAAAGATTACTCCAGTTTAGATAGAAAAGATGAAAAATAATGGCATATACATTTGCTTCCAGTAAAATAGAAAACATACCATGAAGGTGTCATCCAAAATCAAAGTTATACTTCAGTATCTTGGATAAATACTTATGTCTAGAATCCAGGCCTATATTTATCCAGATTATATGCATTTAAGTTATACACATGGAAAGAAGAAGTGTTAACTGATTCAACTATTAAAGCGCCTGTCACATTGGCCGATGGATGCAAAACATATGTAAAAAGGACACAGCGGATGAGAAAATGTTCCATCCGTTGTTATCCGCTCTCAAAAGTACCCCGAATTTGCGTAAGCAGAGCAGACAATAACGGAAAGGAACGGACGGGGGGAGGATATAGCCAGGATGGAAAGCGGATGCTCCACGGAAGCCTAGCGGATGGAAGCAGATGGAAGCGGATGGCACATCAGCAGGGCTTCCGGGGGAGCACAGAGAAGCGGACACGTAACGGAAAGAGCGGATGCAGAGCGGATGCAAAGTGGATGCCTAGCGGATGCAGAGCGTTCACTGCGCATGCGGGGAGGATGCATTGCGTCAGCCCCGCAGATATAAAGGGAAGCAGCTCGCAAGCAGGTCACCATTCAGAGGAAAGACCTGCTGCCAGACACAGCTCCAGCCAGCCAGCCAGCCAGCCAACCACCATGGGGAAGAAGAGAAAGCCTGGGGCATCTGCTGCTAGCCCTGGCAAGAGGGACAGGGTCACCATCCCACCCCCTGGCCCTGACTCTGCTTCTGCTGGGGCTTCTGCTGCTCGGGCTGACTCTTCTGTGCTGGAGCTTCTGCTGGCACTGCTCCTGGTGCTTCTGCTGTTGCTTACTCTGCTGGCGCTGCTCCTGGTGCTTCTGCTGGTGCTTACTCTGCTGGCGCTGCTCCTGGTGCTGGGGCTTCTGCTGGGGCTTACTCTGCTGGCGCTGGTCCTGCTGGTGCTCCTGGTGCTCCTGATCCTGCTGGTGCTCCTGCTGATCCTGGTCCTGCTGGTGCTTACTCTGCTGCTGAAGATCCTGGTCCTGCTGGTCCTTACTCTGCTGCTGCTGGTCTTGCTTTTGCTGCTACTTTTGTTGTTGTTGCTGCTGCTGGTGGTGGTGGTGTGGTGGAGCAGCCCCTACAACCTTGAAGCCCCTCTGATGAGGGCCCAGATGGCCCTGCCAGAGGGAGGAAGAGGCATACGCGTGAACGGGAGAGGAGGCAATACTCCATCGAAGAGGAACATGAGGATGAGGTGCTGGAATGGCTGAGGGAGAACGAGTATCTTTGGCGGAAGGGACACAGGCTCTATTGAGACACCAAAAGGAAGCAGGCTGCTTAGAGAGAGAAGGCGGAGAGCCTGGGCTACACTTCGGAGGTGCTCCTCAGCTGGTGGAAGCACATGCACACCTGGTATGGGAAGCTGCACCTCAAGAAATTTGGCCAGGCCACGGTCAAGCTGATGGACCGGGAGACCTACGTGATGGCCAAGTGCAGCTTCTTGGAGGGTGAGATCTGCCACCGAGAAGCAGCCCCTCTGACAAACCTCTCTCAGGCAGCCCGCAGAGAGCCAGTCCTCTTCTGGCCAAGAGTTAGCTCCTGTGTCCAGGCAGGTATCTGTGGAGCGTGCCACGATGGAGACCCCCCCGACAGCTGCACTCCCCGTGCCGGAGTGCGTGGAGGACCCCCTGATGCAGTGGGAGCAAGGAGAGGGCACTTCCACCAGAGACCAACCCACATCCACCCCCAGCTCCATCTCCACAGAAAGCAGGCAGAGAGCCAGACCGCAGAGGCAGAGCCACACTGTCCTGCTGGAGATCTCCTCTTTCAGCTGGTACACACCAAAGTCCTATCCTCTAACCGTAAGCCCTTCCACACCTACGTCAACCAGACCCTCATGAACATGTCCGAATCACAGTACCAGGGGATCAAGGACAGGATCACCGGTCTTCTTCACAACCCTCCAGACCCAGCTGAACCTGCTCCCACCCAGTCCGGGTCTGCTCCTCCACCCCAGGTGATATCACTGCCTTTCCAAGGCTTTCCACAGGCCCTCACCTACCAAGGCTACGACTACCAGGAGTTTCAGCAGCACATGCAGCCCTTCCCAGTCCAGGCACAGATACATCGGATGCCACCGGTGCCACCGATGCCACCAACACCACCGATGCCAGCCACGCCACAGACGCCACCCACACCTCACACCTTGCTCACCTGCAGACCAGACAGTCCCACTACATTCCTCCACCCCACAGCCAAGCCCAGCCTCAGAACATCTGTCATCGGTATTGGTGCTGACACCCCATGTCCTGGAGGAAGGGGCTCTCAACATCACAGGACTGAGCCAGCTCTCTGAGACCTTCCTCCACACACCGTCCTGTTGTCCTCTCGGGGCCTGGCACCCCAATGGCACCTCAGACCAGCACTCCAGCAGCAACCACCCCCACAGCACATGGACCCTTCACCCCTGAGACTATGGGCACGCCTCAGAGTGACTGAGAAGAGTACCAGAGACTGGGTGGCTACCTGTTGACTTTATCTTTGCTTGGGAAACTTGGGTCATTTTTTTTTTTACAGCTTGTTATTAACAAGTGTGCTTCACACACTTGCTTTATTTATTTTATTAAATAAAGTCTTGGTGGAAACTTTTAGAAATGGTTTTAGCCTTTGCATGCTTGTGGGATCGGTAAGGATAGCTGTGGGATGGGCAGGGATACCTTTGGGATGGGTAATAGCTGTGGGATAGATAAACCTCCAGTGCAAGCATAGTGGTACTGCATGGTCCACCCTCCCAGGTGCCACACCTATGGCTCTTTATTATCAATAATAATGTAATCATTCATCCACACATTTCAATATAAACACAACTCTTTATTAAATGTCCTGTTCATTGTAGGGCCACTCAACGTACATGGCCCAATCTCATCAGTGTGATGAGACAGGCTCAAGGAAGCATCCATTAAGCATCTATCATCCTGTCTTGCCACTCCACTGCTCCAGCTGAGGAGTTGTACCAGTGTTTCAGGAGGTTGCACTGCTTCTTTCCTTCATGTGAAGCTCTGTTGGGGCCTTGCACATCCACAGTGTCTATCAGGCTTCGCCCTTGTCTTCATTCACCAGGCTCCATGTCCCCAATGCCTTGTTGGAGGTCCACGAGCCTGTTCTGCAACACTGGGTAGCGGTTGCGCATGAAATTGTGCAGGATGCAGCAAGCTTCCACGATCCTCCTCACGGTCTCTGGGCGATGCTGCATGGTGGTGAGAAGTACCTGGAACCTGTTGGCCAGGATGCCAAAGGCGTTCTCCACCACCCGCCTTGCCCTGGACAGCCTGTAGTTGAAGATCATCTCTTCACGGATGAGGCAACTGGAGGTGTAGGGCTTCATAAGATAGGTTCTGAGGGAGAAGGCGTCATCCCCCACGATGAAGTAAGGCACATCTTGTGTGTCGTTGGGCAGGGGGTCTGGATCTGGGCAGCCCATGATGAGATTGCGTTCCAGCCCCTCCTTGACGTCACTGGCCTTGTATTCCTGGGCATCTGAAGAAGACCTGTTGCCTGAAGCATCGATGTACATGAACTTGTAGTCAGCATTGACCATGGCAAAGAGGATGATGCTGAAGAAGCCCTTGTAGTTGAAATAAGTGGACCCTGACTTCGCTGGAGCTTTGCAGGCCACGTGCTTCCCATCTATGGCTCCAACGGTGTGGGGGAAGTTCCACTTCTGATACCACTGCTCTGCAACTTTCTTCCATCCTTCTTCAGTGGAGGGCCACTGGAGGAGCTGCTCCAGGTATTCTTCGATGATGGCCTGCACCACTTCTCTGACCACAATGCTGATGGTGTTGTGTGGCACCCTCCAGCCGTACTGCATGCTACTTTACGTGGTCCCTGAGGCCAGGTGGTTTAGAGTCAGTGTCACCTTGAGCCCAGGGTCCAGGCTGGGCCAGAAGTTGGTGTTTGCCTTGGTCAACCTGGGTCTCAGCCGCTCCACAACTTCGTCAAACATGGCTGGTGGCATCCTCATGAAGTTCTGGAATGCACGAGGGTCTTCATTCCTCAGCTCCACCATCAGCTTGTTATACAGTCCGTACTCTGCTCTTCTGGCGATCCATCTTCAGACCGCCTCTTTTTCTTTGCATAGAACAAGTGAAAGAGCCTGTAGATGGCTTCGCACTGTTGTAGAACGATGGTGGCTACCAAAAGGAGTGTGTGATGATCCATGGTGGAGATGACTGGATGTTGTGGAAGAGCAAGAGCAAGGCTGAAGAGGTCTGCACCGCCGGGCTGCTGGACTGAAAGTGAGATCCAGGTGAGTTCCTCCCCCTTTTTATAGGAAATAGTTTTCCGCGAGGTGTCCTTTTGCATCTAGACATTCTGCAGACATCCTAAATATCCGAGATATGTCCCCTCTGCGAACGTTTTTTCCGTTTTAATGCTTTGTATGCGAGCTGCATCCGCTTTCATCCTTTCTCCATCCATGCTACTAACGCTTTGTGTCCATTCCACTTCCTCCGTGTCCGTTTTCCACTGGAGCGGATTTGAGTTGTGCGGATGTGCAGCGGATGCCTAGCGGATATAGCGGATGCATAACGGATGACAACGGATGTAGAACGGATGTTCCCCGTATGTGTTGCGGATGCAGAACGGATGCGTTGGATACATTTTCTGCTCAAAAAGTTTTATGCAGCTCAAAACATGAGCGGATGAAATGTCAGTAGACGGATGCTGGACAGATAGAGAGTATGAAAAATGGACGCAGTGAGTACAGAACGGAAGCATCGCGTTAACCAACGGATGGCAAGTGTTTCTCTCAGTTTTACATCCTCTTTCCATCCGTTGGTGCTGTGTGACAGGGGCTTAATAACGTACATTTGGAAAATCTCCTGAAAACCAGTTTTTCAAATATACTATAGTGCAGGGGGTCACCAACCTTTTGGACCTCAGGGACCATCAAACTCATAATTTTAGATCCCAGGGACCACTAACTGGTTCTGTGGGCGTGGCCTAATTTGTGGGTGTGGCTTGGTGGTCATTTGGCTGGCTGGCAATGGCTTGGATGTAAATATTATAAATATTTATATGAATATTGCATTTTTTATATAAAAAAGAGCAACTATTACCCAAAATCAGGCATAGCAGGCAGATTGAGCTCACAGAATCCATTCAGTGATCTATCTATCTGACATCCGCTAGCTCAGTCTCTCAAATTTGCTTGCCGTGAGTCTGCATTGAATTTGCTTGCAAGCAAACCTTCAGTCCTAAGGGAAGCAGAGCCGAAGATCTAAAGACTAGCTAGAAAGCAAGAAATCCAACCATTTCCTGCTTCCTAGCTAATCTCCCAGCACAGCAGAACAGATGATGGTTGGAAAAAGGAAAAACAGAAATTTAACAGGCAAGTTTGCAGGGTAAAGAGTGAGTGGGTGGAAAGGGTTCCCGCAGGCCATGGGGGCGGCACAGCCTTGTGTTTCTGCACAGTCTGGATTAATTGCTTTGGGGGTGCTCCGGGGGTGATATTTCTCTGCGGCCCACCAAAATTTTCCTGTGGCCTACTGGTTGGCGACTGCTGCTATTGTGAAAATGTTACTGCAAATGAACAGCTGCATTTTCTTTCTTATTTAGTGAGCCTATATCACTAAAGACAAAGTAGAAGAAAGGATCATGGCTAACACATTTGCAGAAAGGGCGTTGGTACTTACCTGATATGCCCGTTCTCTTTGAGCTGTGAAGAGCATCCGGTAGTGGGAGATGCTTTGTCTCCGCATTCACAGGCTGAGCTTGATTTGTGGAATGTGACTCCTCCACCACGTGACTCCTCCTCAGCGTTCCCCAGTTTTGGCGAAGACAAGAGAAAAAAGCGCTCTCATCCTCACATACAAAAAAGTTCATTGGCTGAAACAGGACCCCACCAGACGGAAAAAAAGGGTGAGGTTGGATGCTCTTCACAGCTCAAAGAGAACGGTAAAGTAAATATCAGGCAAGTACCAACGCCCTTTCTCCTATGAGCTGTTCAGAGCATCCAGTAGTGGGACATACCAAAGCTTGGCCTGTCCTATGGGAGGGACTCTGTCTGGTCCGGAATCTCCTCCTGGTCTCTGTGGACCCTTTGCAGAACTCTTCTGCCAAAGGAAGCCTCAGCAGAAGCAAACACATCAATTTTGTAGTGTCTCCTGAAGGGCGATGGTGAAGCCCAAGCCGTGGCCCGACAGATTTCAATTAGTTATTCATGCTTATGTGACCCATGCTGCTGAAATTGCTGCACTCGTCGAATGAGCTGTTATGCCCATAGGCACCTGCAGAGATTGGGTCTGATATGTTTTTGCTATTGCAGCCCATATCCAATGGCCTATCGTAGATGGTGAGACCTATGCAACCTTGAGTGTTGGGCTGAAAGAATACAAATAAAGCTTCCAATTTCCTAAAAAACGCTGTACCCTTGATATAGATTCGCAGTGCATGCCTCACATCAAACCTATGCCATTGTCTTTCTATCCCCTGTGATGGACTGGGGCAAAAATTTGGAAGAATAAGCTCTTGTGCTCTATGATAGGCCGAATTGACCTTGGGCATAAATGTGAGATTGGGGTGAAGAACCACTCAATCAGCATGAAAATGCAGAGATCTTGTCTGATGGACAAGGCTGTAATTTCCAAAACATGACAAGCAAAAGGGATCGCTACAAGGGAAACTACTTTGTACGTCAGAAGTGGAGACTTGATGTTTTCAAAGATTCAAAAGGTTCCTTAGTCAGAGCCACAAGGACCTTGATAAGGTCCCAGATGGGATAACAGTGCACTGCCAGAGGGCGTAAATTGGAGGCTCCTCGAGGGAAAACCTTATGTATGGATGATATGAAAGAGAACTGAGGCCCTCGCAAGTGAGAACTGATGCCAGGGCCGCCACCTGCTTTTTTTAACGTATTGAGTGACAACCCCTTATCAAGACCCTCCTGTAAAAATTCTAGAGTCTGAGCGACAGAGGGAGAGGCAGGATCAATTTGAAACTTATTACACCCTTTTGCAGAAGGTGGACCATGTGGCGTTGTAAATGTGAATTGTTGAGGGGCGTCTGGCACCTAGGATAGTATCGATAACCCTATTGGAGAGCTTTCTGTTCTTCAAACCACTCCGCTCAACCTCCAGACGGTCAATTGTAACCATTGAGAGTCTAGATATTGAAGGGGCCCCTGAGATAATGAGATTCTGTCTGACGGAATTCTCCAGGGGGGAACTACCAAGAGACTGCGGAGGTCTGCGAACCATGGCCATCTGGCCAGTAAGTTGCTACTAGAAGTAATTCTGCTCTCTTGTCTAGTAACTTCTGGATGACCTTGGGAACCAGCAGAAGCGGAGGGAATACATACAGGAGACACGGGGCCAACTACAGTGGAGCGAGTTGAAATTCTTCACCCCTTGCGATGGGTACCTGGAAAAAATCTCAGGAGCTGAGAGTTGAGAGGGGAAGCAAATAGGTCCACCACCGGCTAACCAAATGTCCGTGCCACTTCTTGAAACAGAGATGGGTGGAAGCGCCACTCTGATTGATCTATGATGGCCCTGCTTAGCCAGTCTGCCTGTGCATTTGACAGAATGCAAATGTGTTCTGCCTTGATGGAAAGTATGTTGTTTGCTGCCCAGCGACACAGGTGCTCCGCTTCCCGCATTAGCTGCTTCGATTGTGAGCTCCCTTGCTTGTTTATGTGAGCTTTGACTGTTACATTGTCTGTCAGTATCAGTATGTGCTGACCGCGTTATTGGGGGAAGAAGTTGCAAAGGGCCAGGTATATTGTGCGAAATTCCAGCCAGTTTATGCTGCACGACTGTACTGTGTCAGACCATCTGCCTTGGGTTGAGAGCGACTGAACATGAGCTCCCCATCCAAACAGACTGGCATCTGTGGTGATGGTGAGCCTTTGTGGCTCCTTGAAGAGACAGCCTCTGTTGATAATCAGTTTGGACCACCAGAGGAGAGATATAAGAACCTTGGGTGGAAGCCTGACTTTGTGTTTGGAGTTGCTTCGGACGGATTGCTGGTACGGTGGCAGGAACCACTGGAGGGATCTAGTGTGAAGGCAACCCCAAGGAAAATAGAAATACATGAGGATCATTTTGCCCAACAATTTTGATAGGTCCATCATGGACACCTTCTTAAGCAACCTGATCTCCTTAACCAATTTTTGAATGCTCTTTAGTCTATCTGGTGAAAGATAAACCTTGCCTGACAATGCAAGGTTACGATGCCTCACGATGATTGCCCCTAAATGGATTATCCGAGTCGATGGAGTTAATTGACTCTTCTTCCAATTTATTAAGAAGCCATGCTTTAGTAGGGATAATGTGTTCTGAGTGTCTATGACTGCCTGATGAGCGGAAGGAGATAAAATCAAAATATCATCAATAAAACGTTGGAGGCGTACCGGGATGTTCCTGAGGTGGGCCGCTATCACCACGAGGACCTTGGTGAAGTCCTGGGGGAGGAGACTAATCCAAATGGAAGGGCCACAAATTCAAAATGGTGGTTATTGTAGCAGAATCTCAGAAACTTATAATGGAAGGGCCGAATATCAATGTGCAAGTATGCCTCCGTCAGTTTATGGGCGTGACCACGTCCCCTTTCCTGATACCCAGTAATATTAATTAGAGGGTATGCATTTTAAATTTGCGATATACTAAGAAACAGTGGAGACGTTTCAAATCTAATCTTGCTCTCCACCCCCCCCGAATATTTTTTTAAAATTTTTGCACAACGAAAAGATGTGAATAAAAACTTTGTCCTCGTTGATTGGTCGCTACTGGTTGGATGGCTTGTATATCCAGTATATTTTGGATCGCGGAATCCATGAGATTACGCTTGACCGGGTCTCTGGAAGGAGGTTATGACATGAAGGGTTCTGGAGATTTGGATCTAACTTCCAGCACGAGGTCAAATCTAACTGTATCCATGACTCAGGTATCAGAGGTATCATGACTCAGGTATCAGAGGTCCCATTGGTCAGCGAATAACTTAAGGCGTCCGCCAATGGGAATTGGGTCCCGGGAGTTATCTTGGTTGCTGGAAGGGCCTGCTCCCTGCTCCCTGATAGGATCTTTTGGATTGACCATCCCTTCTACCTCTGTCCGCTGAGACGGACCTATCTGGCTGTTGTCCTGGTCTAACTGCTGGGGGTCTCTGGTATCTGGAAGAGAAGGATCCCGGATAGAAAGATCGAAAAAGATCCCCTCTGAAAGGACTCGGGGCTTCTAGAATCTGACTTCCAAAAAAAGGGAAGGGAGAATTTTCTTCTTGTTGCATGTTTCAATTAGTAGCGGATCCAGGGAAGGGCCAAGCAATCTATCTACCGCAATGAGGGATAATGCCAGCTTGGATTTGTGTTTGAAGTCAGCTTGCCAGTGTCTTAACCATAGCAAGCGACGCGCTGTGACATGCGAGGTAATGGCCCTTGCTGAAAACTTGACTGCATGATAGGTAGCATCGGCAGAGAATTCAGCAGCTGCCGTAAGTTTGGCGATGTCTTGGTGCACCCTGATGTTTGAAGGAACATGTTTCAAAAGACGAAACCATCTAAGAGATGACCGCATGAAGAAGGAGGCGGATCTGATAGCCCATGCATCAGACTGATGAGCTCTGCATAGGGCTTGCTTGACCTGTTTTTCCTCCGGCTTTAAGGCCTCCAGTGCCTCACTGGGAATAGAGAGGGACACTAAATCCACTATAGGCTCGTCTACTTCGGGAGTCCCCAGAAACTTTGCAAATTCAGGGTCCAAGTTGAAGTATTTCCTATCCTGTCCAGTTGGGGAGGTGTATACCGCTGCAGAAGCCCACTGCTTCTGCACCAGGTCCGAAATATGGGTGGGACTGGAATTACCTCTGCTTCAACTACCGGTCGGTTGAAGGTCATGTCCTCTGGTCCTTCCCCTGAAGGGTCAGGTGTGTCAGAAGGTTTTGGCCTGTTTAGGCCTGCAACATTCTTTGCCTTAAACAAGAGAGATTTGAAAAGCTGTGGCCAAAATAAGCCTGTAAAAGCAGGCTGGTCAGGAAATAAGACCTTCATCCTCAGACATTTCCCCTTCTAAGGGTTCTGCCTCTGACAGGGGCTCGCTGTCGTGAATTGATCCCACTTCAGACTCAGCCATTTGAAAGATTTGATCTACTTCCTCCTCCTCCTCCGGCCCTTGGAGAGGGGTCTCCCCCTGTAAATGTACCTGGGACTGGTGTTGTTCCAACCTGGTCAGTGACCTCAGAGGTTGACACTCTTGGTCAGTATCTCTAGGGTAAGGTCTGGACATTACCTCGTGTTGAAACCCTGCTGCAATCCCTTGGCTAATAGCCATCTCCATCCAGGCTTTCATCCTTTCTGGAACCTCCTCATGAAGCTGTCGCCCTGGCAAAGACCAGCGGCTGTCGGAGTGAATGTGGCTTCAGGGGCCCGTCTGGTTGGTGTTCCAGACACTTGAGCCTGTTGTCCTTGTGGAGTTAAGCTGCATCTGGATGAAAGGGAGAGATCTAGAGGAGGAGGAGAGTGTGAAAAAACTGACAGACTGGAAGAGGGGGCACCCTGAGATACAGCGTGGACCTCTCGAGAATGCCTGTCTATTTGCTTTTGTAAGGCCTCATGGCGCCTTAAGGCGTCCCTTTCTGAGACTTTAGAATTTCCACTGTGTTTTGATTTGGCTTTTATCTTCAAGCAAGGTGCCCGAGAGGTGCTACCATCTGCCATTTTGATTAAAATTAGAATAACAGTAATTGAATATAATCTGTGTACAAGGCGGTTGGCACGCCCAGGGTCCGATCTGAGTCAAAAACGGTTGACTTGATAAAGTACTTATTGCCCCCTTTTATTTTTTATTTATTTTTTAATTTACTGGTGTGCCCCCCCCCCCTCTCTCTATGTGTGTGTGTGTGTGTGTGTGCTGTTTAGCTTCCTTCGGGTATTATCCCACGTCATTGTAGTTCTGTTAAAGTTGTAGCAACGTTTCAGCAGAATCTCATCTGCTGAGGATGAGGATGGCAGATGAGATTCTGCTGAAACGTTGCTACAACTTTAACAGAACTACAATGACGTGGGATAATACCGAAGGAAGCTAAACAGCACACATGTAAGTACCCGCGAAAGCCTAAGAAAACATATATATATATATATATAACATATATAACACATATAACATATATAACATATATATAACATATATATATAGTCGTATCTCAGTAATATTTTATTGAAAATTAAAATATTATACTGTTAAGTAGTTTGTTACCATGAGTGATTATTATAAATGAAATTATTATTATTATGTTATTGCTATAATTACTTTGTAATTGCTCCTATGAGTAGTGATATATGTATATTCCAATATTAATAATAAAACAACCAATATTAATGAGTAATCCAATTAGCCAAATAGCGAACGCCTAAGGCCCGGATTGATGATTATAAGGGCCTTTAGCAGCTTCCCTGCACAGGTGGACACTGGCCTAGGTGCTTGCTGCTTTGCCACTGAGAATAAGGCTATGAGGGTTAAGCCAACAATTTTAAAAGCGAATTCATTATCCTTGAGTGCAGGTAGCCAAAACGAGGGTAAAACAACTCTCAGAATCCTGAAGGAATTCTGTTGCTTCGAGCAGAAAATACCTCACACAGCTCAGGGAAGACAGACAAGGCGCGCAGCCACAAGGTGGCACTCAAGATGGCCTCCAGCAGTTAAAGTCTTTTTGCGCGCTTCTCAGCAGCAGCTTCCTGCCTTGCAAACTAAGCCAGAGCTCAAATGAAGCCTGAGCTCTCAAATCAACAGAAACGGCGGAGAAGGGGAATTAATCCTAATTAACTTCCCCACTGAAGAAAACGGAGTTCGGAGGGGGGGGGTAAAGGCGATACGACTTTTAAAATGAAATATCAAGCCGCTAGCAAGCAAACGGAATAAAGACACAGCAGCAATCAAAACTGGCAGAGGTAAGAAAATTTTATCTGTGGGGAGGTGAAGCAGAGCAGCTCCAAATGCCTCCCACCACCTCTTTTTTTTGGGGGGGGGGGGCGGGTGAACAGCACTTCCCTTAAAATGGACCCTTAGACTGATAAGGATTGAAGGCTAAAGACAAAGGAGAAAACCAAAGGAAAATCAAATTGCAATCAAACCTGCTAATATTCCTGTTTCAGTCAAGGAAGTATCCAAAGCACTGCCTGTCTCGCATGAGGCTGAGCAAAAACTGGGGAACGTTGAGGAGGAGTCACGTGGTGGAGGAGCGTTCCACAAATCAAGCTCAGCCTGTGAATGCGGAGACTAAGCACCTCCCAGTATTGGATGCTCTGAACAGCTCATAGGAGAACAGGTTATATGGAATACTGTTTCTTAATTACTTATAGACATTAAATATGAACAATAAAACTAATGTCAAGGCAGAGAAGCCTCATTTTCATAAACCTAAGTCTAAGTGCTATTGCTATAAAGTACAGTACAATGAATTTTTGTTTTTTTAAATGATGTCATTACAGAAGTGTAATGTGTAATGACATCACGCAAACAACATAAATGCCCATTTCCAACTGAACGCACTTCCTTCAAAAACAGGTATGTCCTGCCTATAATTAATTCACTGAAATGAGTTTCACAGAAAAGGGAAAGCCTGAAGTCTGAAAACTCAGAACAAACTGATCAGGACAGAGATTGAAATTCCAGGAATTGTGAAGTGATTCCCCATCACAATCTTCTATTGGCTCATGTTATAAACGATAATGTGATTCAAAGTCCTTTTGAAGATCGATAGTAGCGAGACAAAATATGTAAACTCTTTAGAAACACAATGTTTACTCAGTGTGTTCAATGAAGACATAACACAATATACTGTATTAACTGCTTTAGAACCTCTACTTATTAATCGGACTTAGTTGAAGCTATGATATTACAGATGACAATATTGCAGAGTTGTAGACAATTCTAAAGAGTTCCCAAACTTTCAACATTTTCAGCTGAAATAATCTCTAGAGGGAAACTTCATCTTTCTGGGATTAAAATAAGCTACTCTAAGGCAATATTGCTCTTCTAGTATACCAGACTAGTGCATTCATTGAACTTGTTTGGGTGCTACTTAAGTACTTTCTAGCTTAGGAAGGAAAATATTTTGATACTTGTGAATTATGAAAATGGGCAAAGATTCAGAATTTGCTTCAGTACTCCTCTACAGAACTGTGTTTGTCCCAGAAACAAAGGAGTTAGAGACTGTCATAATTACTGGCAGCATCATAAAGCAAGATGCCCTGATTCCCAGAGGAGTTGCTTTCATTAAATATGCAAAGTAAATGACCTACTAATGTTTAACTTTCATTGTGTATCATCAATAGCTTTGGTTGCACCATAGTAATGCTGCTTTATATTTTCCTTTACTATGACTCAGTTGCTTTAAGCAATAATCAGTCAGAGGCAAAAATCAAAGCACATCTTGCAAAAGCTTCCCCTAATAACAGGAGGGAAGCTGAATACTGTACAAACCTGGGGTTGCTTCCTGGGCCGACCTCGTCCTCTCTTCTCTGAAACATCCTTGTCTTGTTTAGCATTCAGGGGCTGGCTTGATTTTGCACTGGATTCACTCATCTTCTCTCTTTTAAAAGGACAGATATAAAATGATTCTGTTAATTCTTTTCTCTCAAATGTCAACGTATGTAGATTTAAAAGTAGATTTTATTCTGGCTATTAAAATATCAAACCTTATGAAAGGGTATGAACAATACAAAGTGCCTTTAAGGCTCTGTCCTCTCCCTGCCCAGAAAGCAAAAGAAAAGTCCAGTCTACACTTTCAAGAGGTGCTCTTAACCAAGCAAAGAGGAAATGCCCTCTATTTGCCTCAGTAGGGAAAGCTGAGTGCTTTGAAAAATGGATCTATTCAGATCAGCACGCTCCAAAGGCATCCAAAGGGCCCCCTGCTCTAAATTTGTGTGTGTGTCTGTCTGCTTCACCACAGTACAACATACAGACTAACACGAACATCATGAATGACCATTATTAGAAGAGTTGGCTCCACTACTCTGTCATCCTGCCAAGGTTGAAACTAGAACACTTCCAATTTTTATTAAAGGCTAAATGTTTTTCTGGACTAAGAATAACAGTGCTTCTTAGAAATTAATCAGACTCACCTCACATTTATTGTGATACCAACAGATTATCATCTAGCTCTTAGAATAATTTCTTTTACAATTGATACCTGATTAAATATGCAATTAGTTATTAGCTTTATTCCATGAATTCATTAATTTATCAATGAACGATAGAAGAATAACCTAAGTTCTGAATGAAAAAAGAAAAGGTTTGTTTTAAATGAAGCCTCAGAGCAAAAAGCATTCTCTGCTATGGAAAAAAGGGCTGCATTGACAGACATTTTTTTTAGTGAAGCCCTTGTACTTTAAGGTGAATTCTCTGAAGATCATTTTGAGTCTAAGCCTTGTAACTACCACAGCACTACCAGTGATAAAAATACAACAAAGAGAAATTAATATCCTAGCATTTTGTTCCTTGCATATTCATAACCAACTGTATATTGATGCTAAGTAATAAGGAAGATGTTTCCCCTACATAATGCAGAAAAAAATGTGGTAAATTGGGCATGGAAGCACAAAGAAGAGGGTCAGCCAGCAGAGTCTTACATGTGCAATCCAAAAATCTAAATTGTGCAAGAATAAGAATTTAGGAAGATAGCTATTCCACAAAACAATTTTAAAAAATAGGTCAAAGTTATTTAAAGCCAAAATCAATGTAATAAATGTATTTTAGAAACTATAAGGTCTTCTGCAAGACAAAATTTAAATAGAATTCTACAAAAGTTACTACGGGCAATCAACAGGAAAAGTGCATTACACTGACTAAGATATCCTATTTAAACTAGACCTAAGACAATCATTCCCAATTTAAAGGCATCAAATGTCTTTATATCTCAAATCCTCATCTAGCATGGCCCATCAGGTTGAGAAAAAAAGGACCTAGATACTTTCTCTTAAAAGCCAAACTCATATCAATTATGCTGTATCACTGTGACAATAATACTTTCTCTGAGTGGGACAAGAATGATGGTAAGACTGCCCTACAAGAGGAATATCTGAACTGCCTTGTGGGAGGGACTTTAAATCTTATGCATATAGTACCACTTCAATCAAAATCTCTGCTTTAAGATAAAAATATCAATGCCAATGTGCCACCTCATATAATTTTGTATTGTTTTGCCCTTAGCTATGTTTCCAATCACACACAGCGATATCCTATTTCTTGAATCTGTTTATCTGCAACTTGACAACTGGGAGTCATTAGGCAGTGACTCCCCCACAATAAATACCAATGTATCAGCTTGAAATGCAGGACACCTTGTCTCCAGTTCTAAAAGATTCACATTAACCATGTTTGACTAAACCATTTCCCTAAAATTAGTTGATTTTGGGCAACCACAGCATATCATTTAACCATACATTCTCTTTGTTGGCCCCTGAATAGAAAAGAGAAGTCCTCATTTTTTATGTGCATTCTAAACACAAAGAGGTTTACTGAAATACCGGCTTGTAGATTTTTTTCCTCCTAGTTGTTGGCAAGAACTGACAGCATCTTATCAGAAAACCCGCAAAGGATTTTGACTAAAAAGAGCCAGGGCTGTTTATATAGGATAATCCTGTTTATGTAGGATAATCTAAAGATTTATCAAGGCTCAAGATGCGGTTGAGGTCAGCCCCAAACTGATAGTGGTATGTAACTGTCCCTAAGAATGAATTAATCTCTCTCTACCCCCACTAGAATGTCTAATATAACATATAAAAAAATCCTAAATCAATGTGTTAATGCCTTTGGATGTCAGAAACTTTCCTCCTCACAATTATTTAGAATTTTGTTTGCATCCATGTCCATGCAGACATGTTCCTTGGTATCTGCCCGGCTATCTTCCTGCCTTTAGAGTTTGCTTAGACAAACTTTAAATAAAAATTCAAAAAAAATATGGATGCTATAAAAATCTCTTCCTCTTCAATTACAATAACATTTTTGGGGGCCATAGAAATTGTATATTTATGCTTAAAAATAAAGAACGAGGAATGGATGTGTATTTTACCTGCCATGAAAAAATAAACTGAAGTAGGTAGACAGTGTATTTTGGGGATAAGTGAGTAGCAACTTCACTAATTGTCCTTCTGGCAATGGGTGTTTTGGTGACCAGCTAATTCCACCATGTGCATGGATTGCCTTTGTATATGATGGCCTTCCCATCCCATGACAAACATTAACATTCCCTCAATTTGCACTTAATTTCCAAATGTGGCCAAAGATCCAAAAATGTGCCTTCCCCTTTCTCTTACGTACACCATTAGGAGTTTACTCTGTGGCATTGACAATCTTGAAGCTTCCTATAAACAAAGATCTGAAGAATATAATTCATAGGATTAGGCATTTTTAAGATACTCAGAATACTTGATAAAGCTTTACTATTTACAAATATTGCCAGTAGCAAAAGCTTGTTTCTGTCCTTATTCTTAAATGCAAAGCAAAGAGTTTAAAAGGTTCACATTTTTTAGATTACAATATTATCTAAATAATTTTTCTTCAAAGCTTATAAATTCAAAAAGTTGAAAGGATCACTTTTTCTAACAAAACAAACTCAGCTAAATTATGAGAGTTTTATGAGATGACCAAAGGAGATTTAGCTGCCTGCAGGATATAAATATTTCTAGGAACATTGTTTAAAAATATATACTCCAGACAGATTTATGAACTTTGAACACAGAGAAGTACTAGTCTTTTTTTACAAAATTGACTCATACTCAATTATGGAAGTGACTCATACTTTTTTAAAAAAGAGCCAGACACCTATAAATAATATTTAGCAATGCTTACTGTAGAGTTGAATTTACTGAATTTAGTGTCGATTTACTTTGGAATAAATTTATTAAGGACTGAATAGTAGTCTTTAAAGCACTGCTATGGAATTATGATCCCAATGTCATAGGTTTCAGCGAGGATTAAAGGTGGCCAATCTTTTTCAATCTTGGTATCAACCTGCTCTTTCTGCTACACTGAGGCTACATGAAGCATGTTCAGTAATGTTGTAATACCACTGGAAAGTGCACAGCCAGAATTTTCGAGGCCATGTTTGAAGGTTTAGTGGTGTAAAAAAATAATGTGTTTCATCCCTTAAATCAATCAAAATGAAAAAAGGGAAAAATGGTCCCATTCCATTTGGGATTGTAAAAGAGGCGCTGAGAAAGATGCATGTAGCCAATAAATTCCTTAGGTATGCCATAGATAAACTCACCTAAGATTAAAAAGCCACCATCACATACCACACTGTGAAGCCATCAATACTTCTTCACATAAATACACACTGCTCAAAAAAATAAAAGGAACACAAAAATAAGACATCCTAGATCTGAATGAAATATTCTTATTAAATACTTTGTTCATTACATAGTTAAATGTGCTGACAATAAAATCACACAAAAATTATCAATGGAAATCAAATTTAGCAACCCATGGAGATCTGGATTTGGAGTTACACTCAAATTTAAAGTGGAAAAAAACACTACAGGCTGATCCAATTTTGATGTAGTGTCCTTAAAACAAGTCAAAATGAGGCTCAGTAGTATGTGTGGCCTCCATGTGCCTGTATGACCTCTCTACAATGTCTGGGCATGCTCCTGGTGAGGTGGCGGATGGTCTTCTGAGGGATATCCTCCCACACCTGGACTAAAGCATCCCCCAACTCCTGGACAGTCTGTGGTGCAATGTGTCGTTAATGGATGAGCAAGACATGATGTACCAGATGTGCTCAATTGGATTCAGCTCTGGGGAATGGGCAGGCCAGTCCATAGCAACAATGCCTTCATCTTACAGGAACTGCTGACACACTCCAGCCACATGAGGTCGAGCATTGTCTTGCATTAGGAGGAACCCAGGGCCAACCGCACCAGCATATGGTCTCATGAGGGGTCTGAGGATCTCATTTTGGTACCTAATGGCAGTCAGGCTTCCTCTGGCGAGCACATGGAGCGCTGTGTGGCCCCCTAAAGAAATGCCACCCCACACCATTACTCACCCACTGCCACACCGGTCATGCTGGAGGATGTTGCAGGCAGCAAAACAATCTCCACAGCGTCTCCAGACCTTGTCACGTCTGTCACATGTGCTCAATGTGAACCTGCTTTCATCTGTGAAGAGCACAGGGCACCAGTGGCGAATTTGCCAATCTTGGTGTTCTCTGGCAAATGCCAAACGTCTTTCAAGATGTTGGGCTGAAAGCACAACCCCCACCTGTGGATGTCAGGCCCTCATACCACCCTCATGGAGTCTGTTTCTGACCGTTTGAGCAGCCACATGCACATTTATGGCCTGCTGGAGGTCATTTTGCAGAGCTCTGGCACTGCTCCTCCTGTCCCTCCTTGCCCAAAGGTGGAGGTACCGGTCCTGATGCTGGGTTGTTGCCCTCCTACGGCCTCCTCCACCTCTCCTGATGTACTGGCCTGTCTCCTGGTAGCACCTCCATGCTCTGGACACTGTGCTGACAGACACAGCAAACCTTCTTGCCACAGCTCACATTGATGTGTCATCCTGGATGAGCTGTACTACCTGGGCCACTTGTGTGGGTTGTAGACTCCGTGTCATGCTACCACTAGAGTGAAAGCACCACCAGCATTCAAAAGTGACCAAACCATCAGCCAGAAAGCATAGGAACTGAAAAGTGGTTTGTGGTCACCACCTGCAGAACTACTCCTTTATTGGGATGTCTTGCTAACTGCCTATGTTTTCCACCTCATCTATTCCATTTGCACAACAGCATGTGAAATTGTCAATCGGTGTTGCTACTAAGTGGACAGTTTGATTTCACAGAAGTGTAACTGACTCGGAGTTACATTGTGTTGTTTAAGTGTTCCCTTTATTTTTTTAAGCAGTGTATATATCTATTACATTATTCCTTTTTGTGGTAGAATAAAATTATGCAAAAGACAGAGCAATCTGAAGAAATTAACATGAAACAGAAATAAAGCATAGCTAAAATTACATTATGCTAACAATATTCACTATATTCAAAATACTTCCCTATCCTTAAAAATCACCCATGCCTTTCCCATACACTGATTCATATATTGCTTTTTGTTCTTCAGACCTCATCAGCTCCACCCATCCATAACTTTCCTGGTCTTCCCCTTCCTCTCAAGTCATTTGTTTGTCCTTTGTGTATTTGTTTGTAATTCAATCCTCATTTACTCTCTGCATGTACTTCCAGTGTATTTTTTTCATATTGGTCACTCGCTTTTGAATTCAATACACAGTCATCCATCACTCATTCATTCTTGACTCCATCTCTTTTTGATGTAGCCACACACTTAAGTATCCGGTTTCCACTGCATTCAAGTGATTGTTATGTTCCTCTTCATATATCCAGCTTTCGCTTCCATAAAACTACATGGGCAAAAAAGCATGTTGTTTATTCACAGCCATTTTTTGCTTCTTTTGGCAAACGTTCATTCTTCACCATAGATAAAATGCAAACTACCTTTTCTATTTACATATTTTAAAATGTCTCCATATCCCCATTTTTAATAAATGTTTTAACATGATGTACATCAATTATCTATTTTTCCATATAACTTACAATCATCCATCCTATTTTCTCTGTAAAAAACTTTTATTTTTGAAATTATTAATTTTCAAATCAAAATTCCTCATTGCATTTGCCCTGTACAATTTAGCACTTGCTACAAATCAGTTTCTTAGCCAACAAAGCATTGTTTACATTCAAAGTATACAAATTCACATGCTCAACCAACTTATCTTTAACATCACCACAAACATATTAAATAATAGAGGCATCCTTACCACTTGCATAATGGTGAAATGCTGATTAAGCATTTTATTTTCACACAGATTTTACTTCAACTGTATAATGCTCACTGCATTCGGCAAACCAACTTTCAACACACTCTTGCAAAATATCCCCTAACTCAAACTTATTTACTTAATCATAAGTTTTCTCCAAATAAATTTATATTCTTTTTCTTTTTCAATAATGTGTTGGAAGAATAAAGATAGGTTACATAGCCCTTGTCCAGTATGTAACTGTACTATATTCTCCTCTTCCTTGAATCAGAATTCTATCAAAATTGTTCCTAGGCCCACGTAACACCCTAATCCTCTTGTAGTTTTAGCATTTACTTTTTCTTTCTTTTTCTGTGGGAGAACATAATGGCATTCTTTCAGATACCAGGCACAGGTACTGGCTTCACACATGAACCACATCCATTTTTTAATGTTTCTTTAGTGATACCAAGCTATTAGTGCAATCTTCTAAGATTCTCACAGCATTTATTTCCATTTCATTAGTGTTTTCTTTGACATTTTAAACATTTCACTAACATTTCAATCTTTGACATATACTTTTATTCAATGTATACCACTCAAATATTCTTTCTAATACACCATCACTTCAATTTCATCCCAGCAGTCATTCTGTTTCAGTGGCCTCCTTTACTTCTTTTTCTCTTGTGATCCATTTCCTTCATGAATCTTTGACATTAAGAAAAGGTTGCCCAACATTCAGAAGATCAGGGCTTTGTGTATTTCGCACAATTTTCATTATAAACAATCAAACCAAGTCATACTTTTAGATTTGTGTTCCTTTGTAATATTTATGAATAAACTTAAATCACAAATTCAAAACAGAATTTTTCTAAACAGATATTGAGTATTGTTCTCAATTATTCTTAAGTCTCTGAATGGCCTAATCACTTTTTTTGTATTTTCTCATCTCATTCCCATTCATTCATATCATCTAACTAACAATTCATTCCACTAAGGTTATTCAGTGTATTGCATTTCCCCAAATTTACATTGCTTTTCTATTCTCACTCACATGTAGCATTCCTGGCTGCAGCAAGACTTTGGGCAAACCAGTCTTACTCTTCATGAGTAAAAAAAGAGGAAGAAATGCTATTCAAGGCAAGCTAGGATCTCAATTCTACAAAACCACCTTGTATGCATACTGCTGCCTTCACCTCATGAACTAGAAAGTATATTAATAAGTACTCAGGATATAACAATATAATCAATACCAGATCAACACATTTTCAAGAAATATACTTTTCCTTTCCATTGAGCTGGTACTGAGTTCTGAACACTGGAAAATTCTCATGCACAATGATTGAAGATATAAAAGCAATCATCCTCACCAAGTTATTAACAAAATGTGAAATCCACATTGAGACAACCCAAGTTTTAATTCAAATTTCCATCAAACCAACAATTAACTGTAGAAAGAAGAAATGTACATGGTATCATCAGAAAGCCATATTTTTTAGTTGGAAAGTCTTATCAATTCAGCAAATAAATCATCATCTGGAAATAGGAATGTGAACACACACACACACAAACAGATGTGAAGAGGGGAACAAGAAAATAATTTAAAATTACACAAATTGTGAGATTTTATAAACAGGATGCAAAAGCAATTCATTCTGAAAATACCGAAGAAGATAAACCAAATAGCTTTATTATGCTATGAAGCTTTTTGGAGTTAAGATTATAAACTAGGGTTCTTTCTTATCTGGTGCCATCCAGATGTGTAACTTCAGACAGCTTGCCTAGGAATGACAGAAATTGCAGTCTTGAGTTATTCTTGAATTCATTGACTTGAATTCATTGACATATGAATTGAACATTATGCTTGTTTTGAGAAAATTATAGTGCAATTTATACACTGCAATGCATTCAAACTCTACTTATATCTCTTTTACTTATATCTCTTACAACTCTTTTACTTTTAGGGATTATCCTTTATATAGGTCGTCTTTCACTTAGGACCACAAGGAGCTTTCTGTTACTAAACAAGATAAGTGTTAAGTAAGTTATGCCTCATTTTATGCTCATTTTGCTACAGTTGTTAAGCAAATCACTGCAATTGTTCAGTGAATCATGTCATTAAGCAAATCTGGCTTCTTCCATTGACTGCTCATTGTAAGTTGGCTGAAAAAGGTGATCACATGACCCCAGGACTGTGCAACTGTCATAAATATATGCCACATGCCAAGTGCACAAATCCTTACCACATGACCATAGGGATGCTGCAATGGTCGGAAGTGTAAAAACCGACTGCAAGTCACTTTTTTCAGTGGTTATAACTCCAAATGGTCACTAAACAAATGGTTGTAAGCCGAGGACTACCTGTAATAATCAGAACTACACCAGGTTCTAAATCAATAACAGGGATACATATGTAACTATCAAATCAAACTGAATAAAAACTACTTGGGGCAAGAATAGTATTCATATAAACCCTTGATATTGCACCTGCCAGATCATCATGAAACCATGATTTAATGAATTCTTTTTTATTAGACTTTCACACGTTTCACTGCAACATACCAGATTTGCAGTCCTCCAAATAACAGACAAGTTTTTAGCATTCCAAGTCATCAATGTCATTAATACAAATTTACATTATTTGCAATAGATGACATAAATTTGGATTTAATGGACATCAGGATATGCACATACTCAATGTCTGTTAAAATCAACATTTCTGGCTGAAAATATATTTATTTTATTACATTTTTTTAATCCTGCCTTTATTATTTTATAAGTAACTCAAGGCAGGAAATATACATAATATTCCTTCTTCTCCTATTTTTCCCACAACAGCAGCCCTGTGAGGTGGTTGGACTGAGGGACAGTGATTGGCCCAAAGCCACTCAACAGGCTTTCATGCTTAAAGGTTGAACTAGAACTCACAGTGTCCTGGTTTCAGCACACTGAGAACCTTAACCATTACAGCAAACTAGCTTTAGCTAATGTCTAAAAATTTAATTTAGGCAGTGATCCATCTAAAATTAGACTAAAACTTTTAGATCACAAGGAGATTACGTACCTCATTATTACAGCACTTTAATCAATAGTCAGTTGGATGAACACAAATTGTTGCATACCTAATAGATAATTATTAGATTTACAATAGCAATTCCCAATTTGGGAAGGGTATCTTGTAACAGTTATTATTAGAATCACATGGAAAACACAACCAATCAAACTTCGGTATTTTATACAAAACACTATTATAAGGATGCTTTCCATTTCTCTTAGGAATTTGTCATTTTCCATGAACTGCTTGCTAGGTTATTTGCCTAATTCAATGACGATGTCTACATGGTGCATCAAGCTATGGCTTGTTTGAAACAGGATTTGTAGAACAGTCATCTGATTTATACAACATTAAATAATGGTTTATGATTTGTGACAAAATGCCAAAATAAACATGGTCATAATGTATAAAGTAATATATTATTCTCTCCCCTTCCACAAATTTCAGGATTTCTGGAGATGATGAATTTTGATAAGGCTATAAATGCTTAAGGGCAATTTACATCCTTTGCAGGTACTTGCTACAACTGAATGCCCTTTTGCATCCACTGATGGAGAAAGCAGTGAAGGGCAAGACACATCCTCACTCACTTCCCTTGTACAGGGAGTCCTCTACTTATGACCACAATTGAGCCCAAAATGTTGCGAAATGAAAAAATTGTTAAGTGATTTTGCTCCATTTTATGACTTTTCTTGCCACATTTGTTAAGTGAATCACCACAGTTGTTAAATTAGTAATATAGTTGTTAAGTGAATCTGGTTTCCCCATTGACTTTGCTTGTCAGGTCACAAAAGGTGATCACATAATCTTGGGACACAGCAACAGTCATAAATATGAACCAGTTGTTAAACATCTGATGCAAATCAAATGACCATGAGGATGCTGCAAGGGTCATAATTGTGAAAAATGGTCATAAGTCACTTTTTTCAATGCCGCTGTAACTTCGAACAATCACTAAATGAACTGTTGTAAGTCAAGGATTACTGTCCAAATTGACAAACAATTGATTCAGATTTTGGAAAGTCTTATCCCAATGTGAAGAAACCAAGAAAACCAACACACTGCTACAACAATGAAAGTTAATCTCCAGTTTTAAGTAAATGCTGGAAAATGTAAATCATCCTGTGTCTACATCCTAAAATAGTGAATGCAGGAAGAAGGAGGATCCATGGATATATTTATCTGCATGGAAAAAAAGAAAAAGTTTTCAAAAGTACTGGCTAAGAAATGCTTATGCAGCATCCCTCCATCACTATGTATTATTCTAGACAGCTATTAGGGCCAAAGAGATCATCCATTCCTCAAAATGAAGTTGAATACCAGCAGTCACAACCTGTCACTCCGAGAAACAGCAATCCTCTGGGGGTTTTTTCCTCCTTAAATACAGAAATCTGCCTATTCTCTTTCACGTTCCCACACCCTGCTTGTGCCACAACTGTTTGCTTCTATCTGATTAACAATAAATTAAATTTTGAAAGACAACAGGATGCTCAATCCAAAATGGCTGGCCTAAATCCAAGCAGCACAGTATCCTCCCAGGAGTCTGGAGCACCTTCTGGGCAAAGGTTTGGGTTTGCTTACAATATGCTGGAGGAAAAACACATAAACCAAATCACAAATTTGAAGAACCTGTTTAAAAATAGAGCTGGCTTGGGAGATCTCTTAATGGAGCATTCCAGGGGGATTCTTTTGAAGCCCCAGAAGATAGGCTATTAAAAACAGCCAGCCCTACTGGAAGTGCACATAATAAAAGGAAGTGACAAGGAAGGCTGGAGGGCCACACAGGAAGGTCAACAGAACTGTAAACTTTTGAAGAGCTGTCCTGCAAGGCACAAATGTTCAGCCCCACAAGGCGTTGATTGGGGGTGGGAGGGAGGGGGAGTATGTTCTTCCTTGTGAAGAGGAAAAATAGTAAATGGCATTTTTTTGAAGTTAGCAAGAAGTGAACTTTGATGGGTAAAGTTACACACTCCATCTCCTCCTTTTCCACAAAAACTAACTCTCCTGAGAAGTACAAAGAGGAAATACCCAAACACTCTCTTGCCTACCATTGGTTAATTCGGCTGAGGTGCCTCTTCCAGACACTTCCCCAATTCTGCCAACATCAGTTAGCCAAGCACTAATTAACTATAAGCTGGCTAGGAGCATTACTTTCATGTCTGAACATATTTTTGATTTAAGTTCTCCAATATTTTCAAATTGAGCAATTCACTACATCAAGACTGGAAGCTGAATCTGCCTAATCCAGAGCCTTTAATGAAAAAAACATGAACATTCAAAATCAGTAGTTGCAGCTCACTGAAACTTTATATATATAAATACCCGAAGGAAGCTAAACAGCACACATGTAAGTACCCGCGAAAGCCTAAAAAAACATATATATATATATATATATGTATGTATGTATATATATACATACACACACACACACACACACACACACACACACATATATATATATATATATATATATATATATATATATACACACACACACATACACACACACACTAACCTCAGTCGTGTGTGACCCCCTGCCCTCAACAACAACCAAAGCCTTTGCTCAAAAATGTAAGCCAAATAGAATATACAGGCTTTACAAATAAATGAATAAAGTAAATCCGTCTAACAGAAAATATAGTCAAATTTACCAATCATTTCAACATCTGAAAAGCTATAGCTCAGATTATACTAATTTCCTTTAAAAGAAAACGAAAGTTCTGGCATCTTCCCCTTTAAAAGAGCGGAAAGGGGTGTTTCTAAAAAGCCCAGTGCACCTGCTATTTGCACACACACAACACACATACTTTTTTTTCCAGATCTGCATGTCTATTGGGAGAAACACATTGAAAAAATTAATAAGTGGACGAAAGTAGTGTCGCGCGATTTGAAAATGAACACAGCCCAGCGTGCATGCATTTGTAAGATACAGAGAAGGGGGGGGGGGGAGGGACGGAAACCTGAAACACCAGCCGCCAGAGCTCCAACGCTATGGGAGTCTCTCAGATAGGAGCAAGTTGCAATAAGCAAAGCAGTTCTAACCGCTACCTACCTACTCTCTTGCGGCGTTAAATCAAAAATAAAAAAAAGAGACAAGAAAAGGAATTCTAACCATCCGACCCGTGATCTGGAGAAATACGTCTATCAGTTTTCCCGCCCTGAATAAAATCCGGATCAAGTGCATGAGAATTTAATATTAAAGGCGAAGTAATATTAAAGAAGAACACCCACTTAGCTACACATTACAAGGCCATTCCGCCTTCCCCAGCCCAGTGAGCCCTGCTAAGACCTCCCTTCCCGCACGTATAACCCTTCTTCTCTTACTTGCATGCACGCTGAGAATAAAAGGCTGGAGAGTATTTTATTCCGCATGCCTTCCTTGCTTCCTATTGTAAATTCCGAGCACAGATACATTTTATGCAAACTGAAATGACTTTGCAAAATCCGGTTCTAAATTCTGCAAATGTAAAATAAGATTAATGCAACTTTTTTTTTTTTTTTTTTTAGAAATTACCAACTTACAATTACTCTTATTCGCGAATCTGTATACGTTTTTCCTTGTGTGTTGTGGTGAAATGAAAATAATCCCCCCTTCTGGCTGCTGATGGTTGCAATTGCAGATCTGAAGCAGAACGCAGGGAGACTTGCAGTGAGGGAGAAAAAAAAAAAAAGAGAGAGAGAGAGAGAGAGAGAGAGAGAAACAGCGTACAAGCAGACAGGCCCCCTCTTATTTATATAATTTTTTTAAAAAAATGTTCCAGGAGGAAGGAAGCTGGGTCAAAATCATTTGCAGAATGAAAAAAGTAAGAGGGGAAAAGAAGCCTCCTCTAAATCTTACTGGGGAGAATCCAGAAGCTAAAAATAGCAAAATCACACTCCAAATTAAATAAGGGCAGGCTGACTGGCTAAGGGGAGCTTAGCCCTTCCAGTGGAAGAGCGAAAGAGGGGGAGGGAGGCTAAAGGGGAAGGAGGCGGAGCCATTCGGCGTCTGCATCATCACCTGTGGGTGGAGGAAATATAAAAGAAAGCAGCAAGGGTGATTTTAAAAGGCTGCTTAGAGGGCTCGGGGGGGTGGAAGAAAAACAGCGGCTGCGCCGAACTGCGAAGAACAAAAGGAAAACAACGGCGGGAGAGCTGCCGGAGCAGCTGTCTTTCCCCTCGCGCCAAAAGATGAGGAAGAAACGGGAGGGAACGCTTTGCAAAACTTTAAAAAAAAAACACCAAAACATCACTGTCCGCTTGCTTCGTTTCTTCGTTTGAAGTGGGGGGGGGGGATAAATTTCCTGATTTGAAAAGCTCAATGACCCTAAATAGGGTTGAAGATGATTTAACAGTCTTTTTTTTTTGGGAATATAATTTAAGGTCGGCCCAAATCTAGGCGATTGATGTATAAAGTTTTTACTTTGGGGTCAAAAGTCCTGGGTTTCTTGTTTCTAAATCTGGCCTGGGATTATTGACTGTGGGAATGTAAAAAGTGGGGAGTCCCACGTTTAGTTTAGGATGTGAACGTGGTTAAGCTATAATCCCCCCCCCCCCTTTTAATCATTTTTTTTTTTTCCAAAAGAAATTGGTAGTAACCACTCTAGGTTGGAGGTGTGTGTTCATTGCAGGCTCCCTAAGAAGAAAATTATAGATTTCCAGGAGTCTTTATCTTTTAGTTTACTGGCTTTAAAAATACTTCTTGTATTTGATGTTAACATTTCAGGGTCCTGAGTTTCCATCTAGTGCCATGAATCTCTGGCATGGTGAGGTACTAGTGTAAACAACACAGTTACTGCTTGCCGCACATTTCTGAGTGTATTTTAACTTGCAAAATATCTAAAACCTATCCTTGCTAATTGCTAAAGAGAAGAACATGATCACCCTTGTGTGATACATATGGAAGGATATGTATTTTTCTAACAAGAATAAAGGCCATGTTTTTATACCTGCCTTCATATTCTACAATTGCAGATCAATTTTGGAAGGAAGAATTTTATTCTTTTTGCTCCTTTACATCATAAACAGAATCCTTCAGGACGTAACATGTTTTCATAATCTATATCGGATAGTCAACCTTTTTATACCTGCAGCCCACTTTTGTATTTCAGGAGTAAAGTTTTCTCTAACTGCCCACCGGTTCCACAGTAATGGTGATTTATAAAATAGGGAACAAAACCCCTACCGCCCACCATGAAAGCTGGAACGCCCACTAGTGGGTGGTAGGGACCAGGTTGACTACCACTGATCTATATCTTCAGACAAACGTTCTATATTGGAAACTACATTAAATATAATGGGGTTAATATACAAGTGAACATAAATAGGATGGTACCCTTTATGAAAATATCTGGAGTGAAGGAAAGCAAGAACTTTATTGATCCACAGAAGAGATGACAACAACCAGACATTTTTTCTTTTGTTTTCTTACAAATAAAGTGGTGGTATTCTACCGATTCGGCCCAGTTTGGCCGAGCCAGTGGCACCAATGAGCAACAGAGACTGAACTGTTTCCAACAACTGTTTCCCAGCTCTGCTGCTGGGTCCACCTGTCTGCCCAGACTCCCATACTCCCCTTTTGAAGCATAGCTGCTTTGCATGGCAAGCAAATTGCCACATGGAAGCTGTTGAAGTGACAGAGTGCAGGATTGCAGGAGGTGAGTCAGAAAGCTTCTGCGCCTTAGCAAAGTGCACATTCAGCTTGTGCGCACACGCAAAGTGCATCCATCAAGCCACACTCACCAAACCGGTAGTAAAAATGTTTGAAATGCACCACTGAAATAAAGGTAACAGTTTTATTAGAAATGTGTACATATTTTCTCATGCTAGTGTCTAGTGGATTTGAACACTAAAGATTGCACTACAAAAATGTGCATAGGCCAAGGACCTGTAATATATAAATATTTCATAATTTTCTCATTCTGTCATTCAGACTTATGGCCATTTGAACTCTGAACTAGCTTTCAAAGCCCCATCAAAAAGCTTCCAGGGACTTCATATGTACTAATAAGATTAAGGAACAATCTATTGATCGGCAGAATAAAGTATACAGGCTGGAAGACTTGAATCAAATAGGGTCAAAGAACCTCATAAATGCAAAATAAGTGCTGATTGAAGTGAATTAAAATCACTTTCCCATTTTTGGAGAAAATACAGAAATATTCATCAGAAATACATTTTGGAGATGATCCATCCATTCTTTTTCCAATTCTAATCTCAAGCATAGTAAGAAGTGAATTCAATTTAACCCAATGGAATTCTGAAGAAACTTGAACTGCTTGTGATTTAATGAATGCAGCTGGATGGTAACATATAATTGAAAACAAATTCTTCAGTATGCTTATTCCAATAAAAGAATATATATGCCAAGTCCACCTTTTTTTTATTAAAATGAGTGATACTAATAGTCGTGCTTTTGAGCAAATGTGACTAAATTACTGTTTAGGTCACAAGTCTATAGATGTATTCTGAAAAAAAAAATCATCTAATCCAATATACTGTATAATGTACTTGTCTAACATACAAATAAGCATATTTAAGCTCACAGCTTCCGTAGTTTAAACATGAAATATTTATTTGTTTTTTTAAATTAAAATTTAGGCCTTCTTTCCATGATGACTTTATAATCTAAAACAATAGAATACAAACAATACAAAAAACAAGCATTTGAAAACAAAAACAACAGAGTTCTCACAAACAGTCTCTGCAAGGATGTATAAGCCATTCTAGACCCAGAATGTTTAATGGAATCCACCTACTATTTTGATTGAGTTTAGGGCCTGCCTCTTTTATCTTTTAATATTTTTAGCATCCTGGTAGTTATAGAGGCACTTGTTTCCATGGAAAAACAACAAGGTGAAAGTACTGTTATCATTTTATTCTTTTAATGGAGTGTTGAAAACTGAAGAAAAGTCAATATCAGGAATTTGTACATAGAGCAATATGCTGTGTCGTGCAGGTAGGCTTTTCTAAGCCATTAATATTTTATAACCCAATAGAGTGTTAAGAAATGTTTACATGATGAGGCTTAGGGCCCTATCCATCCATTCATTTGTCATTGAGCAAGGTTATTTTCTGAAATTTAAACACACTGGAATTATGTTTGGCATGGTCAAAGAAGCTGGTGAAAGAAAGACTGAGTTTTAAAATGGCCTGGATGTTTCTGGGTGCAGTTGGGAAAAAAACAACCAAAACTCCTTAATGGCAGAAGGAGTGGGACAGCAACTTTGAACATTGCTGACTTGGTAGTTCTTGAGTTACGATCCTAATGCAGCCTGCAGTTGTAACTTGTGACAGTTATAAATTGGGTCACCAGTGACTAACCTGATTTTACAGTCATTTCTGTGATGGTCATTAAGCAAATGCCATGGTCATTAATGGAACCAATGGTTTGCTATGGGCTGGTTTTGTTGAAAACTGGCATTCACTTCCTTTGTAAAATGCAGTTGTGTGTCTGCAGGGAGGTCTGTCATAATTTTAAATGTCACCAAGTGACTTGTCATACATTGAGGACTACTATATTTTAAACTTCTCTCTCTGCTGATCACATGACCTAAGATAGAAAATGCAGTTCTAGCCTGCCCCCATGTTTCCCAGTGTACAATTACAGATATGGAATATGAGGGGAGAATAGAAATTTATGCTCTTTCAGATAAAGGGATTGGGTGGAACAAGGTCTGCGTCAACTAAAAAGATACTCCTTTGGTCTTTTTAGCTGCCAGAAAAAGGGAGTGGGGGAAAACAAGGCATCCTTGAAATGCTTAAATAATCACCTCAGTAGCCCAAAGTTGTCGGAGCATAAGAAGGTTATTGGAGAGCATGAAGGGTGACTCTTGGAGACAGATTTGTCCCATTGAAAAAGTCACATTCAGGGGGTGGGGGAAAGACCAGGGTCAAGGGGAAAATGTATGATCTGATTTAGTATCGGCTGCACCCAGCCACACGCCAACATGGCAATTTCTAACCAATTTATTTTTTCTGAGATGCAGTTAGAGACTTTTGATTTGAATGAGGGTGGATTTGTTGGAGCCCTGACAGTCTGCATGTTTTCCTGACCTTTTTTGGGCTACCTTTACCAGATGCTTCCATTTGAAGGGCTCAGGCTTTATTTATCAAGTATTATATAATTATTCTGTGTTTCTTGTTTCATCACATAGCTAGCACAGAAGAATTGTATTCAGGTGAAAGCTGGATGCATGCCAATATGCATGATGATCTTAGATTTCTTGAATAATGTGGTATTTGGAGACTCTGAATTCTAGTCCCCTTTAGGCATGAAAATCAGCTGGGTGACTTTGGACCAGTCACTCTCTCTTAGTCCAATCCACCATACATTGTTGTTGTGGGGAAAACAGGAGGAGGTTTGAGTTACTTGTAATAAAAGCAGGATAAAAACCAAATAAATCAGGGAAATACATCAGGAAAAATTTATGTTTTGTAGATGGGTCTAAAGGCCTTGTCCCACTAGCCGACGGACGCAAAACATATGCATAAAGGACACAGCGGATGAGCAAAATTTCGGGGGTGGCTCCATCCGTTGTCATCCACTCCAAAAAGTGGCGAAAATTTGCATAAACAGAACGGAAAAGAACGGACATGGGTAGTATGTAGCGGGAATGTTAAACGGATGTTCATAGGAAGCCTAGCAGATGTATATTGGATGCAAACCGTTCACTGCGCATCCTTTCTATTTCCGTGCTACTAATGCTGTGTAGACGTTCCATGTACCTTTTGTTTCCTCCCTCTTTCCGTTTTCAGCTGCAACGGATGTGAGTTGCGAGGATGCCCAGAGGATGCAGAGAGGATACAGTGGACGTTTAATGGATGATAAACGGACATAGAACGTTTGTTGCTTGGATGTCATGGATTTACATCGTACAGAGCGGAAAGTTCATTCATTCACAAAGTTTTGTGCAGCTCAAAACTTCTTGGGCGGATGAAATCTCAGTGGACAGATGCTGGAGGGATAGAGCATATGAAACACGTATGCAGTGAGTACACAACGGATGCATCGCATTTTCCAACGGATGGCAAGCTTTTTTTAATGTTTTACATCCTCTTTGCATCCGTAAGTGCAGTGGGACATGGGCTTAAGCTAAGGTGGATGCTGAAGTATAAATCGTTGAAATTCATAATATAATTTGAAGAGAAATTCATCTCCATGTCTCTTGATAATGAATATGTCATTACTGCATCTCGATCAAAGAAAGGGCTTTATGGGGTAAGAGTTAAGACAATGTTGTATCAGATTAACTATGAAGATGTTGGCATAACACTAAATGTTGTATCGTATGATTCTTCATGAATGTATTATTTTTTTGTACACTGAGAGCTTATGCATCAAAGACAAATTCTTTGTGTGTCCAATCACACTTGGCCAATAAAGAATTCTAGTCTATATTGTAAAGCATTAATGTCAAACTTGATTTTATTGAAGGCCACATCAGGATTGTGTTTGATCTTGTGGGGCTGGAGTGGGCATGGCCAAGGTGAGTATGGCCAGCTCAATGTCACTCATGTCGGGAGCTCCTATGGTGGCCTGAGCGCTCTGCCAGTGAAAAACAGGCTCCTGAGCTCTGTTTTCAGCTGCTACGGGCTCCTGCAACCCTCTGCCATCGAAAACGGGTGGCCTTCCCGAGCTCTGTTTTTGCTGGCAGAGGCTCTGCTGGCTGTTTCCAGGGCAGCCCCACAGGCCAGATCTAAGCACCTCGCAGGCTGGATCTGGCCCCCTGGCCTTGAGTTTGACACATGGATGTGAAGCTGACTGGCAGTTATACGTTATTGCCAGAGGTAAAGTGGTACAAAAATTATACAGTGTGGTGTCAAGGTGTACTATTCTGTCATCATGAAGTCCATGTTTCTGAAGGATGTTGTTATGTAGTACCTCAACATATATTGTGGCTAAGATGGTTTTTCAGGGAGATTGTCTATGGAGTTCAATTTTCTTAGAAAATTTGTGGTGACATTTATGTAGTTAGGAATACTAATGGCATAAGGTCTGAACATGGGGTTCATGAAATCTGATATTCCAAGTTGTGATAATTCCAATATTAGATATAAAGGGGCAGAGAGTAGGCTTGTGTATTTTGATAAGTAGATAAAATATACTTGGTCATCTCATATGATGTTTCATAGTTCATATTTTGTTATGGGATTTGAGGACAGAGAGATAGTTTTTCAAGGTAGTGTTAGTTCTTTTGATATAATAACTGTTTGGAGACCCCTTCTGTCAGGGCAGATATTGGTAAGAATAGTGATCTCATGGAACATTCTTCATTGCTATTTCTACCACATTAAAAAAAGAGAAAAATTTGGTTATCAAGTGAGAATCAGTTCTCTCCAGCAGTTAAAACAGAAGTGGCCATAAAGTATAGAGACCTGTGGCTAGATGGGAAAGGGCAGTCCTGCAGCAGGGTTGTTGAAGACCTGAAACTTATCAGCCAGATAACATAGATTGAAGGCAGGACCTTCTGTATGTATGGGTAGGACTCTCCCTTTGTCCTGTATAGGTAATTCTTGGATAAGAAAAGCAACTGTTCAAATTTCTTATTTTTCCTTTAAACAACTGTCTTATTATTATTAGAGTGCTGAGGATTTTCTTTGAACTTAATATATCTGAGATAAAGCTTTCATTAAAAAATGTTATAGAATAGGTACAGATAGCTCTTTATGTTTTACTAGTAGTTTTTTTTAAAAAAAAAAAATTCTTTCCTGATTGGTAAATACATTAGATGACTATTAGGTAACAAAGGAAATACCTACTAAGCTTTTGAATTTTTTCTTGCATGTAATGCTGACTGGAAAAAACTTCTAAAGTTCCCTGGAGTGTTACTGATGACTAGTTTTTGGAAACAATGCAACTGCTGTTGGGCTTATCCCAATGTACCTCGCCACAGCAATTAATAACTTACTTGGTTCATAGCTAAAACTACAGTAGCACCCTATTATCTCATAAAGTCCTTCCGTGCAATGTAAAATAAAACTATGATTCAAACCAACAGCTGTTATACCAGAAGGCATGTAATATAGTTGTATATTAGATAGAAGACATAAGTAGTATGAGAGGGTAACAAGAAAAAAGATACTGGCCAGAAGGCATGCTGGCTTTTGCCAAGTGCTTCTATTGGCATCAGAGATGAATATTGGCCTTGAGATATATAAATAGACGCTTGTCTTTTGACAAAACCTCAGTGTGGATATATTGGGAAGTCAAAATGAAAAGAAGGAAGCCTTACACAGCAATTGCTATTTTAATCCGCGCTGTGCAAATTGTGTAAAGTATATCAAAAAAAGTAAAAATCATTTTGACCAAAGTAAATTTTTCACTCATTGTTCTGGAAACCATAAAGAGTGTGTTATAAACCAAGAGAGTGGATTGGGAGAATGTAGAAAAAGGAACCTCACTGGTTTTTAGGTATTCTTATTTCTGAAATGTGTTCTAAAGTGAGCTTGAGAAAAGAAGGGAAAAGAATAGAAGCTAGGTGAAGTGGATCCAGGTACTAAGTTTTTAGTAAAGCCATGCTCTACTTATTCTGACAGTTCAAATCTAGATTTTGATTCTGATACAGAGACAGGGCCTCAAAGCTCTACCACAAGAGCAAAACATCTGAGAAAGAAAAGATTGCCGTGCAAGACTGGGAGAGCATTTTGGAAATGAGGGTCTACTTGTGAATTACGGCCTGTTCCATTTCTGCAGTTAACTAAGGAACAGTGGTGGCACAGTGGTTAAAATGTAGCATTGCAGGCTAATTCTTCCCATAGCCAAGAGTTTGATCCTGATGGGCTCAGGGTTGACTCAGCCTTACATTCTCCTGGTGCTGGTAAAATGAAGACCCAGATTGTTGAGGGCAATATGATGACATTTGTAAATTGCTCAGACCGTGCTGTATAGCACTATGCTGCAGTATATTAGTCTAAGTGCTATTGCTATTGCTAACCATGGTCAGCATCAATTGTACTGGTGTAGCTAACGGAAGATTCCAGTATTAATAATCTGACTGAGAATACTAAAACAATGTTTACATTAGACTACTTTAATTTCACAATTTCAAAGTTAGCATTTTTAAAAAAGAAATTCTATAATTTGACAGAATCTAAAAGTTCTTTGATACTGATATTGGATCTTTCTGACTTGAAAACTAGACTGGAACTTAACTATTGTAATGTCTTCAATGGTGTTTATCAGGAACTGTGTGACTAGTCTCATGCTACGTGTGAAATCTGGGACAATAGAATGAATACAAAGTGGTAAAACCTGATAATAAGAGCAGCAGCATATGTTTCTAATACAATGCAATGCATCTTGTTAACACACACTGAGATACAGGATTTTTATCACCATAAAAGCTAAAGGTGTATTTTTAGCAACTGTGTTGTATTTTCTTTTTACTGGAGAACAGTGATATTTAATTTATAATTAAGAGTTTTGGAGCATTTGTCCAGTAATAAAATTAATAGAATCAGATGAATCAATTAGTGTTATTGTCTGTACTGTTATACTGTTACAATACAGCCCCCAAAACTGTTTGGTTTACGTATTTTGAGTAACAGATAAAAGATGTCAAATGAAACAGCTGTGTAGGTAAATTTGCCTAAGGATATTCTTTCATTAGATTGTAAGGTTCCTTTTAATGTCTTCCTCTAGTAGATTTCAGAATTTATGCTTGTGAAATGCAGAATTGGAGAACTGCTTCTCAAAGCTATTGCTTATGATGATAATAGACTTCTTGTCAGCTAATTTATAGTCATAAATTTGTTTCAGGAATTTTATATGTTAATACTGTGAAATAGGTGATGTTATCTCAGCAAACTTTGAAAATGTATGTACCAAAACATGCTTCACGTGAGCACACCGTTAAAGTATAAACATAAAGTATGAACATTACTGTCCAAAAGAAAGAACCCTCATTAAATAATCATTATGGTTTCATTGTGATTTCTACTTTGTCACAAACTAAGATAATCAGCCAGCCTTCTTAACTCAAAATGTTTAGCTGCTAACAACTATATAGCAGGGTAGCAGTGGTACTGAGTTGTTTTCAGTTCCCTCTTAGTAGAAGACAGAGTAATTTCTAATTATTTGGTCCATCAATTTGGTATGACTCGTGGGGAATGATGTTTTTTTTCTTATCAATTCATATAGCTCAAAAGTTAACTGATATTCAGGATTTTGGTCTGGCAATATGCAAAAATAAACATGTATAAGAATAATTTATGTTTTTCTTTTTTAAAAATAAAAGCCGTTCTGATTTTTCTGGTATTCTGATATCATATTCATTAAAAATCATTCACATAACTACTTCCCCATGGACTTAATTCAATCTTGGTTGATGCATAAATAGCAAATAAATGGGTAGCCTTATGGCCATGAAGCATAAAGGTCCCATCAATCATATCCATGGTGTTATATAGAGAGAAGGGCATGGAAGATTTGAATAGCTCAACAGTTGTATCTTTATACAATATCTGGCTTTTATCATTGTGGCCCATTCACCATACATACATTCATACTGACTTAGAATACATTTGTTGTGTTGGGTTTACTGGTTTGCAGATTTGTTCTATAACTACATAAAATTGCTATTCAGCACTTTAGTAGATCTTCTGTCAAGCATAGCTGAGTACCAATAATTCTCTCCTATTCCTGTAGGTCAAAAGGCAATCAATTGATTTAAGCAAGGCATGGAGATTGTGAGAAAGGATAAAAATAAAAAGTCATGACGAGCTGGGTTGTTTTCCATTACTAGGGCAATGACAATTTGTAGAGAAAACCTTTTTTAAAAAACCCAGCAAGCCACGCCTTAAAACATGTTTATCTCTTGTTTCCTTGCCAGTCTCTCATGCACAAACATGCTAGATAAATCCCCAGTCTCATGTGGATCCTGTGGAGATCAAATGCTGCTGGCACAAATGCTTGTTTACTCAGGAGCTGTGCTTTGCCATTTAACACCTGTGTGCTCCCTGGTAGGAATTTCTCCTGGGAAAGAACGTCATGTTTCTGAAGGTGTTATTGGGATAGGCATTATTTAACACTGGTAGATTATCAGATTTTGTCATTGTCTGCTTTCATGTTTTGTCATGTTTTTTTTTTAATTGCTCTATTCATTATGCCACTTTTTTTAACATGGCAAGTCTTTGATAATTGATAAGAATTTCTTACTTCATTTTTTCAAAAATAAAACAGGCCTTTTAAATATTTATTAAACAGTAGATTAATTGTTTCAAAATCATGAATAAGTCATTCTTTGGTTCTAAAATATGCAATTCATCCAATTCTCCTCTGATTTTATTTGTCACCTGACTTAGTACAATGCACCAAAACAGTATCTGTTTGCAAATACCTCATTTCCATTGTAATCAAGCAGCAAATTTTAAGCATATGATAGTTCCTTATGAATGCTTTATAAAATTTATCTTCTGCTCCAACCTCCTTGCTTCATCTAGTTGGCACCATTTTATCATGCCAAATATTTCATTTGTAAATAATAGTTTAAAATGATCTAGAATCCCTATGCAACATTTGGGATTTATGCAAAAGCTAGGGTATCCTACTGGAAATTTGGCTAAAATCAAACCATTAAAAAGGCATGGATATGAAATGTGATTACATTTTTTGGACAATGGAAAATAACATAACTTATTTTATATTAGTAGATTTCCTATATGTGAAACAGAGATCCAGATCTTGTATTCCATAACATAACTAGTTGTTTAGATGGGACAAGGAGAGTCATGGATATGTGTATTCTAACACCTATAATAATTGTTGGGAAGTGGTGAATTACAAAGTGTAATTTGTCATATCATTATCCTTAAAGTTAGAATCCTCCAAACTTACATTTCAACTGGATGGCTGTATATAATGGAAATTTTAGTCAGATGTATCTGAAGGCCAATATACTGGAGAAAGCTTGGTTTCCATTTCACATATATATAAATGTTCCAAAATCAGCTGGGCCAAGATCTTAAAATGAAATGACTAGAACAGAGATGTAAAACTCACACTGTCATGGCATCATCATGTGATCTTTTGCAACTTTTTCCCCCTTTGCTAAACTGGGCATGGGTGTGGCCAGCATATGATGCATCCACTCTGCAGGCCACAAGTTTGACATGCCTGAACTAGAACATCCCCTGTGCTTCAGTAATAAAAATGTAACTCCCTAAAACTTTTGTTGTTTAAAAATGTAACTCCCTGAAACTTTTGTAAACATGGCAAGATAATAATTTCCCAAACTGTATAATCCAAATGCCAAAAACTTGATGGAAAACGGAATGGTCCAAGGCCTTCCTGAAACTAATTGAAGCCCATTGCCCATCTGCTCGAGGTTTTAGGCATCCTTTGTTTGTGTTATCTTCTATGTTTGCATATATAGCTTTTGACTACATTTGTATCCCACCTTTATTATTATTTTTTCAAATATCCCAAGGCAGTGAACATATCCAACACACCTTTCCCCTCCTATTTCCCCACAAAAATTATATAGTATCAGAATAGGATAAATAAAAACAGCAGGCAGCAAATATAGTAAAAATTTATGGTTAGATACAAGAAATTTAAACACAACCAAAACAATATTTTGTGCTTTTTAAACATTTTTGTGCTTTCAAGTTACTACTATAAAACAATTTTTATTAGTTGTTATTGTTTAAATTGTTTTAAATATATATTTTATTGCCTTTTTAAAAACAAATCTTTATACTAATATTAATAGTTATTTAATTGTCTGATTTAGGTGGGATTTTTAATTATTAATTAATTTTATAATCTTTTGAAAAGTATATACATGCTAAAAAGTAATATTACGATAGATTCCTGTTGAGTCTCTTTGAAATGTTCATGAAACAGGGGCCACCACAAAGACGTCCACCCTCAAAACAAAACCATTTCTTTTATTCAGCTGACAAGGAGGTTTATACCTTGGCTGCCAATTCTATTTTTTAGTTCCTTTAGCAGAACAGCCTAATGAAGCATCTCTGTTTGATATACTGGGCTCTTACTTGTAGATGGCAGAAAAACTTTCACGTTAAATGGCACAAAAAAGCAGAAGGTTTTTGAGGTTTTTAAAAAATGAGGTTTTCAAGGCATATAAATTGCCTGGGGCTCATCTTTAATAATACTTACACCCTTACTCTTCCAGTCACAGTTCAGTGAGCTTTTATAATTCTTATTAATTTATTTTCAAAAGTAACATATAAGTAAGCATTGTTAAGAACATTTGCTGTGTTCACACATGAGTTCAGTATGTGTTCACGCCTTATGTCTTACTGGATGAGAATTCTGGGAATTATATTTTGTCTTCTTCAAGTAGGGAAAATGCTACTTTATTACATTAACAGACTAATGAGCTTCATTAGCAGGATCCAGAAGTGCTGTTAGAAATATGTTGGAAACAGGCCTAAAAAGAGAAAACGGTTTTACTGATTAACTCGGGTAATGATTCTTTGTGAGTGATGCAAAGGGTCATTAATAGGGACATGGGTTGCAGGGAGTCCATCTGTCAAGATCTTTCATCAAAGCGTTTTATTACAACTAGTATCTTCTGCGAAACAGCAAGGGCAAATGCACAGTGGCAAGTCACTGATTATCGAAGGCAACCCAGCTGTCATTAAAGGTCTTCTCTGAATAGATGTTCTGTTAAGAGAGCCTGCTTGTTTAGGATACCTTGTTTATCTCTTAGAATTTGTAAAGAGGAATATTAGGAAATAATATTGCTGAGAAACTGTAAGGTAGAATATACCTCCAAGGTTTCACCTCTTTGAACATTTTTGCAGCCTAGAGCCTAGACCCTAGGTAGAGAAACAGCTGCTATTTGTGGTCTATGCAGGATGCTATCAGCATAATCTGACATTGTTGGACAACTTTAAAATCATGTTATCCAGTTCTGGATTGGATTGACCTATTTGCCTTTTTTCCCCGAGCTGGAAATAAGTGGTGGGTGGTTAATTTAGGGTACTTTAAATAATTTACTCATTGCTGATGCTGATAATTTACTCATTGTAGATGCCCTACGCGGGGAGGGGAGGGGGCTGGATGCTTTTTTTTAAGCCCTTTTTGGATCTAGAACTAGACTATAAGTCTCAGATGCATACTATTTCCCAACAAAATCTTGGGAGATGAATCCTGAATGCTTCCAAGGCTATAATAGAATCTTGAAATTACTTCTGACAAAGCTGTCAAAATCTTAAATATGGTGACAGAATTATGAATTGTGAAAATGTTCAAGCTTTGCTTACATACTTTGCACCATGTAATCTAACTGATTTTTCCATATCTTTTACCCATTGAATGGAAAACAGAAATTGTCATACACAAAAATTTAGTCCACATTGCCCTGGGTTTGTGGTTTATTATGGCAACCCATCTATAATCTGATGATAGATTAAAATTGGATGGACTAATTTAATGAACAATGGAAATAGCTAGGTATATAGTTCAAATATTTCTGTGGAAGTTGCAAAACACTGTTACCAACAATAATTTTTTAAAAAATATGTTTTGTACTTCTGGTCTCTTGATACTAAGCAATGGATTTCTGACAGGATCAGTTTGTCAATTCTTAATAATTGCTTACTTTAAGTAAAGAACCCGCATGAATTCTGATGTAAATATTTCACTTACTTTTTATCATCATGGATTTAGCAATTTTAATATTATATAAATAAAGCTATCTATTGTTTTCCTGAGAATAGTAGGTAAAGCCAGACAAGATTGATATTATACACTAAGCATAGCATATTCATGTAATTTATGAGGAATCCAAATGTCTTTGACCTTTTTGAGTAGTGTTTTAGTTTCCCCCCTTTTTTCTTGCTACAAAATAACAATAAAAACAATCCATTAAGGAGCCAAAGACAGAATAATTGAATAAAGATGGTTTCTCATGAGAATGTTTTCCGCATTATAAAAAGCTAACACACTCTTTGGTTGTATAAACTGAGGCATTGAATCAAAATCATGTGAAGTATTAGCATCGCTCTATAAAGCCTTAGTAAGGCCACACCTGGAATACTGCATTCAGTTTTGGTCACCACATTACAAAAAAGATGGTGAGACTTTGGGGGGAAAAAAAGTGCAAAGAAGAGCAAGTAAGATGATTAAAGGCCTGGAGACAAAAACATGAAGAATGGTTGCAGGAATTGGGTATAGCCTTTCTAGAGAAAAGAAGGACTAGGGGATGACATGATAGCAGTATCTCCATATTTGAGTGGCTGCAAAAAAGAAGAGGGCTCAACTTATTTTCCAAAGCACCAGAAGGCAAGACAAGAAACAATGGATAGAAACTAATCAAGGAGAGAAGCAACCTGGAATTAATTAATTATCCTACCAGTGAGGACAATTAATAGAACAGCTTCAGAAGTTGTAAGCAGGGGTGGGATTCTACAGCTTTGCACCTATTCACTAGAACCGGTTGTTAACATTCTAAGAAGTTTGGAGAACCAGTTGTTAGAAGAAATTACTGGCCTAATCCTGTAAGGAAGGCAGGAAGGAAACATTCCGGTATTGCTTACAGACACTGCCTCTCCGTTAACCCTTATTACATTCTTGGCAGGACTAGACTTCCTGTCTCTGGAACTTCTCTGGATATGTTTTTCCCCTCCTTTGTTGGTACTTTGCTTGTGTGGAGTGACCAAAGTTACAATGGCACTGAAAAAAGTGACTTATGACCATTTTTCACACTTACGACTGTTGCAGCATCCCCACAGTCATGAGAGGCCAGGGAAGGAGATGCGTGCCTCGATGTGAGTGATACTGAGTTGGCCACGCCCAGCCAATAACATGACCATCAAGCCATGTCCACCCAGTCACATGACCACCAAGCCACGCCCACCACTTAAGCCAGGCCCATAGAACCAGTTGTTAAAAATTTGAATCCTACCCCTGGTTGTAAGGGCTTCATCACTGGAGGTTTTTAAGAAGAGACTGTAGCGACCGATCCGAAATGGTACAGGGCACAGTTGTCAAACATTCAGCGTCACGTTGCTGAAGCATGATGTATCACAACATTTTCCCCCTTTGCGGAGCTGGGGTGGGCATAACCTGCAGGCTGCCAGTTTGGTACCCCTGGTGTAGAGTCTCCTGGGGTTGGAATAAAAGACCTGCAAGGTCCCTTACACTCTATTCTGATTGACTAAATGATATGGTTCTTGTGTATATGATTTGGTGGGGTACATAAGATCCATAAATCAAATAATTTTTTATCAGGATTCCTAACTTGCAGATCTGATCATTGTGAACATGTATTTATATTCAGATAGAACAATATTTTTCCATCAGATGGACTATTTTCCATCAGATAGACTATTTTCTGCAAGAAGAGTACATTGTGCAAAGTATTCAAGGAAGTACATTGTGAAGTATATTAACTTGAGCAAAGCATTCCTTCCTAAAACCTGCTGCACCCTTAGGAAGACTTGCCCTGGTTCTTGGAGTATGGATATACAGAAAATAATTCTTTTGGGATTGCCAGTGGAGTGGCTATGTATAAATACATATGTAAATAGTTGAGGATAGCCTTTGAAATAGGAGTAAATGTTTTCCAAAAGAAGCAGCTTATTTAACATTCTAGATGCCACATTCATTCTAACATGCTTTGCAAATTATCCTTTTTAAATCCTTTATACCACCCTACATCTTTATGATAGTTGAAATAAAGGCCTTCTTTTAAGATTTGTGCAAAAATAATGGTGAGAGTAATAATAGTGACAATGAAAAAAGGATACTGGAAAAGCATTTGAAGGTCAATGAAGATGATGCAGTAAAGTTTGTTGTTGTTAGTCGCAAAATTGTGTCCTACCCATTGCGACCCCATGGACAATGTTCCTCCAGGCCTTCCTGTCCTCTACCATCCCCTGGAGTCCATTTAAGTGACTCCATCCAGCCACCTTATTCTCTTCCATTCAATTCTTTTGCCCTCAGTTGTTCCCCACATTAGGCTCCTTTCTTTTCATTAGGAGGCTAAAGTATTTGAGTTTCATATTCAGGATCTGGCTTTCTAAAGAGTAGTCAGGGCTGATCTCTAGGACTGACCAGTTTGATTGCCTTGCAGTCCAAGGGATTAAAGCTAGTATACCAAACAGACTTAGTACTGGAGAGACGAAACTGGCTTATAAGAAAGACCAAATGAAGAATAGAAAAGAGAGATGACAAGATAAACTATTACATGGCCAGTACATTTAAAAAAAAAGGCAAAGCAGATAATAAAACCTGGCAATGGATAGCAGGAAAGTTTAAAAAAGAGACAAAAGGGCTAATTTTGGCTGCACAAGACCTTAAGAACAAATGCATACAAACCCAGAATTAAAGAACAATTGCTAAAGGAACAGTGGACTATCTGTTTAGCTGCTGCAAGAAGATTGCACAGACTTATTACAAACAACGACTTGACAAAGTAGCAACAATGATGCATTGGAAAATCTGGAAAAAAATAATAATTTGTTTGCAAACTGTTGAGTTTGCGAAGAATGAGACCGGAGACCAGTGTAACTTCAGCTCTTTTATTTAGTGCAGAAAGTCCGTCGTAACCAGGAGTCGCGGCAGCTCTTTTTATAGCGAAGCTGCTCGCAGCTAGTGTCCAATGACAGTTACTTGTTTTTCCCGCCGCTTGAATTGGCCAATCATAGGCTAGCTATAATTGGCCAATCAGCGTCGAGAAAAGTAACCAATCAGCGTCGGGTATTCTTGTCCAATAGGAATAGCCTATTTGAAGTATGTTAATATGGAACACCCCTCCCCTCTTGGTATGGTCCTACTGTACATAGTCACATAAGTAGGCGGGGCTTTTAGGTTGCCTAGTTGACCTGCGCAGTTTAGTTGTGTCATCGTCTTCAGTGGGTTCGGACGGGATCGCTGTTTCTCCTGTCCTTCTCTGTGGAACCTCCTAAAAGGTAGAATCAGCCATGCCACTCCTGCCCGGCCTACTTGGGCTGGTAGAGTCTGCTCGGCTGCTCCTTTCCAACAAGGCATCTAGGTCTTCTTGTGCCTCCTGCTCTTCTTCGCTGAAGACTTCTGCGGGTAGGTTGTTGTTTTTACTTGCATTTATTTGTGAATGTTTTTTATTGTATATATTTTGATTTTGTGGGGTTTCTTTTTCTACCAGAGGGTTTTCTTTTTCTATCGGAGGGTCCCCCCCCCTTGTTTGTTATTGAGGGGTCTCCCCCTTCTCTAGTTGGTTTGTTGATATTTTTGTGTAATGTTTGTGGTATTGCTGGTGTGTGTGTGTGTTGTTCTCCGTGTCTGGGTGTGTCAGTGGTGCGTTTTAGTGTTTGTGACCGTAACTGATTGATGTGTCTCCGCCAGGTTCGGCCATCGTCTGTGTCTAGTCTATAGGACCGAGGTCCTGTTATTTGTGTTATTTTTGCCGGTACCCACAATGTGTGCCCGATGAGATTTTTTGCATAGAGTAAGTTTCCTGGTTCGAATTTGCGGTATTTGCTGGAGGAGTCGGTTGGTTTTTCAGCGGCGTATGTTGGGTGTAACCTATCTAATCGTGATCATAGTTTTCTGCCCATTAGTAATTCTGCTGGGCTTTTATTTGTAGTGGAGTTTGGTGTTATATGCTGTATGGTGAGCATTTTTTCAATTCTTTCCTGAATGTAACTTGTGTCCAATTTATCTAAAGTTTCTTTGGTATACCGGACCATGCGTTCCGCCCTTCCGTTCATAGCCGGTCGGCCCAGTGCTGTCAAAGCATGTCGTATGCCATGTTCTGCGAGGAATTTTTCAAATGGTAATGCAGTAAACTGTGGGCCGTTATCTGAGACGAGCACGTCCGGTAACCCATGTGTGGTGAATAGCTTTCACAGTTGTTTAATGACCGCTTCTGTGGTAGTGGAGTTCATGAGGCTTACTTCCAACCAATTGGAGTAAGCATCTACTATGATTTAAAATGTATGTCCTTTTGATGGCCCCGCAAAATCTATGTGGATTCGTGACCAGGGGCCCCTTGGTGTTTCCCAGTCTAGGATAGGTGCTGAAGGGGGTGCAGGCCGGGAGTTTTGGCATTTCCCACAGGTTTCAACCCATTTCCCAATATCTTTGTCCATCCCTGGCCACCATACTCCTGGACAGGGATTTCATTATCAGGGATTAGCTCCTGGCCAGGGATTTCATTTGCACAATGTCTGGGTGGCCTTCGTGCAACATACACAGTATCTGTTCTTGTAATGGTTCTGGTATTATCACCCAGTTTAACACTTGTGACAAAGTTTTGTCTCTTGTGGTCATTCTTGCAATGTCAGCCGCGGTTGTTGGTAGGTTTGACAGAGTCTCAATCTGTAGGGTGGATGTGGTTGGTGCTGGATCAGTCTCTATGTCTGGTAGGGGAGTACGGCTTAATGCATCAGCATGGGAAATGTCTTTACCGGGTTGGTGGATCAGTCTATAGTTGTAGGCTGCAAGGAACTCGGACCACCTTGTCATTCTTGGGGATAGTATATTTGGGGTAGCTCTGTTTCCAGCTAGTATTCCCAATAGGGGTTTGTGATCTGTAACAAGGGTAAAAGTCCTACTGTAAAGGTATTTGTGGAACCATTTTATGCCAGATATTGCCGCTAATGCCTCTCTGTCCAATTGACGATAGTTCCGTTCAGTTTTTGAAAGTGTCTTGGAGTAAAAGGCAATGGGTGCTTCTCTCTCATCAGGCAGGATGTGGCTAAGTATGGCTCCGACGCCAAATGGTGATGCGTCGCAGGTGACTATTAACGGTAATGTCTTGCTGTATTGCATCAATACCGAGTCAGAGGTGATGAGGTCTTTTATTCTCTGGAACGCTGTCTCTTCACGTCGTCCCCAGGTCCAGGTGGCTGATTTGTCCAATAGCCTATGTAGTGGTTCCGCCGTTGTTCCCTTCTGTGGCAGAAAAACGTGGTAAAAATTTATAAGTCCCAAGTCCCAAATTTATAAGTCCCAAGAATGCTTGCAACTCTACTTTGTTTTTAGGTCTAAGCCTAAAATGACCTTAATTTTATTCTCTATGTGGTGGATGCCCTCTTTATCGATTTGGTACCCCAGGAATTCAACTTTTGATGTGGTCAATTTACACTTTTCTTTTTTTACCTTGAGTCCCGCCTTTTGGAACCTTTGTAAAACCACTCTGAGACAGGCTTCTAATTGTCTCTTGTCATTAGCTGAGACTAGCACGTCATCAAAATATGGGACTACTCCTTTTATCCCTTGTAATAACTGCTCCATTAGGCTTTGGAACACCCCAGGGGCTATGCTGACTCTGAATTGTAGCCTTTTGCATTTGAAGGCTCCTCTATGAGTCATGATCGTTTGTGCCTCTGCTGTTTCAGGGTCTACTGGCAACTGTTGGTAAACTTGGGCAAGGTTGAGCTTTGCGAAAACCTTGCCTCTCCCCAATGAGTGTAGTAGATGTTGCACTACCAGAACAGGATACGCACTTTGTTGTAGCGCATGGCTTAGGGTAGCCTTGTAATCCCCACAAATTCTAACGGACCCATCCAGCTTAACTGGGGTTACAATTGGGGTCTCCCATTTTGCGTGATCAATCGGTTCCAAAATACCTTGTGCTATTAGTTTATTTAATTCTTCATCAATTTTGGGTTTTAATGCAAAGGGGACTCGCCTTGCCTTCAGCCTAATTGGAGCTATTGTTGGGTCTAAATTGAATGAAATAGGGGACCCTCAGTACTTGCCTAACTTTCCATCGAAGACGTCCTGGAACTCTCTCATCAGGTTCTCCTCCCAGTCTGTGTCGGTGATGCGGTTAATGCTGGTCACTCCGATTCCTAGAGGTTCAAACCACTCGAGTCCCAGTAGGCTTGGTCGGTTTCAGTCTACGATGGTTAGAGGCAAGATCTTCTGGTGCTCTTTGAAACTTATTTGGAAGTGTCCAAGTCCGACTACCGGTATTCTGTTTCCTTGGTAGTCTTTTAAGATTAGTGATTGGTGTTCTAGTTCAGCTCTGCCAATATGCGGTACTAGTCTTTTGATGGTATCCCATGATACCATTGATAGGTACGATCCGGAATCGACCTCCATTTTGCATTCTTGGCCCTCGATCCGGACTGCCACATGTACTTTTCAGCCATTTGTTGCGTAAGAGTGACCGATGGTGATAGTTTGATGTGTTTCCTCTTTCCTGTAGCTCTCGTTTAGCCACTTGCCTTTGCTTTCGTGACTCTCGCGGCTCCACATTTGCCTCTCTTTATTTCTTGGTGGTGTGTTGTCCCTACATCTGGGGCTGTAGCTTTTTTGGTTTCGGCATACTGGTGCAATGTGACCATGTCTCTCACAGTACCAGTACACGGCGTCTAAGAACCGGCACTCAGAATGGGGGTGGTCTCTTCCACACCCGGCACACTGAAACCCCGACTTACGACTGTTCTTCAGTCATCACTCTTGCTCAGCCTGGAGTCTGTGGATCTCCTCTTCCTTGTCATCGTCGATTCCGGACAATCCACTGTCTGCATGGTGTGCAGTGGTTTTGTGTGCGCTCTCTGCCTTTTTCTCGGTGCTCTGATTCATTTCGGTCGGTGTCTTGGATGAATTGGCATTCATCTGTTGCATCTTTGCTGCTTATTTTTTGGTTGCTTCCGCTGCCGTGGCTTCAGCAATAGCCTCGGTAACTGTTATCTTTGGCCGGGTTAGCAGCCGGCTTTGTAGGGTAAGATCTCTTAGTCTGAGGACCATGCGATCCCTCATGGCTTCATCCATGTTTAGGAATTCGCATGCCTCTCCAATGTCCCTGAGAGCTGCTACAAAGTCTGAGATGCTCTCACCTTCTCTCTGGTCTCGTTTGTAAAATTCTCTGGATGAGGCTGGAGACGGTCAGTGTGTAGTGAGCCTTCAGTAGCTTCTCTAGATCTGGCCAGGCCATCTGTTTCACATCTTCTGGTTTTGCCAGTGCCTTGGCCATCTTGAACACTGTGGGCCCACAGTGCATCAAGAACATAGTTCTTTTTCAGTTGTCTGAGATTCCTTGCAAATCATTGCTTTCCAGGAACATGAGGAATCTATCGATGTAGGATTCCCAGTCCTCTGTTGCTGGGTTGAATGGTGCGGGTGGCGAGTTGGTTCCGTCCATTTCGTCTGCTCGGTTCTCGATGCCACGTGCTTGACTGGTCTCCTCTCTTAGAATCCCACCCTCGTCGTCAGTGTTGAGTTCCCAAAGAATGAGACCGGAGACCAGCACAACTTCAGCTCTTTTATTTAGTGCAGAAAGTCCGTTGTAACCAGGAGCCACGGTAGCTCTTTTTATAGCAAAGCTGCTCGCGACTAGTGTCCAATTGACGGCTACTTGTTTTTCCCGCAGTTTGAATTGGCCAATCATAGGCTAGCTATGATTGGCCAATCAGCGTCGAGAAAAGTAACCAATCAGCGTCGGCTATTCTTGTCCAATAGGAATAGCCTATTTTTTTTTTTTTTTAAGTTTTTATTAATTTTCTACAGACAAACAAACATACAAAACATTAAAAACATCTACTCTCATATATACTTCCGGTGTATCGGTTGGTTCATCAATTTTGTGCATTCATTTTATAGCGTCAATTACAATTATATTGCATAACCACTCATATTGTCAATCCATATTCTAATATTACTAAAAAAAAAATAAAAAAAAAATCTTTTTCTGACTATACTTTTAATCATTCATGCTTTGCGAGATAACAATACTTCAAACAGTTTATTCTATAATTTATCGTATAATCATAACAAATCAGTCCTAAAAACTCTTCATATATATAATATTAATGCTCTATTATTGTATTTTATCATCTAACCATTGATAAAAAAAACCCCAAATTGCATAAAATTGTTTATCTTCTTGTTCTCTAATTTCAAATGTCAATCTACTCATCTCAGCACATTCCAATATTTTCTTAATAATTTCTTCCTGCAATGGTATTTTCTCATTCTTCCAGTTTTTAGCAAATACAATCCTAGCCGCCGTTGATACATTTACAATCAAATATTTCAAATCTTTATTATATATATCAGGTAAAATTCCCAATAAAAAGATCTCTGGCTTCAAGTCTATGTGTTTCTTTGTCATTTTTTCCAACCACATGTGAATTTTAGTCCAATATTTTCTAGCATTCTCACAAGTCCACCACATATGATAGTATGAGAAGAATAGCCTATTTGAAGTATGTTAATATGGAACATAAACAGTAAAAAGCCTAAAAAGATCTGGTGGAACCATTAAATGAAGAAAGTAATAAATATAAAGAAATTAAATTGAACTAGGATTTTCAAATTCATACAGACAGGCACCTACCACATAATACCCCAGACTTAACAGTTGTTGATTAGAAAGAAAAAAGAAGTCTGGATAATGCACATGGCAAGTTCTGGAGACAACAGAATAGAAGAGAAGGAACCGAATAAAATAACAAAACACAAAGGCCTGCAAATAGTATGACTGTGGCAAAACAAATCAAAATAGCAAGGTATATTCTTAAAACAACTGGATCACTGCTTGAACACTTTTTGACATTGACAAAATAATCATCAGTAAATTACAAAAGGCAGCTTTCCTCAGAACAGCTTCCATCCTGCAACCACCAAACTTCAACATCTTTCTATCCTCGGTCCTTAGGAAGGACTAGATGGGTGGATAAAAATGTCAAATCTAGTCTTAACAATCAAGAAGGCCTTGGGTAGTAATAGCCAATTGTTATGTCCATTTTCTCTAGCTCAATGGATTGTCATGAAAATTAAAGTACAGCTGCTGAGAGCATTATATATTGCCATTTTAATCTTAAGAAAAGGAAGGACACTGAGCATTTCCAAAGTTATATATTATATTTATCTTACTTGCTGAAAAAGAAATAGCCTTTCAGATACTGAAGACTAAATGCACTTTCATTAAACTAAAATAAGTGAATTAATTGGTCTAGCAAATTGGCTCAGTAGACTGTTAGGCCCCTGTCACACTGCACCAACGGATGCAAAGAGGATGTAAAATGGACAAAAAAGCTTGCCATCCATTGGTTAACGCGATGTACTCACTGCCTCCGTTTTGCTTCCTCTCTATCCGTCCAGCATCCGTTTATTGACGTTTCATCCGCTCAGAAAGTTTTGAGCTGCTCAAAACTTTTGCGCGGAAAATGTATCCAATTCGTCCGTTCTGCATCCGCTACGCATCTGCTACGCATCTGTTTTGCATCCGTTACGCATCTGCTATATCCGCTAGGCATCCGCTGTGCATCCGTGCAACTCGCATCCGCTCGGACGCAGGGAGGAAGTGGAATGGATGCAGAACGGATGCAGAACGGATGCAGCATATCATTATCCTTAAAGTTAGAATCCTCCAAACTTACATTTCAACTGGATGGCTGTATATAATGGAAATTTTAGTCAGATGTATCTGAAGGCCAATATACTGGAGAAAGCTTGGTTTCCATTTCACATATATATGAATGTTCCAAAGTCAGCTGAGCCAAGATCTTAAAATGAAATAACTAGAACAGAGGTGTAAAACTCACACTGTCATGGCATCATCATGTGATGTATCAGAATAGGATAAATAAAAACAGCAGGCAGCAAATATAGTAAAAATTTATGGTTAGATACGAGAAATTTAAATACAACCAAAACAATATTTTGTGCTTTTTAAACATTTTTAAGAATAAGAATGCCGGAATACCTCAAGGTGGCATAATAGAAGGACTTTCTTAAATCCATGCTTTTTAAATTTGGCATTTACTTTACAGCCAAATAAGAGAAATAATATTCCTTGCCGGTGGTGTCAACGGCAGGCCATCTTCTAAGCTGCTTTTGCAGAGACGTCTGCTGCAATAATGAAGTACTGTGCTGCTGTTTGTGACATGCTGCCTTTTGATACCATTGCTGATAAGCAACATGCTAGATAAGTGTGAGATGGGCTCTATTTTGTCCAAAAGCCTGCCAATTTGTCAAAGTGCAAACCAGTATCATTTCATATCTGAAGTTCATATGGGATTGCAAAGCACATTATAAAGAAGAGGATTTTAAAATGGGCCTTTGAGGTCACACTCAACTTTCATATTTGCATTTCTCCTTTTAGAATGGTTCCCCCCCCACCCCGTCCCCAAAGTAGATGGAATATTAATAGCAATGGTACACTTGAAGTGGAAGAAAGTGATGCCTTCCATCTGACATGATTTTTGCTCTGTTCATTCATTTTCCAGCAAGCTAATCTAACATTTCCTTTACTGACAATTCCCCAGCTTATTCAAGTCTTCTGGATCTGTTGTTCTTAAGAGTTTGGAATTCAACAGAGGCACAAGTTTACTGTGGCAAAGGGAAGTAAATTGCAGAGCAGAGGACTTGTCTCTGTTCCAAGGAAGACTTCACCCGTGCCAACATTCTTTGACAACTTTCCCTTTTACTCAGCTCCGGTTTGAAAAGTACCCAGTGTGAAGGGACTTCCCTCTCATGACTCACATGCTGGTCTTACGCAGCAATGACTCAGCAGGGTTGACACCAAGCCAGATGTTCTCACAGGATCTGTAGCAGAAGGGGCGGAAAGGGAGAGGTAAAGGCAAATCAAGGGCAAACAGAGAGAGGGAAGAAACAAGCAGAATAAGCAGAATGAAACCATCCAGCTGGGCAAAAACTATAGCACAACTGGCTGTTCCAGGCTACTTGTCTGTAGCATGTATGTTTTATGTATATAAGTGCTGTATACATTTTTACATCTGATTATTGGCCCACTTAAGTCATTCTTTTTGCTGTTATTGAGAGTAGCTCTCAAGTAGATATTTTAATGACCTGGTCCTCTTTGAACTGAGAATAGCAGGATTTAAACCTCCATGCAAAGCAACTGTTATTCTAGTAAGCTTTTGCCCTCTCTTGTCTGTTTAGTGTATATTATATGGTTTAGAGGCAGTCTGACTCCGAAGAGCACTGGGTGTCTTATAGTTAAAAAAATAAGAATAGGAGAAAAAACTCCAGAAAACAAACCCAAAATGGCCCAAAGACAAGTCTATAAACAAAAAAACCATCTAACAGGCTCAATCACAACCATAGTCCCAGGCCTGGAATATTAAGCAGGGCTTTAATAGCTTCTTGAAAATCATTGGGGTGGGAGCCCTCCAGATCTCTTGGAGATATTCCAGAGGGCTGCATTGCAGAAGGCATGCTTCCTGGGTCCCATAAATGACATAGTCTGCTCACTATGCCTAATCTCACTGGAGACAGGTGATCCCTCAATAACCAAGGGCTCTATAGGTGAAAATCAGCACTTTGAATTTCACCTGGAAGTTGACCGGTAATTACTGCAGCTTATGGAGCATTGGGTTTACTTGGGCATAACAAAGCTTGCCCCTCACTGCCTGGCTGCTTTATTCTAGACCAGCTGTAACTTTTGAGTCAAGGATGGCTTCATACACAATGACTCACATTGTGAGGTGACTAAGTTGTGAGTGACTGTGTAAACGGTATTCTGATTGAGACACAAAGTCCCTCTTGGCCACAGCAGCTATCTACTTTTCAAACAGGAACTATGAGTCCAAGAAGACATTCCCCTCCCCATCCCATTGTGCACCAGTCTTGAATGTGCAACACCATCCAATCGCCACTCCCAGGGTGCCTTAGTCTTATCAAGTTGAGCCTGGTTCTGTTCCTTCCTATCCCTGGCTGAGGAATTCTGGAAATTGAAGTCCACAAGTCTTAAAGGTTGGGGACCCCTGCTCGAAACACTGGGACTGAACCTTGACAACATCACTTGATTGATTTGAGATTCAGATATATACAGTACTTGATTCCAGATTGATGGATGATTTCACCTAGTGTTTTCATGTAGATATTAAACAAAAGGGGTGAGAGCTTTAAGTTCCACCGCACCCACAATTGAGGGGTCATGAACTCAATCTTTCCTCCTGCTAACACCAATTGAAATCAGCTGCAAAGAAAGGAAAAGCATCATCACAAAATGATGCTTCCATTTCCAAAACTCTCAGTCAGTCCTGATGAATCCTATTATGGTTTTGAAAGCTGCTGATAGACCAAGAAGCAGTAGAATGGCAACACTAATCCCATTCTGGCTTTGTCACAGATCAAAAATAAATGCAACCAGTTCTTCCTCTATACGTTAACCTGGTCTGAAACCTGACTGAAATGGGTCCAAGCAATCTTTTCCCCCAGAATGCCCTGGAACTGGATATTAGCCATCTTCTCAACTTAAAAAGAGTGGGTAAAATTTGGGTAACTGGGTAAAAATTGTTCAGAATTCAGCAAAGGTTTCTTCCAAAGCAGCTACAGCCCCATGCTGAAGCGGCAGCTTCACATGTACAAAACTCATACCACTTCTTGGAAATGATCAAAGATCTACACGTAGAACAAGAAGATCTGCTTGTAAGTGTCGACGTGGTTTCACTATTCACTTAAGTCCTGATAAAAGAAACTCTTGAAATCATCAAAAATAAATACCAATCAGCTAAACACCTCATGGAACTAACAGAACACTGCTTAACCAACACATATTTCATATACAAAGGACAAAGATACAAGCAAATTGAATGAGCCCCTATGGGATCACCACTGTCACTCATCATTGCAAACCTGTTCACGGAAGAATTTGAATCCAGAGCCCTGGCTAATGCAACCCACAAACCCAAACTATGGTTAAGATACATCGATGACACATTTGTGATTTGGCCCCATGAAAAAGAAAACCTAAACAATTTCCTAACACACCTAAACAGCACATACTCCAAAATCAAGTTCACCATGGAAATGGAAACAAACAACTACCATTCCTAGATGTACTAATCTACAAAAAAAAAAAAAAAGATGGCACACTAGGACACACCATATACCAGAAGAAAACGCACACTAACCACTACCTCAACGCCCAATCCCACCACCACCCAGCACAGATAAACTCTGTGGCCAAAACACTAATTGCCAGAACCAAACACCTGGCAGACAAGACACATAAAGACTGAACTATGCACTCTGACTAAAGTACTGACAGCCAATGGCTTCCACAAAAGCAAAATCACTGGCTTGATCCACAAAAACACACTGAGACATAATGGAGACTTAGAAGATGAACAGACCTATGGAACAGCTGTCCTGCCCTACATAAGAGGTACTACAGACAAAATCAGTAAGAGACTACACAGCATCACATCAAGACTACCTTCAGCCAAGTTCCAAGATTCCCAGCTTATTCAAGTTTATTCAAGTATTTTCTTGTGGGTTGGTGCTTTACTACCTTTCCAACTATGTGTACTTGCCACTCATTCATATTCAAAGGAATATGACTAGAAAAAAAATCTTTCCATCTTTCTTTTTCAGTGCACAAAGGAATGTCAAAGAATGAGATATGGCATTCACATACTTTCCTAACCTTTGGATATCATGTGAGCAGGTTAAATGACTTTATAGATTTGAAGTAGACAGAGATATAAGTTGGAAGGTCACTTACAAAGTGTAAAGCTTTTTTTTTCCCCCCAATATGGAGAAATTGATATGCTACGCTTTAACAAGAACTGTTGCCTCACATGATCTTTTTGAAAACATTGTTTTATTTACAGATATGTAAATATTATAATAGATCAGAGTCCTCTAATCCAAAAGGAAATCTGATCTAAATGGAAATTAAGCTATATGTAGTCATACTTTATGATTTATTTTATCCAAGTTAGAAGCCAAATTTAAATAGTCAGATATATTCTCTTGAGCAGTGAGACTGTTGAGCAATGCTTCTTTGAAGAGAGGTTCATCTTCTTAAGCAGGGATGTCAAACTGGAAGCTTGAGGGCTGGATGCAGCACATGCAGGTCATATCCACCCAGTTCCACAAAGGGAAAAAACATCACAAAACATCACATGATGACAGCATAACGCCATGAATTTGACACCTGTATTCTAAGGGTACAGCACTGGTTGAATTTTTCAAAGTTACTTGCTTCTGGAGATCAGAACAAAATTATTCAAAAATTTAGGACAATTCCGATTCCAAGTTTTTTTGAAAAAATTATAGATATATCTTGCCTTTATTATTTTTTTTACAATGGCTTTGTAACAGGTTGTCACACGAAGTGGTAAGTTCTGTTTTACTTCATATAGAGGCTAGAAATTAGGTAATATGTTCCATACTGAGGTAGAACATGGGACTAGTGATCTCTTAAGAGCATTGCCAACTGTTTAATTCTATCAAATGATTACACTAAAACTGCTGCCATTGCAGATGGCTTCACCCATGGGTTAGTCAACTTTCAAAAGTGCTTCAAGCTTTGTTCCTGCTTTGCCTAGGCAAGTCTTCTTTGGGTTTGTCCAGGCAAAGCAAGAGTGAATTTTGGTAGTGTTCCTGCTGTTGCTTGAACAAGCTTGATCAGGTGAAAAAATGTTGCAAACACCCTCTAAAGTTGCTTTATATAATTTTTGAATGATATATTTATATTTTGCTTTTGCTCCAGGAACTGAAGAACTTTGAGACATTTTCCTGATAGCTTTTTCCACTTCTGCCTTACCAGTATGGAGGGTATTCTGTCCTGACTGTAGGCAATAAAGGAAGAAGATGAGACTAGCGGTGGATGTAGAATTGGGTTGCTGCTGCTGGCATACCAGGGAGCTGTTTGGCAGTCAGTGGTGGTACAGCAATCATGTATTTTTTAAAATCAGTTTTGATTCCTGAAGACTTCTCCCTGTTGTTTTCTTGATAGCATTTTTCAGAAGTAGATTGCCTGTTTCCTAAGGTTAAGAGCAGGGGTGGGATTCCCCCGGTTTGGACCAGTTAGGGACAACCCCTTGTTTCAATGATCAGCTGGCTCCAAACTGGTTCATTCCAACCAGCATGTGGCCTGCCCGCCCGCCCCTGTTCTTTCCTGTGCTCTATGTCTTTTTGTTAGAGCACAGCTGATTCGTGTGGTAGAGCGGTTTACCATGCCTCAGTTGTTTCCTTCAGCTACAGTTGAAGGTAAGTATTAGCTTTTTAAAATGCAGAGCATCCGCGCAAAGCAAGCTCACTGAACTGATGATTATACCAGTTGAATCACACCCCTGGTTAAGAGAAGTGACTGCTCTTAAGTTCAACCAGCTGGCTTTATGCCTAAGATAGGACTAGGACTCAGAATCTTGTGATTTCTAGCCTGATGCCTTAACCAGTACACCAGTATTTTTACTTTAAGGAAAATACTTTAAGAAGTAAGGAGTTCAACTCCCAGATTGCCCCAGTGTAACGGGTATTCTGGGAGTTGAAGTCAACATATTCTAAAGTTGCCAAGGTTGAGAAATACTGCACCAGTGTGCCATGCTAAACTGACTCTAGACAATGGGGGAAGAAAGTAATAAATAATTTTCTGCTCTAGTTGTTAAAGTACCCTAGATATACTTCTGCATCCTACAAAATGGAAGATAGACCTAAGAGGCATATTTTAGGATTTCTCTCACTGTCCAAAGGTATATTTTTTTCCTCAAGGTAATCTCCAAGGAAATACTATATATTACTTTAAATTAAGAATGATAGGTTTCCTATGTGAAGTATGATGAAATGGGCAAAACATTACTTCAATTGTAAATCTGAGAGACAGAGAGAGAGAGAGATGTCAAGTTAAGATTTTCCAATTAGCCATTTGTTTTAATCATTGTTCAAGCACTGACTATATTTCCAAAGATCATGATTATCTACATAACCAGATCAATTTATAGTGTTGATGGTAGATTATTTTCTGTTCCAATCATGAGTGTAGATAATTATTAAAGGTTAACTAAAATATAAATATAAATATACAAACACACCAGATTTCTGAAGTAGTTAATCACTTGCAGAGAACAAACTCCTAAAATGTATAATAAATAGTATAATAAAAATATGCTTAATATATGTATAATATGCATAATAAAAATTTACTACTACCAGTATCAGAGCTCATGATCTAGGAAGTAAAAGATTAAAGGTAAGAATAAAAATACTTTGGAGAAAGGTGATCTTTGCTTCACATCAGAAAGTCTTCAAAGAAGTTGGAAGCAATTCACTTTTGAGAAGTCATTTCAAATCTGAATAATCATCAGCAAAATGTACTAGATTTATAAGCCTGCCAAATTCATTCCTCTTGATTTCTGTATGGATGCATTCTGTAGAATGATGCAGAGAGTTAAAAACATTGTTAGAATACACAATCAAAATATGGAAATACTGGAGAAATATACAGTACTACCAACAATAAATCAAGTAGGATCAGAAACTGTCCTGCTTATTAACCTCTGGTTGTTTGAAAAATATATGGAGAAAGATTATGACTGAAGGATATAATATGGATATGGTTGAATTGGACCAAAGAATCAATCAAGGTATCCAGTTCAGAATCAGATTTCCTTACTATTGTCAGACACCAGTCCAAGAGGAAGCCTTTTATATTTCACCCAATTGAAGAAAATCCAACAGGAAGAATTAATGGAAAGGATTAGTCAAAAACTACATTATAGTGAATGTTTCAAGTGGTAGTACTGATAGATCCCTTTAATACAGGATCCCTTAATACATAGATCCCTTTAATACAGGGCAGCCATCACTCATTCTAACAGAACTCCAGTGCAGATTTTACTGTGAGAAATTCTCAGCCTCAACAAATTTCACTTTGGAATTAGGTTTTCTCATACTCCCACTGAACTATGCACAATCTGTCCCTGCTTGCACTTAATCACAACCCAATTATGCTCTGATAACATCTATTTTGGCCCTGTAATGTGGCATTTATTTCAACCCCACCCTGGGAATGAGTCAGTTTTAAATTGTCATTAGGTGTACTGATACAAAAATAATACCCAACCTCATTCTGATACTCCTCCAGTGACAGCCTTGAGGTGAGTAATTTCTTCACCTTGGAGGTGAAGTCAGATAACGAATAATGGGTGTGAGGTTTGTTAGTATAGTAGGCAGAGATTAAGTGAGAAATAAAACCCCTCCCTGGAGAACATATATATGGGGTCCTCTTAACTGACTTGCTCAGCCTGAAGAAGCTACTTGAATAAGCAGTGAGACATTTTGAAGAAGAAAAGAAATTCAGTTACCATGATTCAATTTCCAGAAAACTCTATCTGGATTACTGAGAATCTTCATTGGCATATTTATCCTTGTAATTTTCTGTATGTTGCCTAGTTTAATATTATTTCAACACGAACATACAAACTGGTCTAGATGAGTTAGAAGGAGTTCCGAAGGCATCATCTATAGTACTGACCCAAACCCTTTTCCAATTAAACAAACACAAACCAAAGGGAACAGAAACCTTTTAATGATTCTTACAAATCCCCAGTTAAAAGGCTGCTGCAAACTAATTAACTTTGATAAGCACAAACCTCACCAAAACTGTGCAAGGCTGCCAAGAATAACAGATAAGAAATATTTCACAACACAAGAGTCTTCAAATACCAACTGAAGATCAGGGGTAGGTTTCTACTGGTTCTGTCCACCTCTGTAGAACCAGTAGCTCTGAAGAGCAGCAAACATACAACCGGTTCTATGTCTGCTGATGTTTTTGCCTACCCGCCCACCCAGGATCTTACCTGATCTTTATTTCCTGATTTTTCAACTTCAGCTGCCAAACGAGGCACAGCTGCAGTTAAAAAAGCGGGAAAATAGGGCTGTTTCAAAGGCTGCTTCTCTGTACTCAGTGTGCTGATGACAATTTCCAGGTGCGCAGCTCCCAGTGTGCAGGGAAGCTGATAAATCCTGAACCAGTAGTTAACCCTGTCATATTCCACCCCTGCTTAAGATACTGCAATGTCCACGAGGCTGGAGTTTCAAAATGTTTTTGTTTCCTACAAAGAATGTCTGATTCACAGCTAGCTTTTATTGTCTTGAAGGAGAGGCCATTACCTTGCAGCCTTACTCCCAAGTCGCCTGTGCTGCTGTATCTGGTCTTTCCTGCAAGCAACCCTGCGTGCACATGCACTTGGCACAGGCTCCTTGGGAAACCCCTCCTCGCTGCTGCCAGCCCCCACAGTCTCTGAAGGCAGCAATTCACTCCCTAATGGTCCTGGCCCCTCATCTGAGTCCTCGCTCTCCTCAACTGTCTGCACCTGCTTCTGGCTAACCACAACAATCTATACTGTATTAATAAAAAAGTAAAGCCCATGCTATATCAGTTCTAATGCTCCATTGGTGGATGTTTCTCTAATGGTTAGTCTCATGCTGAAAGGAGATGTCAGTACTCAGAAGGAAATCTATCATCTGACTCCTAACATGTGACTCATTCTTCAACTAGCTTAAACCAGGCATTAGAGATTCACTATGAATTGACAATAGAGATAACAAATTTTATGCCAGCACTTTTGTTTTCAAGGATGGGTAGCAGATGGCATTTCATTTTAGGAGTAGAGAAAGGCCCTTAAAGTCATTTATCCTGATAAATTCAATGTCAATGGTTTACCTCCAGAAATTGTGGGTGCTCCATCACTGGAGTTTTAAAAGAAGAGATTGGACAGCCATTTGTCTGAAATGGTATAATATCTCCAACTTGGGTGGATGGGGAGATGGGCAGGAGGACCTCTGCCATCCCTATCATCATATGTATACATCCTGTCGAGCCAAAAGAAAGTCCGGAATGGTATAGGATCTCCTGCCATGGGCAGGGGGTTGGACTAGAAGACCTCCAAAGTCCCTTGCAATCCTATTATTCTATACTCTAAATTGAACTGAATGAGGTTTACAGTGTTGAGCTGCTCATAATTATTCTATCACATTGTGGTGCAACTAGAAGCAAGCCGGATGTATGCCAATTTCAGCTTTTATATCTTCAATAATATATTAAAGGACTTTGCTCTACTATGTGGCTTTGCAGACAATAGTCCAGGGACTGGAACAGGTAGCCTCAGGCTGCTGTATCCCGCAGATCATTCTGACTTTTCTCTCTGGGCAGTTGATTGATCTGTCCAGCTGCCTGACGTGACATGATAATTATTTTCTTTGCAATTTGTGGCAGGAAATGAAATGATCTGGTCCCTGCTATCTAGTCAATTTACTGGGGAGAACCAGCATATTTCAGTCGATTGTTGGGAGGAGAAGAAAGCTTATTGCTTTTTTCGTCTTCCAACCCAAGCAATGCACATAAAAAAGGGTAGGGTTTTGATCAGTGGCTGTTTGACTTTTACGTCACCGCTCGCTGCCTGTAGATGGGTATCTATCTGTCAAATATTAGCATAGCATGGATGATCAATTAAGGTTAAGTTTAGCAATATGAAAAGCTGCTTTTCTTCACTAGGGAGTGCTGGAATCTTATAACTGTACTTAGCCATTGTTAAAGTGATCTAAGATTCTTATTACTTTGATGTCAACCCAAAGATGATTGGGTGATGCTAGAAGGTAATATACATCACTGTGAAGAAATGATCTGAGAAATAACGAATCAGACAATTTGATCAGACTAACTTGGGAGACTTTATTCTGGCACTGCCTGTGTCCTAGCAAGCTTGTGAGGATTTGCTGCCATCTTGTGTATAGTTGGGGCATACAAAAGAGATGCAGTTGTTGAAGATATGTAAATATTGTAAGATGTTGATTGGACTCCTGGACTGACTTCTTTCTTTCTTTTTTTTTAGTTTGGTTGTTGATGGCTAGTCAAAGCAAGATTTTTGGGAATCAGTGTGTGTGTGTGTGTGTGTGTGTATGTACACATGTACACACACACACACACACTTTTATGAACAAATTTGGGAGGATTTCTTCTATGTCTATAACTGTTTAGGCATAAGTCCATATTAAATAAAATGATTACTGTGGCAGCACATAATCTTTGTACAGGAATGAGTGCTTCCAATTTGTGGCAGATTCAGATTCCTTCTCTTGTGAAGTTATTGCTTTATTTTGTTTGACTAGATACTTTAAAACACTTTTTTAAAAAATAGGGAAACTTGTGTCTATTATCATTTTATGGACTCTTATCTAAAGTTGGGTGTTATTAATTGGGTTTGGAATAATGGGATCCCCTAACAAATATTCATCAGGGCATCTGAACTTTATTTTTTTATTTATTATCAAACTGTGTTTATTCAATTCATACAGAGCATTCTTTTCTGAATGTTCTGATCATGAAACTTGGGCATATTTATTCCACCTTATATAGGTAGTCCTTGACTTATGACCACAATTGAACCTCAAATTTATGTTGTTAAGTGAGACATTTATATTGTTAAGTGAGTTTTGCCCCATTTTATGACTTTTCTTGCCACATTTGTTAAGTGAATCACTGTAGATGTTAAATTAGTTACACAGAAATTAAGTGAACCTGGCTTCACCATTGACTTTGCTTTTAGAAAGTCACAAAAGATGATCACATGATGGGATATTGCAACCATCATAAATATGAATTAATTGTCAAGAGTCTGAATGTAAATCAAATGACCATGGGGAGGCTGCAACAGTCATATTAGCAACAGCACTAGCACTTAAACTTATATCCTGCTTCATAGTGCTTTACAGCTCTCTCTAAGCAGTTTACCAAGTCAGCATTTTGCCCCCAACAATCTGGATCCTCATTTTATCAACTTGGGAAGGATGGGAGGCTGAGTCAACCTTGTGAAAAATGGTCATAAGTCACTTTTTTCAATTTTTTCAATTTCAATTTTTTTTTCAAATTTTTTCAATTTCATTGTAATTTCAAGCAGTCACTAAATGAACTGTTATAAGTCAAGGACTACCTTTATCAGGAATCAGACCTATTTAAAGTGCCACACCAAATGCATCATGTAATCCATAGTTTATAACCAGTCTCTATGGTGCAATAAAATCTATGCAAGCTCTTCAAGCAGAAATATGCAATTAGATTTTAATTAAATATGTTACAAACTACAGGGAAGAATTAGATCAAACATTCCTTATACAAATAAAAACCCTCCCTTGTATTAAATAATGGAGGACTAACCTACTGCAAGATGCACATAGAATTGAAAACAAGGGAATACTATTAACAGTTCCTAGCTAGAACTACACACACATGTCAACAGGTATATATAAGTCAATTAAGATACGGTCAATATCTTTTCACAGTCTTTGCGAAGACTGTCAATTTAGGACAACTACCATCAGCAACAGTATGTAGCAGAATGATACAGACACAGAAATCAAAGCCAATGGCATGTCCAGCTATCAATTTGTTCCAATATCTAATTTGGTAATACTGGATTTAATAACAGACCTACACTATTATTGCTTAATATAATCCAAGTTGTTATCTCTTAACAACCTATGTTGTCATCTCTAGAAGCTATCTAGTATGTCTAGAATATAATAGATAGTTTCCATGCAAACAAATTAAATGGACACAAATTTATAACTTAATAATGTAGTTTTCAAAGATACTACTCCCACAAAAAGTGGGAGGGGGAGGAAATAAAGGTGAGTCACTTCAATTGTCCTGGCAATTGCTTGCAGCCACCATAAAGTAAAGTATTATATTCCACTTTGGAATCATTAAAAGTACCTGTAAATTAAAGGGAACAGCATATCCAGAGCAGGAAGAGCCAGATTCAAGTCCACCCTCAGTTAGAGCAGGTTACTTTGGACAGATCAACCTATCCCACAAAACTATTGTTGTGGTGGCAGGGAGGATCAGCACCTTGTCTTGAGCTCTAATCTAAATAATAATCTAATTGATCTAATTAATAAATCAGTATTAATCATACCAAACAAGAAATAACAGTGTTGTTAAGACCCACTGGTAAGCGGTATTTGTCTAATCTTCTGCATTTTCTTTTCCTTTGATCCTTTTACTATATTGCTCTCCTTTTCAAAGACATATCTATGTATCTAAATCAGTCACTTGTTTGTCTGTATGAGCTGCCTAGCGCCTATTTTCTTGCTCATCTAGTGCAGGAGAAAGACTTTTTTTCCTTTTGAGACTTTCAACATTTCTTGGCCTCTCACTTTAGACCCAACGAATTAGCAGCTAAATTATGGCTGTGTTGGAAGAGATTTTGGCAGAATGTCCATCTATATAAACAACTGAAAAAAATTCAAAATGAGTGTTAAAAATTGAGAAGACAAAGTTCAAAAAGTAGTACAAAGTTGAAATGTTTATAAAGGAATAGTGAGTGACTATGTTTTAAAGGCTATTAAATATGTGTCTGAGAATCTGAATTTGAGATTAATTAATTAAAAATATTTTTTCATTGGATACTTTGCTGGATGTTGAAGGAAGGCTGTCTGTCAATTTTTTAATGCTGGAAAATATAATAAATTTGAAAGAACTAATGCACTTGATTTGGATCTGCTCTTTTATTGTCTGTTTGATTTAATATTTATATTTTTATTAATATCATACCAAAAAGAATATTGAGATTCAAAGAAGTCAATGTAATCTATATATTACATGAAAGTTTGGAATTTGTTGACTTATGACAAACTTTGGGTATATTGGGTTTATAAATAATAATATTAATAATAATAATGGAAAAAAAATACATCTCAGTTATGAACTCATGGAATGAAGAAATGTGTTTGGTTTCAGCTTTTGATCTGACCTTTTATAACTAACAGTAAAAAGACCGACCAACATCGACTTCCGGTTTGCAAGGCTTTGGCGGTGGCAGGAATCCGCGATTGTGCATGGTTTCTGCTGTGCTCGCCGCTGGACTGCCCTCGATCCAGCTGGATTTGGGGGCTACAGTTACCCCGTAGAGGTAACTGAAGATAGGGGAGATCCAGCAGGGGTCTGGGGGAATCACAACCCCCCTCCTCAGCTGACTTAACTCCCTTTTCCGAAAGTGGTGGAGTGGCGGTCAGCAATGGCCGCCACAAAGAAGCTTTCATCCAAATAAGAATGTGCAGGAGGAAGCTGAGAAAGTGAAAGTTTTTGGCTAACCGGGATAATAAGTAACATTTAAATACCCTGGAATTTAAGCTTCATTAAAGATACATCGTTCCCGATGAAGACGTAAAAAGCGGCGAATGAAAGTTAAAAGGGAAGGATTGTTTTTTCTCACTCTCCTTCCTTACGGTGATAGCAAATGAATGGAGAAATCGGAAAAACCCATTTTGGCATCAGCAGGTAATCTTGAAAACTAAAGCCAAGGGGACAATAAAGATTTCTGAGCATCGGGGGGAAAAAAAAAAGAGAACTCTTTTTTTGCTACAAGTGGGAAGGGAGAGGAAAAGAATAAATATTAAGATTTTGTTGGAGAAGGCTGCTTGGAATTTATAAGAACAGAGCTAAACTATAACAAGACTTCTAAAAGATATATTTTAATTGGAGCTTTGTAACTGAACTATAACTCCAGGAAGAGAAAGTATAAAAAGAAGAAAGTGCTAAATGAAACAGTCTGTGTATATTTGGATTGCTTGGTGACTTTGGGACTTTTGGAAATCATTATTTGAGAGACTAAAAACATTTGGGTTGTGTAAAAAAAACTTTTTACAATGGCACTACTTGTTGATGAACTGAAAATTGAATTTAAAAAGCTAAAAGAAGAGGAACAAGAAGGGAAGGGCTCTTCTGGATCTGTTTTCCATTTTTTAGAAATGGCAATTTCTACCTACCAGAACAAGAACTGCAAGATTTAGAAGACTGGGATGAAGAAGAAGCCATCTTTAATGAACAAACAACTTTAGCTGGAGAAGAAAAGGGAAAGAGGGGAAAGAGAATGGAGAATTTAAGATTTAAAAAAAACAACCAAAAAAGGGAAAAAATAAGGTGAAAAATCGATACAATGTCAGAAAGCAACAGAAAAGAGGAATACAGAAGAAGGTGGAGATTAAGAAGGTGGAGATTAAGAGACAAGGGGGTAAAAAGGCAGGATTGGAGAAGAAAGGAAAGGAAAAAGGAAAGAGAAGTTACAAAGGTTTAAAACAAGATGTAAAGAAACAAGATTTATTTAGAGATAGTGGATAAAAATATGATTAAAAAAGAGATTCTGCAAAAGTACACAAGATTGTATTGTATTTATAATTGAAATAATGTTAGAAAACTGGATTTAATAATAGAGCTTAATTTGCTATGGATTATTGTTTTAATTATATTATAAACATTACTTTTTTTAAAATAATGTAGCTTTAGAACGTACTAAGCAGAATCAGAATGAAAAGAATATAATATTTTTAGTGTTAAATTTGGGGGAAAGATTTAAAGGTGTCATACTTCAGTCAGTGATTACAGGAGAAATTTTGTGTTAATGAGAAAAGATAATAGAAAATTGAAATAGGACAGACAAAAGATATATGCATAATGATTTAAATTGAGATGAAATAAATAAAATAGAATTAAGAGAGTGAAAAGAGGGGAGAAGCTATATAGAAAATGTCGAATGGTAAATAAGATATGAAATGGGATAAAAAGTGAGCATGAATTCGAATTTATGTCTGTATAAAAAGATGTAACCCGGGAAGCCGCTTTCCAAAAAGAAGTTTTATGTTTTATGTTTTGTGTTTTGTTTATGTATGTTTGCTTATTGAAAATCAACAAAAAAATTTCAAAAAAAAAGAAAAAGACCAACCAACATCATCCTACCAATGTGACCTAGATTTAAATTGTTCAAAAATTTATCTATTTTGCTTTTGTACTTTTTATTGGGGGGGGGGGGGAGATTGTTATAGCAAATATTTTCTTTTCTCCTTGTATTGCATACTGTGTGCCAAAATCAAATATGTTTGCTGCTCTTTCTTCCTTGCAGATAATAACAACCTAGCAGGAGTTAGAATTATATTTTAGCTAGCCAGGAATTGCTTAAGATGAACCCCAAGAAGAAATGGAAAATAAATTGATATGATTTTATTTGGAAGTGAAATGCCACAATTGGGATTAATTAAAAGAACAGTGTTGCCCAGCAGGAATTAAGCTTCCTTGGGCTAAATACAAATATGATATAAAATGAATAATATTGAGAAATTGTGATAAACTTTGTTTTATTAAACAATGATAAACTGTGGTGCATATAGAACTAAATAACCCACTAAAGAATATCTTCAAAAGCAAAATAATTAACAATGGTCATGATTCTAAGAATAATAAAATTAGACAAAATTTGAACAACCCTAATTCCTGAATTTTTTGCTCCTCATGCTTTCCCACCTCACCATCTATATACCTCAGTCAGCTTATTAAATGACTAAAGTAGGAGAAACCTTACAAAGGGGAAATCTTACAACTCAAATGTGATTCACAAGGACAGCTTTTCATGAATCTTTCCAATCATAACTGTAGTATTGGATCATAACCAGGGGTGGGATTCAAATTTTTAACAACTGGTTCTGTGGGTGTGGCTTAGTTGGTGGGCATGGCTTTGTGCTCATGTGACTGGGTGGATGTGGCTTGGTGGTCATGTTATTGGCTGGGTGTGGCCAACTCAATATCACTGAGGCACACATCTCCTTGCCTGGCATCTCATGACTATGGGGATACTGCAACAGTCATAAGTGTGAAAAATGGTCATAAGTTACTTTTTTCAGGGCCATTGTAACTTTGACTTGTCACTCCACACAAGCAAAGTACCAGCAAAGGAGAGGGAAAAAAAAACAAACTCCTGAGAAGTTTCTGAGACAGGAAGTCTAGTCCTGCCAAGAATGTAATAAGGGTTAATGGAGAGGCAGTGTCTGTAAGCAACACCAGAATGTTTCCTTCCTGCCTACAGGGTTAGGCCAGTAATTTCTTCTAATAACCATTTCTCCGAACAGCTTAGAATGTTAACAACCATTTCTAGTGAATAGGTGCAAAGCTGTAGAATCCCACCCCTTATCATAACCCAAGTGCTCCAACGACCCACCAAAAGGATGCAGATTGCCAGCTGTCTGCAAGGAATATAAATCCTTCTATTTCCCACTATTCTGTCAGGGCTGAAGAAGCTTCTTGGATGAGAAGTGAAATGTTTTCAAAGAAAAAACAAGAAAGTCCAATTGCCTCCTGAAAAAACACTTTTGCGATAACTAGTAGTATGTTCATTATATTATATTTCATATACTATAGGAAGCTTTTCCTTTCCCGTTAGGAATTACTGTTCTATTCTCTAATCCAAGAAACCTTTGGGTTAAAATTGTACGAAAGCCATAAGGGAGAAAGCTGTCTCTAGGGGGAGCTGTTGTTCTTTCAAGTGACAGCAAGCAGAACAATGTAAACAATGATAAACTGTGGCGTTTATCACAGTTTCCATTGAGATCCTGGCTGGTTTTGTCCCACGATATAGTTTTTGTCTTGAAAGACCAAAGAGCTGAGGAATAAGAAAGTGATGGTTTGGAAATTTGATCATGATATTTCAAGAGAAGCTATATCTGGTGTCTAGTATTTAATAACTTTAAATGTAATGATAATTTTGATTATTATGTGCCATCAAGTCATTGCAGTTTCTTAAGCCCCTGTCACACTGCACCAACGGATGCAAAGAGGAGGCAACGGACAAAAAAACTTGCCATCCGTTGGTTAACGCGATGTATCCGTTCTGTACTCACTGCCTCCGTTTTGCTTCCTATCTATCCATCCAGCATCCGTTTATGGATGTTTCATCCGCTCAGAAAGTTTTGAGCTGCTCAAAACTTTTGTGCGGAAAATGTATCCAATTCGTCCATTCTGCATCTGCTACGCATCCGCTAGGCATCTGTTCTGCATCTGTTACGCATCCGCTATATCCGCTAGGCATCCGTTCCGCATCCGTGCAACTCGCATCCGCTCGGACGCAGGGAGGAAGCGGAACGGACGCGGAACGGATGCAGAATGGATGCCTAGCGGATGCAGCATGGAAACAAAGCATTTAAAACGGAAAAAACCTTCGCAGAGGGGACCTATCTCGGATATTAAGGATGTCTAGAGGATGCCTAGAGGATGCAAAGGGACACCTATACTGCCTATAAAAAGGGGGAGCAACTCATCTGCATCTCACTTTCAGACCAGCAGCCCAGCTGTGCAGACCTCTGCAGCCTTCATCTGACTCTTCCTCTTCCACAGCATCCAGTCATGTCCACCGTGGATCGTACCACAGTCACGTACGAAGCCATCTACAGGCTCTGTGAACTCTACTATGGGAAGAAAAAGAGGCGGCCAAGAAGCATCTGGGTCCGAAAATGGATCAAGAGAAGAGCAGGGGATGGACTGTACAACAAGCTGATGGTGGAGCTCAGGAACGAAGACACTCGGGCGTTCCAGAACTTCATGAGGATGCCTCCAGCCATGTTTGACGAAGTTGTGCAGCGGCTGACACCCAGGTTGACCAAGGCAAACACCAACTTCCGGCCCAGCCTAGAACCTGGGCTCAAGATGGCACTCACTCTGCGCCACCTGGCCTCAGGGACAACCTACAAAAGCATGCAGTACAGCTGGAGGGTGCCACACAACACCATCAGCATTGTGGTCAGAGAAGTGGTGCAGGCCATCATCGAAGAATACAAGGAGGAGCTCCTCCAGTGCCCCTCCACTGAAGAAGGATGGAAGAAAGTTGCAGAGCAGTGGTATCAGAGGTGGAACTTCCACCACACCGTTGGAGCCATCGATGGCAAGCACGTGGCCTGCAAAGTGCCAACCAACTCAGGGTCCAATTATTACAACTCCAAGGGCTTCTTCAGTATCATCCTCTTCGCTATGGTCGATGCTGACTACAAGTTCATGTACATCGATGCTTCAGGCAACGGCTCATCTTCAGATGCCCAGGTATACAACGCCAGTCACCTCAAGGAGGGGCTGGAACACAACCTCATCATGGGCTTCCCAGATCCAGACCCCCTGCCCAACGACACGCAAGATGTGCCCTACTTCATCGTGGGGGATGACGCCTTCTCCCTCACAACCTATCTCATGAAGCCCTACACCTCCAGACTCCTCACCCGTGAAGAGAGGATCTTCAACTACAGGCTGTCCAGGGCAAGGCGGGTGGTGGAGAACGCCTTTGGCATCCTGGCCAACAGGTTCCAGGTACTTCTCACCAACATGCAGCATCGCCCAGGGACTGTGAGGAGGATCATGGAAGCTTGCTGCATCCTGCACAATCTCATGCGCACCCGCTACCCAGTCTTGCAGAACAGGCTCGTGGACCTCCAACAAGGCAATGGGGACATGGAGCCTGGGGAATGGAGGCAAGGGCGAAACCTGATAGACACTGAGAATGTGCAAGGCCCCAACAGAGCCTCACGTGAAGGGAAGAAGCAGCGCAATGAAACACTGGTGCAACTGGAGCAGTGGAGTGGCAAGACAGGATGATAGATGATTAATGGATGCTTCCTTGAGGCTGTCTCATCACACGGATGAGATTGGGCCATGTATGTTAGGTGGGCCTACAATGAACAGGGTATTTAATAAAGAGTTGTGTTTGTGTTGACATGTGTGGATGATTGATTACATTGTTATTGATAAAAAAGGCCCATAGGTGTGGCACCTGGGAGGGTGGACCATATCCAGTCCCACTATGCTTGCACTGGAGGTTTATCTATCCCACAGCTATTACCCATGCCAAAGGTATCCCTGCCCATCCCACTGCTATCTCAACCCATCCCACTGCTATCTTAACCCATCCCACAAGCATGCAAAGGCTTAAACCATTTCTAAAAGTTTCCAGCAAGACTTTATTAAAAAAAAGAAATGAAGCAAGTGTGTGAATCAAAAATAGACTTTATTAACAACAAGCTATAAAACAAAAATGAGTCTCTGGCACTCCTCTTGGTCGCTCAGTCTCAGGGGTGAAGGGTGCAGGTGTTGTGGAGGTGGCTGGTGCTGGAGTGCTTGTCATCAGCTCCTCCAGAAACAGAAGCAGCAGAAGCGCCAGCCCCAGAAGAGCGAGCCCGTGCTGCAGAAGCCCCAGGAGAACCAGAGTGAGGGCCAGGGGGTGGGATGGTAGCCCTGCCCCTCTTGCCAGGGCTGGCAGCAGATGGCTGAGGCTTGCTGTGCTTCCGCATGGTTGTGGGGTTGCTGGCTGGCAGGGAGGCTGGCAGGAACCAAGGCTGGCAGGAAGGCTGGCAGGGAGGCAGGCACCAAGGCTGGCAGGAAGGCTGGCAGGGAGGCAGGCACCAAGGCTGGCAGGAAGGCTGGCAGGCAGGCACCAAGGCTGGCAGGCAGGCAGGCACCAAGGCTGGCAGGCAGGCTGGCAGGCAGGCTGGCACCAAGGCTGGCAGGAAGGCTGGCAGGAAGGCTGGCAGGGAGGCAGGCACCAAGGCTGGCAGGAAGGCTGGCAGGCAGGCAGGCAGGCACCAAGGTTGGCAGGCAGACATAAACCAAGGCTGGCAGAAAGGCAGGCAGCAAGGCTGGCAGGCAGAGTGGCTGGCAGCAAGGCTGGCAGGCAGGCAGCCAGCAAGACTGGCAGGGAGGCTGGCAGCAAGGCTGGCAGGCAGGCAGACAGCAAGGCTGGCAGGGAGGCTGGCAGCAAGGCTTGCAGCAAGGCTTGCAGGCAGGCATGCAGGCAGGGCAGACAAGGCTGTCAATCCGTCCGGCAGCAGGTCTTTCCTCTGAATGGTGACCTGCTTCCGAGCTGCTTCCCTTATATCCACTGGGCTTACGCAATGCATCCTCCCCGCATGCGCAATTAACGCTAGGCATCCGTTAGGCTTCCACTGTGCATCCGCTAGGCTTCCGCTCTGCATCCGCTTCATCCGCCGTGCATCCGCTCTGCATCCGCTGTATCTGTTCCGCGTCCGCTTTGCTGAGGTCCCCCGGAAGCCTAGCGGATGTGCCATCCGCTCCCATCCGCTTCCATCCACTGGGCTTCCGTTCCGCATCCACTTTCCATCCGCCCTGCGTCCTCCCCGCGTCCGTTCCTTTCCTTTTTATCTGCTCCGGTTATGCAAATTTTCACCCCTTCTGAGAGCGGATAACAATGGATGGAACATTTTTCTCGTCCGTTGTGTCCTTTTTACTAACGTTTTGCATCCGTTGGGCAGTGTGACAGGGCCTTTAGCAATCACACAGTGTCAACTCTGAATCTGATCTGACTGAAGCCATCTTGTGCTGTTTCTAAATTGCCACGCACTATGGGGGAAGAATGAGGGGAAAATAGATCATCTTGTCGACAAAATAAAGACCTCTCCTATGGGAACGAAAGTCATCCCAACATGTGGCAGTTAGAGGAGGAGCAGAAGTGATTGAGGGAGCCCCCTCCAACTTTATTTTTATTTATTTATTTGATTTGTCAATGGCTTACAAAATAATAGGAATAAGTATAAACATGAGTAAGAATACAGGAAATAGGTATGAATAAATGGGACAAGGACAATTGTGCACTTACGCACACCCCTTACAGACCTCTTAGGAATGGGGTGAGGTCAATAGTGGATAGTTTAAGGTTAAATGAGGGGGGGGTTAGAGGATGTAGCAACAGAGTCAGGTAGTGCATTCCAGGCATTTACCACTCTGTTGCTGAAGTTGTACTTTCTGCAATCAAGTTTGGAGTGGTTTACGTTGAGTTGGTATCTGTTATGTGCTCTTGTATTGTTGCAGTTGAAACTGAAGTAGTCATTGATTGGTAGGACATTGTAGCAGATAATTTTGATTGGACAATGTGACTTATGACACCTGGGGAGGGAAACCTTTGCTTTTTTAATTACATGGTAACCGTGGGAAACTTTAGAGAGGGTTTTCACTGGCTGTGCCGATATGATGTGTCTAATAAACATGATCTCTGAGGAACGTTCTGATTGGAGTTCTGATTTTTTGGATGTGTTACTAAGAACGCTGAAAGATAGATGTTTCTGCAATAGTGTGTCCCTATCCTAGTCCTTTAGCAATTCCAATGTGTACTTATCACTCATCCAAATTGCTACTGGTCACCCTCTTTTTCTCACCATTTACCTTTCCCAGATTAGAGTCTTCTGCAGAGAGCTTTTTTTTTTAATGCTGTAAAGGGAGTGTTGACTCCTAGTGACTGCCAAGACTACTTCCTGTGGTTTCTTGGCAAGATTTCAGAAGTGGTTTGCCATTGCCTTCGTCCTAAGATTGTCCCATGAGAGAGAATGGCTGGCCCAAGGTCAACCAGTTGGCTTTGTGTTTAAATGGGTACTAGAAACTCAGTTTTTAACTTTCTGTCTTAACCACTTTACCAAACTGGCTTCTCCAGAGTGCTAGGTCTTTGTAGAATGTGATGGAAGTAGGATCATTTAAGCCTGGTCATTGGTGTCTCAACCTTCAATTTAAAGCAGATTCTAAAAAAGCAAAATCCAAGCAACATTTTACCACATTGTATCATATGATCTCATAGTGCTGTGAGTACCTTTAATCTTTTATAGACTTTTGCACATCATGCTGCTGGGCTTATTTACTAGTGTGGAAATGGAATAGTACTCTACCTTCTTCAGGCAAGCTCTGGAAACCTCTGTTTCCCCAGGCCTTTGGTGAGCCTGTTTGATGGGCCTCTTTAAGCTGAAGATGATGTAGAACAGGGGTCCCCAAACTTGGCAACTTTAAGACTTGTGGATTTCAATTCCCAGAATTCTCCAGCCAGCATAGTTGAAGCCCACAAGTTTTAAAGTTGCCAAGTTAAAGTTGCTGAGTTTGGAGAACTCTAATGTAAAAAGTATCTTGTTTGATCCATCGGTGCAACTGTTGCTTTTTTCCTCATTTTATTTATTTAAAACATTATGGTTATACATGTAGTCCTTGACTTACAACAGTTCCTTTAGTGACCCTTCAAAGTTCCAATCGCACTGAAAAAAGTGAGTTATGACTGCTTTTCATACCTTTTCAGCATCCCCATTATCATGTGACTAAAATTCACATGCTTGGCAACTGATTCATATTTATGACTATTGCTTATTTATGACCCAGGGTCACATGATTGCAATCTTCTGACAAGCAAAGCTAAGGGGGAAGCCAGATTCACTTAACAACTGGGTTACTAACTTACCAGCTGCAGTGAGTCACTTAACAACTGAGACAAGAAAAGTTGTAAAATGGGGCAAAATTCACTTAACAAATGTCTCATTTAACAACAGAAATGTTGGGCTCAATTGTGGTTGTAAGTCAAGGACTACCTGTATAACATATAAGTGCTCTTTCCCTTTTTATTATTATTTTTAATCTGTGAAGTTGCCCAGAGTCATTTGGAGTAAGATGACCTAGAATTTTAATAGATAAATACATATATTTTCCTTTGAATATTTAGGGGGCATGCTGAGAAGAAACTAATCAGTTGGATCATCTAGCCCAGAAATTATTACTGTGATAGTTTTGCTTATGTGAAAAACAGATTTATGGATTGTGGGTTACTCCTGTGACAGAGATAGGAAACAAGAAATAAAAGCTCAATCCTTTATTCACAGGGTTCCGGAATATTAGATTTAGCACTAGTGTTCCTGTTGCTCAGATTTGCACTTTATATCCAAGCATTGTATTGTTCTAACACATTATCACCACCAGCATTTATTACGTTACTTTGTTTACCGCTGTTTCCTCAGTAGTTTATCTGTTTGCACTTGTGAAGAGTAATGGCATAAAATCTTAATGCTTTTTATACTTAGTTTTACATTGTACTACATTGTGCTTGAAATCCACAGAGGGAAAGTTTTTCTTTTTTCATTCTGCAGCAGATAAAATGGCCACATCTGCAAGGAGCAATTTACAACTGACCAATTTCTGGAAAATATTACAAGTGCTGTTGTGCTAATAAATTTCCTCAACAGTTGAAAAGTAACAGTTGCTACTTATGGTAATACACTAACCTGTAGGAAGGATGAGAAAAAGACTCTGATTTGGTGAGTCATCAATCACACTCAAAAACAAATTGATGCTTTTAAGCTAAAAGGGAAGCATCACTGACACCTTGGCGCCTCTATATTGTGCAGGCTACTTTGGTTACTGATCCCAAGAGCTTCCAGTACTTCAGCCTTGCCTAGCAGTTGTCAGTCTGTCTGGCACCTGCTGCCATTTCTCTAGCCTCTGCTTTCAGTGCCAGCACTCTGACATGGGGGATCTTTTTGCAGATCCAATTCCTATCTTGAGGTCTTTCAAGTCGAGGTGTTAGTAGTGGCCTCTATATAAAATGTACTTGATTTCCTCTCCCAATAATCAGGAGTTCTGGAAATTTCTGGCAGCTCTTCAATTGGCTTTTGTTGCTCTACTCAGACATCCATTATGGTGCAAGTCTTGCAAATGCTGGGCTCTTTTTTTTTTTTTTTGTATTGCAGTTTGTTCCAAAATCACTTTATGTAAAGCCCATGTCACACTGCCCAACGGATGCAAAAAGGACACAGCGGATGAGCAAAATGTTCCATCCATTGTTATCCACTCTCAAAAGGGGCAAAAATTTGCATAACCGGAGCGGATAACATGGACGCATGGAGGACGCAGGGTGGATGCAAAGCGAATGCGGAACGGAAGCATAGCGGATGGAAGCGGATGGGAGTGGATGGCACATCCGAAGGGCTTCCGGGGGGTCTCAGCAAAGCGGACGCGGAACGGAAAGAGCGGATGCGGAGCGGATGCGGAGCGGATGAAGCGGATGCACAGCGGATGCACAGCGGAAGCCTAATGGATGCCTGGCGTTAATTACGCAAGCGGGGAGGATGCATTGCATCTGCCCCGCGGATAAAACGGAAGCAGCTCAGAAGCAGGTCGCCATTCAGAGGAAAGACCTGCTTCCAGACACATCGACTGCCTTGCCTGCCCTGCCTGCATGTCTGCCTGCCAGCCTTGCTGCCAGCCTTGCTACCAGCCTTGCTGCCAGCCTCCCTGCCAGCCTTGCTGCCAGCCTTGCTGCCTGCCAGCCTTGCTGCCTACCTTCCTGCCAGCCTTGGTTCATGTCTGCCTGCCAGCCTTGCTGCCTGCCTGCCTGCCAGCCTTCCTGCCAGCCTTGATGCCTGCGTTGGTGCCAGCCTTCCTGCCAGCCTTGGTGCCAGCCTTGGTTCCTGCAAGCCTTCCTGCCAGCCAGGAACCCCACAACCATGCGGAAGCACAGCAAGCCACAGCCATCTGCTGCCAGCCCTAGCAAGAGGGACAGGGCTACCATCCCGCCCCCTGGCCCTCACTCTGGTTCTCCTGGGGCTTTTGCAGCACGGGCTCGCTCTTCTGGGGCTGGCGCTTCTGCTGCTTCTGCTTCTGGAGGACCTGATGACAAGCACTTCAGCACCTGCCACCTCCACAGCACCTGCACCCTTCACCCCTGAGACTGAGCGACCAAGAGGAGTACCAGAGACTAATTTTTGTCTTATAGCTTGTTGTTAATAAAGTCTATTCTTGATTCACACACTTGCTTCATTTCTTTTTTTTTAATAAAGTCTTGCTGGAAACTTTTAGAAATGGTTTAAGCCTTTGCATGCTTGTGGGATGGGTAAGGATAGCTTTGGGATGGGTTAGGATACCTGTGGTATGGGTAATAGCTGTGGGATGGGTTAGGATAGCAGTGGGATAGATAAACCTCCAGTGCAAGCCTAGTGGGACTGTATGGTCCACCCTCCCAGGTGCCACATCTACGGCGTTTTATTATCAATAATAATGTAATAATTATCCACAGATGTCAACATAAACACAACTTTTTATTAAACGTCTGTTCATTGTAGGCCAACCAAACATACATGGCCCAATCTCATCCATGTGATGAGACAGGCTGAAGGAAGCATCCATTAAGAATCTACCATCCTGTCTTGCCACTCCACTGCTCTAGCTGGGGAGTTGCACCATTGTCTCATGAGGTTGCGCTGCTTCTTCGCTTCATGTGAGGCTCTGTTGGGGCCTTGCACATCCTCAGTGTCTATCAGGTTTCGCCCTTGCCTCCATTCCCCAGGCTCCATGTCCCCATTGCCTTGCTGGAGGTCCACGAGCCTGTTCTGCAAGACTGGGTAGAGGGTGCGCATGAGATTGTGCAGGATGCAGCAAGCTTCCATGATCCTCCTCACGGTCTCTGGGCAATGCTGCATGGTGGTGAGAAGTACCTGGAACCTGTTGGCCAGGATGCCAAAGGCGTTCTCCACCACCCGCCTTGCCCTGGACAGCCTGTAGTTGAAGATCCTCTCTTCACGGGTGAGGAGTCTGGAGGTGTAGGGCTTCATGAGGTAGGTTTTGAGGGAGAAAGCGTCATCCCCCACAATGAAGTAGGGCACATCTTGTGTGTCGTTGGGCAGTGGTTCTGGATCTGGGAAGCCCATGATGAGGTTGCGTTCAAGTTCCTCCTTGAGGTGACTGGCGTTGTATACCTGGGCATCTGAAGATGAGTCGTTGCCTGAAGCATCGATGTACATGAACTTGTAGTCGGAATCGACCATGGCGAAGAGGATGATGCTGAAGAAGCCCTTGGAGTTGAAATAAGTGGACCCTGAGTTGGTTGGCACTTTGCAGGCCACGTGATTGCCATCGATGACTCCAACGGTGTGTGGTAAGTTCCACTTCTGATACCACTGCTCTGCAACTTTCTTCCATCCTTCTTCAGTGGAGGGGTACTGGAGGAGCTTCTCCTTGTATTCTTCGATGATGGCCTGCACCACTTCTCTGACCACAATGCTGATGGTGTTGGATGGCACCCTCCAGCCGTACTGCATGCTCCTGTAGGAGGTCCCTGAGGCCAGGTGGCGCAGAGTGAGTGCTACCTTGAGCCCAGGTTCCAGGCTGGGCCGGAAGCTGGTGTTTGCCTTGGTCAACCTGGGTGTCAGGCGCTGCACAACTTCATCAAACATGGCTGGAGGTATCCTCATGAAGTTCTGGAACGCCCGAGTGTCTTCACTCCTGAGCTCCACCATCAGCTTGTTGTACAGTCCGTCCTCTGCTCTTCTGGCGAACCATCTTCGGATCCAGACTCTTTTTGGGTGGCTCCTTTTCTTCTCGCAGTAGAGTTCACAGAGCCTGCAGATGGCTTCGCACTGTTGCAGAACGATGGTGGCTGCCGAAAGGACTTTGTTACAATCCACAGTGGACATGACTGGATGCTGTGGAAGAGGAAGAGGCAGATGAAGGCTGCAGGGGTCTGCACCGCTGGGCTGCTGTTCTGAAAGTGAGATGCAGGCGAGTTGCTCCCCCTTTTTATAGGCAGTATAGGTTTTCCGCTAGGCATCCTCTAGGCATCCTCTAGGCATCCTCTAGACATCCTTAATATCCGAGATAGGTCCCCTCTGTGAACGTTTTTTCAGTTTTAAACGCTTTGTTTCCGTTCTGCATCCGCTAGGCATCCGTTCTGCATCCATTCTGCGTCCGTTCTGCTTCCTCCCTGCGTCCGGGCGGATGGAGTTATGTGGATGCGCAGCGGATGCCTAGCAGATATAGCGGATGCGTAACGGATGTGTAGCGGATGTGTAGAGGATGCAGAACGGATGAACTGGATACATTTTCCGCACAAAAGTTTTAAGCAGCTCAAAACGTTTGGAGCGGATGAAACATCAATAAACGTATGCTGGACGGATAGAGAGGAAGCCAAACGGAGGCAGTGAGTACATCGTGTTTTCGAACGGATGGCAAGGTTTTTTGTCCGTTTTACATCCTCTTTGCATCCGTTGGTTCAGTGTGACATGGGCTTAAGCACTTGTCAATTGTTTGATTGTTCAATCTCGGGCATCTATAGTTTTTATCTATCCTGATTGTCATAAATTAAACTAGCTACTTACTGCATGCTGCATTTAGCTTGGGTTTTCACATGTCATTTTAATGGTAGCAATTTATAGTGTTTGCAAAAAAAAAAATACTGTACCACTTGACTTTTTATCTTAACAGATGGTACTGAGCTTCACTGGTTTTGCAATTCCATGGCTGTGTAGGAGAAAACAGGGGGAAAAGGGCAAATGAATATGCAAATGCAGGTCCTGTATCTATAAGCCCTTGTCATGTTGGAAACTTAGCATTGAAAAGATTTCAGTTCATTAGGATATAAAACTCTTACAAGCCATTTAATTTGACTTTCTAATCAATGGAGAAAACCCAAATTAAGGGAGCTAAAAACCATCTTACTTTAAAAATGTCAACTAAACAAAAACTCACTATCCTACTAGGTATGTATTGTTGAGATGGTTGTTCAGTTTCATGGCTCACTGCATATGTAGCAGTTGTGAGTTTTTCCTTCGGATTTCTAACTGCTGATAGTGGAAGGCATATCTTTCTGAACATTAAATCTTCCAAGTTAACTTGTGGCTAAATATTGGGAAATACTGTGGGAAGTAAGGGAATTGACAAAATAGATCACAGCCTATTGCTTGGTAAGCTAGAAAACTGTGGGATAAACAACATTGCCACTAGATGGATTCTTAATTGTTTGACCAACCACACTCAATGTGTTGTCCTTAATGGAACTACATCTACATGGAGGGAAGAATGGATTGGGGTACCCCAAGGTTCTATCTTAGGCCCAACATCCTCATAAATGATTTAGATAAGGGGATAGAAAGGGAGCTCATCAAATTTGCAGATGACACCCAGCTGGGGGGAATAGTCTATAACACTTTAGAAGATATGCTCAAAAGTATCTTGACAGACTTGAACACTGGGGCCTATCCAACACAATTCAATTCAATGGTGAAAAAGCAAAGTCTTACACTTAGGCAAGAAAAACCAAAGACACAGGTATAGAATAGGTGCTCCTTGGCTCACAGCAGTATCTGTGAGGAGGATTTAAATCCACTTAAATATGAGCCAACAGTGTCTTGCAGCTGCCAAAAAAGCCAGTGCAGTCCTAGGCTTCATCAACAGAGGGAGAGTAGTAAGATGACTGGAAGTGCTTGTACCATTTTATACTGTACTGGTAGAACTACACTTGGAATATTGTGTCCATTTTTGGTCACTATGATACAAAAAAAAGATACTGAGATTCTAAAAACAGTGCAGAGAAGAGCAACCTCCAGAGACTAGAGGCTAAAAAAATATGATGAATGTTTGCGAGAATGGGGAATGTCTAGTCTAACTAAAGAGTAGTCTTCCAATATTTGAACACATGTCACAGAGAAGAAGGGATCAACCTATTTTTCAAAGCATTTGATGACAAAACAAGAAGTAACTGGTGGAAATTTACCAAAGAGAGATCCATCCTAGAATTAAGGAGAAATTTCCTGACAGTAAGAACAATTAATCAGTCGAATGACTTTCCTAAAGAAGTTGTGGGTTCTCCATCACTGGTATTTTTAAAGAAGAGATTGGACAACCTTTTGTCCAGAATGTTATAGGGGTTTCTGCCTCAGCAGAGGTTGGAATGGAAAACTCCAACTCTGTTATTTTGTATTCTATAAGTTAATGTTGCTGCAGGAACATTGGGGTTTCTTGATCCAGTATACTCCCCCCTGTTATATCCCTCTTAGACCATTTTCCTATACCCAGACTCTTTTTCTATAAAGCAAGGCTTTATAGTAAATGTCCATATTTTCTCTCTAAACATATTGTTATAAAATGGATTCCCTGAAATTAGAAAGTTCAAAAATAATTTTTAAAATGAATTTCACTGTTATAATTTCATAGATAATCTTATTAAGGAAGTTGAAACTGGATATGAAGGAAAATAGCTCAAGTATCTTTATCTCATTATATGTTCAGTAAATACACTTGCAAGTGAATTATTATACTATTATTACTTGGCACAAAATCATGTGCTATATCTATTATATCACCCAAATCAAAGGTGCTTCTGAAGATTATCTAAAACTGATTATAAAATACTCTGCATAATACATTTCTCTCTCCTTTTTGTCTGGTATTACCAGCAAGGCTTCTTGCCATTCTCTGTATAATGCAGTGCATCAAATACAAGATTTTCCTGTTTGGAAATTAAACAAAAACTGTTCAAAAGGCTTCTCACTGGCATTTGCTTAACATTATAAAGACAATATGTAGGACTTGTCTGACATTTGATCAAATCCATCAGACTCTTAGTTTAAAAGAGGAAGCAACAATTATAACATCTCCCAGCCAAATAAAATGAAAAAAATGTTAATACTACATCTTTCCTGACTACATCTTTCCTGAATTCAAGGGGTTTAGACAAATTTTATTGCTCTGTGTTCAGATTCTCTATCCTATTACTTTTCATTTCTATCTTTATTCCTTTGCTAGCAACTTTTCAGAATCTATGATAGTGTTCTACTGTCTCATCTCAAACAGCAATGTATTCAAACTGATTTTGTAGTTTCAGGTGGAAGCTTCAGATCTACCTTCACTCTTTATCTCCTCTTTTACTGCTGACCGACTCCATATGGAATGTTAATTTATTCAGAGCTTATATGGATACCTCAAAAACCATACAAGTTTTGTGGTCTTCTAAATCATATACTGGTACCCACTTAATCCCTCTTCACTTTACTATTCTTGACAAATATTAAGTTTTTATTTTGCTTTTCTGGTTAAAAAGTCCATATGAGCAAAAATAAATGTTGACATTTCTTTCCCAATAGGAAAAAATAGCTTTACAAGAAACCTGGTTGGCAGGAGAAGATTCTCTAGTACAACTCCCTGGTTTTCAGTATTGTTATGCCTCTGCCCAAAAATTAAAGTACAAAGAGTGAGCCTTGGGAACTTATGCATTTTTATTAAGAAGAAACTTCAATGGCAAGGTGAGAAATTAAATATTTTCTCATTGTATTGTTTTTATTTCAAAATAATTATTATACTAAATAATCCACTTTTTAAAATAAATCTTTAGAAAGAATATTAGAACTAAATTTAAAGTAAAATTTGTTATAGTGTAACTTTAAACTTAACATTGTATATTATATTAGGAGAAGGCGGAGCCTCGTCCCGGTGCTACAGCTGCGATCTCGGGGCTCTGAGATCGCAGCTGATATTTTCACCCCTGGTCGGTCCTAACGGACCTAAACCGTCCCGTAGAGACGGGGATTGTGAAGGGCACAGTCCCAGGATCCCAGAGATATCGCAAAATCTCTGGTTTGATCCGGGAGAAGCCCTTTTGCTGGCAGTGGAAAGGCAGCCTCTAAAGCTGCTGAAGTCGGGACAGCTCCGAAAAGAAAGAGGCTGGAGCGAGTGTTTGTCGGTTGGGTGAGAAACCTCTTTTGTATTGTAAATTGGCTGAGACCTGAAAGGATATCCTGAACAAAGAAGAAACCTTTATTTATCTTTGACTGGAATTTCCTTGAGCGGCGTTTTTTAAAGTGATGTCAAATTGAGGCTTGGATTCTTTCCTTACTATTTTTTTCTCTGAGGAATTTAATGTGATTTTGTAGCTAATCAGATTGAATTTTTTCTTATATATATTTTTATGCTTCTTTTGATTTTTTAATTTTCTTTAGGATAGAGGCCCCCCTTGTTTTTTTTTCCCTCTGAGTTTTGTATACATTACTTTTCTTTCTGGCTGAGGGGGGAAAAAAGTATTAAGAGACTTTGCAACACTGCCAACTAGAGGCTTGAAAATACTTTATTTGAACTGGGGAGAAATGTATAAACACTCCTTCTCAAGGACATTTTAATGTGATAAGATGGAGGGAGAGCACAGAAAAATATTATTACAGGTGTTTTCCTGGACTCTTATCAATGTTTCAACACTTGAGGCTTGGCTTTGAAGCTGCTGGAGAAGAGAGTCATAATAAGAGCCTTGGATAAATAAACAAAGTGCAGTGTGCAGTCCATATATATATATATATATATATATAT
>BLBF01000020.1:55951907-55994535 GCA_015471245.1 Laticauda colubrina | reverse complement strand
CTCTCTCTCTCTCTCTCTCTCTCCCACGTCATTGTAGTTCTGTTAAAGTTGTAGCAACGTTTCCGCAGAATCTCATCTGCCATCCTCAGGCTTCTGTATAGAGTTAGTTCCTGGTTTCAAATTTGAGGCTGGTCCATTCTGATTGGTTGGGAGCCTGGATCTGTATTCATTGGACTTGGAGTTTGATTGATTGGTGTTTCTGGTTTCTTCTGTCTCTTTTGTGGCTTTGATTGGCTGGCAACACTCTGTTCTTGTGTTGGAGGCTTTCAGTGCAGCTTGGCTCCGTGTGAAGGGACGGCTGCTCTTCATTAGCAAGCTGGGTTTCACCTGGGTGCCTGGTGGGGGGGTGTTTGGGTTGGAGCTATCAGAGGGAGTCTGTTTTTGCCCAGGTGTTTGCCTGGCTTGTGGCATGGAGATCTTTCTATTTGAGAGTGATGTACTGCATTTTTGTGTTCATCTAGGCGGGTACTTATTCTTCTATTGGTCTGTCCAATGTATGTGGCTGGGCATGATGTACAGGGAACTTCGTATAAGCCTTGGTTTTCCAGGTCAATTTTGTCTTTGGGGTTTTTAAGGATGGCTGCTATTTTTTTGTCTGTTTTGAAGGCAGTCTTGATGTGATGCCTGTGTAGTATCTTACTGATTTTATCTGTAGTACCTCTTATGTAGGGCAAGACAGCTGTTCCATAGGTCTGTTGATCTTCTAGGTCTCTGTTATGTCTTGGTGTGTTTTTGTGGATCAAGTTGGTGATTTTGTTTTTGTGGAAGCCATTGGCTGTCAATACTTTAGTCAGGGTGCATAGTTCAGTCTTTATATGTGTCTTGTCTGCCAGGCGTTTGGTAATTAGTGTTTTAGCCACGGAATTTATCTGTGCTGGGTGGTGGTGGGATTGGGCGTTGAGGTAGCGGTTGGTGTGTGTTTTCTTCTGGTATATGGTGTGTCCCAGTGTGCCATCTGTTACCTGATACAAACTCAAGGTTGATTGCACCAAACTTGATTGCAGGAAATACGACTTCAGCAACAGAGTGGTCAATGTCTGAAATACTCTACCTGACTCTGTGGTTTCATCCCCAAACCCCAAAAACTTTAACCTTAGACTGTCTACTATTAATTTCACCCCTTTCCTAAGAGGTCTGTAGGGGGCATGCATAAGTGCATCAATGTGCCTACCATCTCTGTCCTATTGTTTCTTTTATTTTTCTTACATGTATCCATTTATTCATAACTATGTTTTTACTTGTACCTATTATCTTGTAAACAATTGACAAACCAAATAAAATAAAATAAATAAATAAAAACTCCCCTCAGCCCTAGCCAGGATGGCCCATCACTCTTGCCTTTTAAAGTTTCTAAGTTTACACTGGGCCTTGAATATGCAGCTAATTTATTTTTATTCCATGGATCTGTTGTGGTTCGCTGGCAGCCTGTGCAGATGGCAGCAGAATCGGACAGTTGGGAAGAATGGGGACCAGTCAAGGAGTCTGGAGAGGACTCGGATGAGGGTCCTGCCTCCAATACAGAGATGGGGCCATGACCATCTGGGAGTGGAGTGTTGCCTCCAGAGCCCCTGGAGTCTGGCAGCAGCAAGGCAGAGGACCCAGGGGACCCTGTTCCTAGTGCACGTGTGCAGAGCTGCTAGAAGGTGAGAGCAGCTGAAACAAAAGGGGTGACTCCAGAGTAAAGCTGAGACGTGATTTCCCCTCCCATAAGGTATAAAGTATAAGGTATAACGGAGAGGCCAAAATGATGAAATCTTTGCAGGAAACAAAATCGTTCGTTCAGTTCAGATTCATTCTTGAAGCTCTTTATACTTTGGTTGGTTTTTGTTCTAATTTATTTGACACTTCTGTTTTTGGCAACACTTCACAAGAAAGAAAGATAGGTGCTTATCTTGAGGGACTATTTGAGATTCATTACCGGCTGGGAATGAAAATAATTCCCAGTGTTGCAATAAAACAAGACTTGTTTTTAAAATAAGCATGTGCATAATTATGGTCTCGGAAGCCTTGATCAGAACAGGACCCTCTTTAAATCTCATCTCCAAAACAGAACTAGAATGTGAAATATTAAAAAAAAAAAACATCTTACAATGACTGAACATATTCAGTGTTCAGTTTTGGATCACCCTAGGTATGAGTTCTTTCAAATCATTTTTCATTTTCAGAAATAAAAAAACCCCATCAAGCTGCTTTCTTGTGTCATTTGCTGCATTGTCTAATTTCACGTTTCCTTGTTCTGCTTAAAGCACCCCAGACGGATCTCTCTTTTCTTCCAATTTCTCAACTGTTTAGACTTGGCAGGAACCTATTGCTTTTTAAAAGTTGCTAGATCTATAATATCACTTTCTTGTATTATAGAAAGTTATTTGTTTCTTGCTGCTGTTATCAGAAATAACCACTACAAGTTGCATACATTTCAGAGATTCTTGTTACAATACTTGCTTCATAATAAGAGTGCAAATTAGTGTACATCATATAACAGGTAAAATACATGTTAAATGTTGTTATTGTCTTTTTCCTGAATGATTTTTAATAGCAAAGTTATTAAAAATTACAAGTGCAATGATAAAAACTAAAACAAAATAAAAATAAAAGAATAAAGATAAAAAAAATACAGAAAAGAAGAAATAACAGAAAAGAAAAAAATAAGTATATAGTAAAGAAAAAAAGAAACATATGGAGACTTTTTCCTTAGCCACAACAGTGTGAACAACTTTAGCAACTTAAAATAGCTTAAAATACAACAAATGAAATCTTCTTCCTATATCAAATCTCTTATCTGCAAACAAATCCTTAAAGCCTTATCATTTTAGTTCTAATGACAGCAGAAGTCCATTAAGCATTATCAGAAATAACAATGCTTCTACTTTAATCTTGATCAAATAAACCAACTTTAAATTCTGTGAAGAGGCAAGACAATATTCTGTGACAAACTTAGAGCTCTGGGAAACAAAGGGAATAACATAACTATCTTGATTAAACTATGATCAGTGCCTTTAAAAGAACACTGGGTTTGTATACTTCCTTTTCTGATCACTTTTGGAAATTGCTTGTTAACTGTTTTTTTAATTATTACCTTTGGATTGACAATTCTGAAAAGCAGCAGGTGACTTTTCTTAAAATGAAAGTTTTAAATGCAAATGTAAAGACTTTTTTTTTTTTTAATAAACAGCAAAAGGGTGATTAGAACTTTGATTTCAGAAAGCTACAAACAAACTAAGGGTGTATTTGGATTTGAAATAAGATTACATTTGGATTTGAAATAAGATTATACGAATACTTCCTGTGGGAAAATACTTTTATTTTCAATTCTTTAAAACAAAATATAACAGGATGGGAGGTTCAAGGTTGACACTAGAAGGAGCTAACGATTAAAATGAAAAGAGAAGAACACTTAAATTCTCCTTACAAATACATAATGAAATACAATGCAATATTTTAACATTGGGAATATCAAAAACTATTTTTGAATAATGCACCTTGAAGTTAATTTTAATAATCTCTGCTTCTATATAGAGATCATATGTCAGCCTTCAAGATCTTCTACTGTTGCTTTGCATCTTCGTCTGCCATAAGTAACAGGGGGAGGAAGGGAAAGTCTGGGAAGTGAGCTGGAGGTGTTACATTCTTCTGTTGTGTAAATGGGGGGGAGAAGCATACAATAGAGTTAGGTTTCTATTTCTTGCTTAGCTTTCTTTTCTCTGCGCAACTGCAACCCGTTATCAAAATATGCCAAGGTCAACGGACAGAGGCCTCATCATCACCTGAATATGCCCACATGATCATATTCACAACTTCTAATTGGAAGTGTCATCTGAACTATTGGGGGTAGGAACATTTCCATCACTTTGTATATGTGAATTGCGTGCCTAATTTCTCAGATTCAGAATTCTTTGGTTGCTACCACTTCACTTTCAGTAAAAGATATCTTTTCTCTAAACTAAAGAGTCTAAGTATTTCTTTCCTGGATTTTGAATGGAGCTCCGCCTGACATTATTCTGAATCTCCCACCAGCCCACCCGGAGAGAATACCCAATTTTCTTCTGAGGAGGCCTGGACAACATGTCACCTTCAAGTAGTGACCAAGAGGATACGGGAGCCATTGGAGGGCAAGATTCTGTACTGGTGCAGGAGGCCCAATCGCTAGCAGAGCTCACTTTGCAGGAGGATCCAGTGGTGAAGCCCAGATGGTCAGTGGGAGTTGGTTGGAAAGATCCAGAGGAGGACCCCCCCCGGGGTCACAACTACCCGCCGGCGTGGAAAAGAGGAGCCTTGACAAGAGAAGGAAAAGAGGGAACTCTTGCTGGATCAAGCCAGGAGAATCCTTAATGAAGCCTTTGAACAACCTCAAGCTACACAAAGGTATGAAGGGGGAGGGGAAGTAGCCCCAGCCAGAAGAAGCAGAGCAACTCCCTCTCCCATAAATCAACCCTATCCAGCAGCAGCCCCGGGGCCTTCAGCGGGAGGTGTGATTCCTAGAAGGCGTAGAGCTCCTAGGCTGCCTCCATTAGAAGTAAAATACGGGGGGGATCCCAAAACCTTGGGATTTTTCCTAGCTCAAGTTTGGAGCCATATGGAAGAATATGGGGAGGATTTTCCCTCAGAAGCAGCCAAAGTGAGGTGTGTTACTAGGGCTCTGGAGGGAATAGTGGCAGAGTGGATGGTGACCTTGCATAATGATAATGCTCCTCAGCTGCTGAATTATAACCTATTCATGGCTGCACTGCAGGCTAGGTTTGAGGACCCATTGGCAGAACGCAAGGCCCGAATTAGGATGAAAGCCATAAAACAGGGGCGGAGGTCTGTGGCTGACTACACCCAAGAATTTAGACAGTTAGCTGGCCATTTCCGAGGCTGGCCTCAAGAAGCCCTGATAGAACTGTTTAAAGATGGTTTAAATGAAGATGTGTTCCAGAGATGCACTGCTAGAAGAGACCCCAATGACTTGCAGATGTGGTATTTGCTGGCAGAAGAAGTGGAGATTGGTTTAATCCGAAGTAAATGGCGGGGAGGTTATGGGTGGAGCAAGTTTTCCCCCCCACGTCCTCAAGAGGCTCCTAAACCTCAGAAGGGAGGAGTGGCGGCAAGACCCAACCCCTTGGCCTGCTTTCGATGTGGGAAAGAAGGTCACCGGGCTGTGAATTGCAGAGTCAAGTTGGAGCCAAAAGGGGTGCCAAAGGAAGGAAAGAAACCTGAAAAGTCACCAGCGAAGCCTCGCGAAACAGCACTAAAGTCGAAAGAGACAGCAGAGGTCGCCCCTCCCGCAGGAGAGGAATAAGAAGCCCCAGTGACCCCTGAGGAGGAGGATTCTGACTCGGAAGACGACTTCCTGGTAAGTCCAAGCGTGGGCCCTATGACCATTCCGGTAAAGTTGAGGGTACCCAATTCAGGGGTCGAAGGGGAAATGCTAGCCCTGTTAGATTCTGGGTGCACAAGGTGTATAATCAACACGGAAGTGGTGAAGAAAATGGGCCTAAAGCTAAAACCTTTGAAGATGCCCATTTTCTTTTGCCAACTAGATGGATCAGTGGCTGGAGGTTGCCCCGCCCATTTTGTCATGGAACCAATAGAAATGATCATGGGAGAGCATGATGAGACCCTGTGTTTTATTGTGGTCCCTGGGATGGAGCAACCATTAATACTGGGATTGCCCTGGCTCTGGAAATGGAACCCCCATGTTAACTGGAGAAAGGGGTTGTTGCACATACACACAAAGCAGCGACCGAGAGGAGGGGCCAGATCCCAGCCGAAGCCTGAGGACCTAATTGAAATAGCTTCCACAGGTACTGAGCCCGTGAAAGATGAGGAGAAAATTCTCAAAGAGTATTGGGATTTAAAAGAAGTGTTCAGTGAGAAGGCCTCGGATGAGCTTCCGCCTCATCGGCCAACAGACTGTGCTATTGAGATTTTGCCTGGGGTGAAGCTCCTGAAACCAAAGTTGTACTCAATGACCCCACCGGAATTGGAAGAGCTAAGATTGTTTATAGATAAAAATCTGGAACGTGGTTTCATTCAACCTGCTAGACCCCGAGTAGCAGCCCCAGTGTTGTTCCGGGAAAAGAAAGATGGTTCCAAACGCTTGGTGGTGGATTACAGAAATTTGAACGCTATTTCTGTGGAAAACGTGTACCCCCTTCCTTTGATGAAGGACATGTTGGCCCATTTAGCGAAGGGAAAGATTTTCACAGAGTTGGATTTGAGAGAAGCATACTACCGAATTCGAATTAAGGAAGGGGATGAGTGGAAGACCGCTTTTAACTGCCCGATGGGTTGCTTCCAATTCAACATTCTTCCTTTTGGTTTACAAGGGGCCCTAGCTGTATTCATGCAAATGATCGATCAAGTGTTACATGAACATTTATACAGGGGGGTTCTGGTTTATCTTGATGATATCCTTATCTACACAGAAACTCTGGATGAACATGTGAAGTTAGTGCGGTCGGTTCTACAAAAACTGTGTGCCGCTAAGTTGTATGCTAAATTGTCAAAGTGTGAATTCCACCAAGACAAACTTGACTATTTGGGATATCACATTTCATCTGAAGGCATAGAGATGGATCCAGAGAAGGTGCATGCCGTTCTGGAATGGGCTCCACCATGCACCAGAAAACAACTTCAAAGCTTTTGGGGATTTGCAAATTTTTACCGGCAATTCATCCCGACGTTTGCTAAGATAGCAATGCCCATCACAAATCTCTTGAAAACAAAAGGGGAGGGGAAGCCAAGGCCAGGAAAGCCGCTGGAGTGGTCCATGGAGTGCCAAGCCGCTTTTGAAAAGCTAAAACGACTGTTTGCTGCAGAACCAGTGCTGAAGCACCCGGATATGGACACTCCTTTCGTGATTCAAGCCGATGCAAGTGATGTGGCTATTGGAGCGGTATTACTTCAAGCCAACGAGAAAGGGACCTTACAGCCTTGTGCATATGCCTCTCGTAAGCTGTCTGAAACAGAGAGAAGATGGGCCATCTGGGAGAAAGAAGCTTTTGCAGTTCGTTGGGCCTTGCTGGCCTGGAGACATTTCCTGGAAGGAGCAAAACACACATTTGAGGTATGGACTGATCATAAGAATTTGGAAGCCTTAAAAACGCACCGGAAACTGTCCCCTAAACAAGTTCGCTGGGCCCAGTACTTCAAGCGATTCAATTTCTCATTGAAGTACATTCCAGGTGGGAAGAACTTCATGGCGGATGCTCTCTCTAGACTACCCCAATATAATAGTATGTGCCTGGAGGTGATAAGCCCAATTGTCTCAGCCAAACATTTAGCCACCCCAGTGATCACCAGAGCCCAAAGGAAGAACCAAGAAGTGGTTTTATCGAATGACCTAACCGAACAATTAAAAGAAGCTTTAAAACTGGACGAATGGTTCCTGGCTCATTCAAGTGACTATACAATTAGAGGTGGCTTGGCTTGGGTGGGGGCCAAGTTGTATGTGCCACAGATGCTGAGGGGCCAAATACTACAACAGGCTCATGATTCTAAAGCAGCTGGCCACTTCGGATTTGTGAAGACCTTACATCTGGTTAAGCGGCAATTCTGGTGGCCTACTTTAAAGAAGGACATTGAAGCTTATGTAGCTAGCTGTCCAATTTGTGCTTCGGCAAAGAGACCTCCTGGTAAGCCAGTAGGATTGTTACAAAATGTAGCTAGACCAACGACCCCCTGGAAAGAAATCTCTATGGACTTTATTGTAGAATTACCCGAAAGTGGTGGAAACACGGTCATCTGGGTAGTGACTGATTTGTTTTCCAAACAAGTACATTGCATACCTTGTTCCAAAATTCCCTCTGCTAAGATTCTGGCTAAACTGTTTATTTCACATATCTATAGGTTACACGGCGTTCCAGAATGCCTAATCTCTGACAAAGGGGTCCAGTTTACCTCAACTTTTTGGAAAGAGTTCCTGAAGTTAATAGGCTCCACCCAGGGGTTAAGCTCCACCCACCACCCCCAAACTAATGGGGCCTGGGAGAGGACTAACGCAGTGTTAGAACAATATCTCAGATGTTACATAAATTATCACCAAGATAACTGGTCCGAATTACTACTGTTTGCCGAAGTGGCATATAACAACTCTGTACACAGTAGTACTGGATTTACTCCATTTAAAGTGGCTTCGGGACAAGATTTCGTTCCCATACCTGAACTTCCTCATGAAAAGCCTAACATCCATTCGCTGGATGAATGGATAACGCAACTCCAACTTAACTGGCCAGTGACACGCAAAGCATTAGATGAGGCCCATCAAGCTCATAAGAAATTTGCAGACAAGAAAAGATCCCCACAGAAAGAAATAAAGTGGGCGACAAGGTTTTCCTGTCCACCAGATACCTGCAGACCACTCAAAAGTCAAAGAAGCTTGGTCCTAAGTATGTTGGTCCTTTCACGATTGAACGGATTATAAATCCTGTAACAGTCCAGCTGAACTTACCCAAAACTCTTCGACGAATTTATCCAGTATTCCATGATAGTTTGCTAAAACCTGAATGTACTTCTGATCTAAGACCCATCCAAGCTGACCCTCCCATACCAATTCTGATTGAAGGTGAACAGCATTTTGAAGTTAAAGAAATTCTGGACTCTCGCAAATGGAGGGGTCGACTCCAGTTTCTTATAGCCTGGAAACATTTCCCTTCTTCGCAAGCCTAATGGGTTAATGAAACCGACGTTAAAGCCCCTAAGTTGATCAAAGCATTTCATTCCAAGTATCCTGATAAGCCTTAGGAGTGTATTGTTTTGTAATTGCTGAATGATTAATAATTGTCTTTATATTTTCTCCTCTATCTCCTCTAGGACTGATGGTTTTCCTTTTTCTAGGAGGGCCGAATGTCAGCCTTCAAGATCTTCTACTATTGCTTTGCATCTTTCGACTGCCATAAGTAACGGGGGGAGGAAGGGAAAGTCTGGGAAGTGAGCTGGAGGTGTTAAATTCTTCTGTTGTGTAAATTGTGGGGGGGGGGAGAAGCATACAATAGAGTTAGGTTTCTATTTCTTGCTTAGCTTTCTTTTCTCTGTGCAACTGCAACCCGTTATCAAAATATGCCAAGGTCAATGGACAGAGGCCTCATCATCACCTGAATATGCCCACATGATCATATTCACAACTTCTAATTGGAAGTGTCATCTGAACTATTGGGGGTAGGAACATTTCCATCACTTTGTATATGTGAATTGCGTGCCTAATTTCTCAGATTCAGAATTCTTTGGTTGCTACCACTTCACTTTCAGTAAAAGATGTCTTTTCTCTAAACTAAAGAGTCTAAGTATTTCTTTCCTGGATTTTGAATGGAGGTCCGCCTGACATCATGTTTAAAAGGTGTTTTGGAAAAGGAACAAATTTTACCCGACAAAATTAAGACTGATCTGAAATCAGACTTTGAGAATACTACACTGAACATAAAAAAGAAACCAGTTGATATCATAATAATGTAAAGGGATGGCTGAAGAGCTGAAGAAGCGTCTTGGGTGAGAAGCAACACATCTTCAAAGAAAAACCAGAAAGTCCAGTTGGCTCTTGAAAAAGCACCTTTGGGACAATCACAACCCGAATGACCAAGAATCACCATAGACAATTAAAAGGGATATACAAATATGAGAGTTTGGTCTAGTGGTTAAGATACCAGACTAAAATCTAGGAGACTATGCATTCTAGTCTTGCATTAAGCATGACATCTGATTGAGTAACTTTGGTTCACCATTCTGTCGGCCCCCCAAGTCAGGTTCAGGCAACAAGTGTGCTCTGAAGATTTTTAATGGAACTGTCTTCAATTTACCATTTCTTCCTTGTTCAGAAAGATTTTTAGGGGGGCGAGGGGGGGAGGGCGAGTGGGAGGGGGAGGATGTTCCAATCTAATGCACAACCCTGTGGATTTCCTATGGTCTCCCATCCAAATAATGACCAGAACTAATTCTCCTTAGCTTTTTGAGATCAGTGGAGCTTGCCTAAATACTGCCTATTATTATACTTATTGGCTGCTAATTAGAAATGTTCTGAGGGGATAAGGCTGCAATCATTCTCATGTCAGAGGCACTTTTTAATTGGCTTATTGTATGAAGAAATAGAGTTTATTATAGTTCTTATTGTTCTGAAAAAGTTCAGAATAATTAAACTCATGATATTTTTCTTCAATCAGCACTATTCAAAGAATGGATTATTTTAAGCATTTGAAGCATTATAGACATGACAAAAGCCAGTGTTTCAAATATGGGGTTTTTTTTGCCATAACCTTGATAAACTTGCTATTTACGCACCTAAAACAAAGCTTTCTGAAGGAATTTCCTAAGCGAAGAATCTGCTTTGAGTTGGTACCAATGTATATAATAAACTCCTCCCCCGCCCCGACTCTGTAATACTTTTGTTCTAAAGGCCCTGTCACACTGGCCGATGGATGCAAAACGTTTGTAAAAAGGACACAGCGGATGAGAAAAATGTCCCATCCATTGTTATCCGCTCTCAAAAGGGGCAAAAATTTGCATAACCAGAGCGGACAACACGTAAAGGAACGGACGGGGGGAGGACGTAGGGCGGATGGAAAGCGGATGCTCCACGGAAGCCTAGTGGATGGAAGTGGATGAGAGTGGATGGCACATCTGCAAGGCTTCCGGGGGAGCGCAGCAAAGTGGATGCGGAACGGAAAGAGCGGATTCAGAGTGGACGCCGAGCGGACGAAGCGGATGCACAGCGAATGCCAAGCAGAGGAAGCGGATGCAGAGCGGAAGCCTAGCGGATGCCTAGCAGATGCCTAGCGTTCACTGCGCATGCGGGGAGGATGCATTGCGTCAGCCCTGCGGATATAAAGGGAAGCAACTCCCAAGCAGGTCACCATTCTGAGGAAAGACCTGCTTCCAGACACAGCTCTCCAGCCAGCCAGCCAGCTAGCAACCCAACAACCATGGGGAAGAAACGGAAGCCTCTGCCATCTGCTGCCAGCCCTGGCAAGAGGGATAGGGCCACCCTCCCACCCCCTGGCCCTGACTCTGCTTCTGCTGTGGCTTCTGCTGCCCAGGCTCGATCTTCTGGTGCTGGGGCTTCTGCTGATGCTGCTTCTGGAGGTGGTGCTTCTGCTGATGCTGCTTATGGTGGTGGTGCTTCTGCTGGTGCTTACTCTGCTGGCGCTGCTCCTGGTGCTGGTGCTTCTGCTGGTGCTTACTCTGCTAGCACTGCTCCTCGTCCTGCTGGTCCTGCTGGTGCTTACTCTGCTGGCACTGCTCCTGGTCCTGCTGATCCTGCTGGTGCTCCTGTTCCTGCTGGTACTCCTGGTCCTGTTCCTCTTCCTGCTGGTCCTGCTGGTCCTGCTTTTGCTGCTACTGCTGTTGCTGCTGCTGCTGCTGGTGGTGGTGTGGAGGAGCAGCCCCTACAACCTCGGGGCCTGCCAAAGGGAGGAAGAGGCAGACGCGTGAATGGGAGAGGAGGCAATACAACATAGAAGAGGAACATGAGGAGGAGGTGCTGGAGTGGCTGAGGGAGAAGAGTATCTATGGCGGAAGGGACACAGGCTCTATCGAGACACCAAAAGGAAGCAGGCTGCTTGGAGAGAGAAGGTGGAGAGCCTGGGCTACACTTCGGAGGTGCTCCTCGGCTGGTGGAAGCACATGCACACCTGGTACGGGAAGCTGCACCTCAAGAAATCTGGCCAGGCCGCGGTCAAGCTGACGGACCGGAAGACCTACGTGATGGCCAAGTGCAGCTTCTTGGAGGGTGAGATTCGCCACCGAGGAGCAGCCCCTCTCACAACCCTCTCTCTCAGGCAGCCTGCTGAGAGCCAGTCCTCTTCTGGCAAAGAGTCAGCTCCTGTGTCCAGGCAGGTATCTGTGGAGCGTCCCATGATGGAGACCCCCCCCGACAGCTGTACTACCCATGGTGGAGCACGTGGAGGACCCCCTGACGCAGTAGGAGAAAGGAGACGGCACTTCCACCATAGCCCAACCCGCATCCACCCCCAGCTCCACCTCCACAGAAAGGCAGAGAGGCAAACCGGAGGGGCAGAGCCACACTGTCCTGCTGGAGATAAGAGACACCATCAGGAGCAAAGTAGATCTCCTCTCTCAGCTGGTACACACCGATGCCCCATCCTCCAACCGCAAGCCCTTCCTCACCTATGTCAACCAGACCCTCATGAACATGTCGGAACCCCAGTACCAGGTGGTGAAGGACAGGATCACCGATCTTCTTCACAACCCTCTAGACCAAGATGAACCTGCTCCCACCCAGTCCAGGCCTGCTCCTCCACCCCAGGTGATGTCACTGCCCTTTCAAGGCTTTCCACAGGCCCTACCCTACCAAGGCTACGGCTACCAGGAGATCCAGCAGCACAGGCAGCCCTTCCCAGTCCAGGCACAGGTACATCGGACGCCACCGGTGCCACTGATGCCACCCATGCCACCGATTCCACCCACGCCACTGATGCCACCGACGCCAGTCCTCACCCAGCTGCAGACCAGACAGCCCCACTACACTGCTCCTACCTCCACCCCTCAGCCAAGCCCGGCCTCAGTACATCTGTCATCGGTATTGGGGCAAACACCCCATGTCATGGAAGAAGGGGCTCTCAACATCACGGGGCTGAGCCAGCTGTCTGAGAGCTTCCTCAACACACTGTCCCCTGTTGTCCTCTCGGGGCCAGGCACCCCAGTGGCGCTTCAGACCAGCACTCCAGCAGCAGCCACCTCCACAGCACCTGGACCCTTCACCCCTGAGACTGGGCACGCCTCCGAGTGACCAAGAAGAGTGCGAGAGACTGGGTGGCTACCTGTTGACTTTATTTTTGCTTTGGACACTTGACTTGGCTCATTTTTCTTTTACAGCTTGTTATTAATAAAGATTATCTTTGCTTCACACACTTGCTTCATTTATTTTATAAAATAAAGTCTTCGTGGAAACTTTTAGAAATGGTTTAAGCCTTTGCATGCTTGTGGGATGGGTAAGGATAGCAGTGGGATGGGCAGGGATACCTTTGGGATGGATGATAGCTGTGGGATGGGCAGGGATACCTGTAGGATGGGTAATAGCTGTGGGATAGATAAACCTCCAGTGCAAGCATAGTGGGACTGTATGGTCCACCCTCCCAGGTGCCACACCTATGGCCCTTTATTATCAATAATAATGTAATCAATCATCCACACATGTCAACATAAACACAACTCTTTATTAAATGCCCTCTTCATTGTAGGCCCACCCAACATACATGGCCCAATCTCATCAGTGTGATGAGACAGGCTGAAGGAAGCATCCATTAATCATCTATCATCCTGTCTTGCCACTCCACTGCTCTAGCTAGGGAGTTGCACCAGTGTTCCAGGAGGTTGCGCTGCTTCTTCCCTTCACATGAAGCTCTGTTGGGGCCTTGCACATCCACAGTGTCTATCAGGCTTCGCCCTTGCCTCCATTCCCCAGGCTCCATGTCCCCATTGCCTTGTTGGAGGTCCACGAGCCTATTCTGCAAGACTGGGTAGCGGGTGCTCATGAGATTGTGCAGGATGCAGCAAGCTTCCATGATCCTCCTGACGGTCTCTGGGCGATGCTGCATGGTGGTGAGAAGTACCTGGAACCTGTTGGCCAGGATGCCAAAGGCGTTCTCCACCACCCGCCTTGCCCTGGACAGCCTGTAGTTGAAGATCCTCTCTTCACGGGTGAGGAGTCTGGAAGTGTAGGGCTTCATGAGGTAGGCTCTGAGGGAGAAGGCGTCATCCCCCACGATGAAGTAGGGCACATCTTGCGTGTCGTTGGGCAGGGGGTCTGGATCTGGGAAGCCCATGATGAGGTTGAATTCCAGCCCCTCCTTGAGGTGACTGGCGTTGTATACCTGGGCATCTGAAGATGAGCCGTTGCCTGAAGCATCGATGTACATGAACTTGTAGTCAGCATTGACCATGGCGAAGGGGATGATGCTGAAGAAGCCCTTGTAGTTGAAATAAGTGGACCCTGACTTCGCTGGAGCTTTGCAGGCCACGTGCTTCCCATCTATGGCTCCAACAGTGTGGGGGAAGTTCCACTTCTGATACCACTGCTCTGCAACTTTCTTCCATCCTTCTTCAGTGGAGGGGCACTGGAGGAGCTCCTCCAGGTATTCTTTGATGATGACCTGCACCACTTCTCTGACCACAATGCTGATGGTGTTGTGTGGCACCCTCCAGCCGTACTGCATGCTCCTGTATATGGTCCTGGAGGCCAGGAGGCACAGAGTCAGTGCCACCTTGAGCCCAGGGTCCAGGCTAGGCCGGAAGTTGGTGTTTGCCTTGGTCAACCTGGGTCTCAGCCACTGCACAACTTCATCAAACATGGCTGGAGGCATCCTCATGAAGTTCTGGAATGCACGAGGGTCTTCGTTCCTGAGCTCCACCATCAGCTTGTTGTACAGTCCGTACTCCGCTCTTCTCCCGATCCATCTTTGGACCCAGACACTTCTTGGACGCCTCCTTTTCTTCCCGTAGAACAGTTGAAAGAGCCTGTAGATGGCTTCGCACTGTTGCAGAACGATGGTGGCTACCAAAAGGAGTGTGTTACGATCCATGGTGGACATCAATGGATGCTGTGCAAGAGCAAGAGCCAGATGAAGGCTGCAGAGGTCTGCACAGCAGGGCTGCTGGACTGAAAGTGAGATCCAGGTGAGTTCCTCCCCCTTTTTATAGGCAATATAAGTTTTCCACTATGTGTCCTTTTGCATCCTTTAGGCATCCTCTAGACATCCTTAATATCCGAGATAGGTCCCCTCTGCGAACGTTTTTTCCGTTTTAAATGCTTTCTTTGCCAGCTGCATCCACTTTCATCCTTTCTCTGTCCATGCTACTAACGCTGCACGTCCGTTCCGTGTCCGTATTGGTTCCTCCCTGTGTCCGCTTTCCGCTGGAGCGGATTTGAGTTGCACAGATGCGCAGCGGATGCTTAGCAGATATAGCGGATGCGTAACGGATGACGACGGATGTAGAATGGATGTTCCCCGTATGCGTTGCGGATGGAGAATGGATGCGTTTGATATATTTTCCGCTCAAAACTTTTTGAATGGATGGAACCTCAGTCGACGGATGCTGGGCGGATAGAGAGGATGAAAAATGGACACAGTGAGTACAGAACGGATGAATCGCGTTAACCAACGGATGGCAAATGTTTCTCTCTGTTTTACATCCTCTTTCCATCCATTGGTGCGGTGTGACATGGGCTTAAGCTAGAGAGAAATTGGCATGTAGTCTTAAAGAATGGAGATTAATTCCCCACTCAGCATTGTGGATAATAACAATCCCATTTTCTAGGTATCATTTGGAAACCACTCTCATTTCTGAGTCCTGGAATCGGCTTTCTGCGACAATTTTAAAATATTTGCAGAAGGATCTATATATATTGCATCTGAACATATGGTGAGTCCTTTTCTTTCACGGTTCTGCAATCTCAACTCCTTGCATTTCTGCAATTAGGCATGAAGGCTTCCAGTCAAAAGATATTGCTTTATGGTGGGGATGAGGTGGAGGAGAGGACCCAAGGAGGCAATGAGGTTTTGTGACAAATTTGATTCATGATACACCTTCTTTTAGATCATATATCTTATATTTCAGATCATACCTGCCACTATTCAGACAAGGAAAAGAATGGACTTCTGGATGGTATGAAGAGATAAAGATTTATGATTTTGGTCTTCTTGCTTAGAGCTTAGAGGCTATCTTCTAAATTTTGATTGCTTACTGTCTAGGTGGCAAGTGGAAAAAACACTTCTCATCTTTCTGTTGTGTTTTTATTTGATGAATTGTGGGCCCCAAAGCAAGAAAATAGAAAATAGGACACATCCCTTCTTCTTCTGAGAAGAAGAATTTCCTGATTAGGCTCAACATATTTTAGAGCTAAGTAAGAAAGAAACTTACATCAACGCAAAGCGAGATGGAGTTGCTTACTATTTTAAAAGCTCTTTCACATGATTTATTTCCCATGATTTGGAAATCCTGAATGCTTGCAAATAAGAAGCTGAGTAGATGATATAAGATTGTTCAGTGCTCAAGCAGAGACTTAACATTAATTTTGACATTCATTTACCAAAGAGGGAGAAATAATACTGAAAGTGAATATATCTTCAAGATGGAGTGACCTGTTTACAGGTTCTATGCTATAGACATAATGTGTGGTTTAGAAATATTTTTTTATAGGGCCAAGCTTAACACCAATTATACTGAATAACAATAACAGACTTTATGAAGAAATGTATACATAGGATCTCACTGCAGCCTTAATGCAAGCTTGACTTGCATATTATAGAGGCTTTAATTTTCATTTAGCACAAAAACCTAGTCTTCTTATCAGATTTCTGAGGTTTATAGTATGAAATCATATTCTGTATTTATTCCACTTTGTGGAATATCCCCAGCAACAAAGATAATGATTTTTTGGGGAGCCCCAACATATTATTCAGAAATAGAACCATTTGATAAAGCATGACTGGCAACTATACAAAGAAGGATTAAACTCTCCCTCTATCAGTTGAATGTTTTTTGTTGTTATTGTTGGTTATTTTGGCTTTGGTGGATGTTGTATTCTATCTGCAGTAGATTTCTTATTAAACTCTTAATAATAGATTTTTTTTCCTGCAGTCCTTCTAATGATTTTTGTGTTGTTTCTTTGTGTTTGCAACATTAATAAATTAATTAGTTTTTTTTTAATAGGGGGGGAGGGTTATTGGCTGTCATTCTATATATGCCTGGGGCAATGGGGCAGGTTGGTAAGAAGTTCATTCACAATTTAAGTATAATCAGCCTGCACTTTAATGGAGTGTTTTCATCACAGTCTTTCCATTCTTAAAATGTGCGCAGACACTCCAAAGAGATATCCAAGACTTTCTGTAAGCTTCCCATCTGATTTAACATTTGTAGCACTGCACATATGGCTTAAGAGCAGGAAGTATTCACCAACTGGACAATGATGTTCATTCCAAGGTTTGACTTCATCACTGGGTTGGCAGTGCAGTCTTCAACCTGTCTTCCTTGGAAGAGAAACCAGAGTTGGCAGAAAAATTGATGGACTCCATGACAACTATGGATCTGTCCCAGTTCAGCAAGGACCAACATGCACAGGAGGCTACCCATTAGAACTGCTTTTTGTCTCAGGGTGGAAAATATCATCTGTTCCTTTTCCTGGCCAGATCACATTCTAATTGGTTTAGATTGACCAGTGCCACCAATCTCTTTTGGGAGAATGCTCTACAGTTAATTTTCACCTCCCAACCACAATCGAGACTGATGATTCCATTGCTAAACTCTATGATTGTTAAGCAAGACATCACATGACTGTGCCTTCTGATTTCATTTTTTTACGTGTTCCCCTTTAATTCTGCAGGTTGGGATAGGTTGTGAAGCTTGTGAATAATGGTCACATGACTGCAGGAGGTTATAACTGTTGTATATGCAAGAACTGGTGGCAAAGCTGTTTTTATTCAGCTGATTTAACTTCAAACTGTTGCTAAATAAGGCAATCAGTAAATGAGAACTATTTGTAGTTATTTGATCTCTCCCAGGCATCTAATGGAACTGTTGGGTTTTCAAAGGGGTGTTGTGGTTAGCCGGAAGCGGACGACTGAGGAGAGCAAGGACTCAGATGAGGGGCCAAGACCATTAAGGAGTGGACTGCTGCCTTCAGAGATTGTGGGGGCTGGCAGCAGCGATGAGGAGGTTCCCAAGGAGTCTGTGCCAAGTGCGCATGCACACAGGATTGCTCACAGGAAAGAGCAGCTACAACAGCATCGGCGACCTGGGAGTAAGGCTGCAAGGTAATGGCCGCTTCTTCAAGAAGATAAAAGGCAGCTGTGAAACGAACGTTCTTTGTAGGAAGCAAAGACGTTTTGAAACAGCCTCGTGGACATTACAGTTGTATTTGAAGACTCTTGTATTGTAAAATATTTCTTATCTGTTGTTTTTTGGCAGCCTTACAAAAACTTGGCAAGACTCTTTCTTGTCAAAGCTAATTAGCCTTTTATCTGTGAAGAAACAAGATTCATAGATGAAACATTAAAAGGTTGTGCTGCTGCCTTTGTTATATGTTAGCTGTCTTGGAACCAGGTTTGGATCAGAACAAGGGGACTTTCCAGAGGTTGCAGTTGCTGAGGCTTTAGCTGGGATAGCAACAGCCTTGAACAGAATTGCATATGAGCAGCTTTGTGGGCCAGAGCTCTCCCACTTATTTTCTATCATCACTTGCATGCCCAAATATCCCAGTTCAATCCAGTACGATTCTGTGAGCTGAAAGACGCAGCATTTCTCTTGATGCAAAACTGTACAGTGTAAGATCCCCCCTCCCTCCCTCCCTCCCTCCCTCCCTCCCTCCCTCCCTCCTTCCTTCCTTCCTTCCTTCCTTCCTTCCTTCCTTCCTTCCTTCCTTCCTTCCTTCCTTCCTTCCCAGGGAACTATTGGAAATATTATGGAAAGAAACAGATTCACTGAATCTGACCTGACTCTTTCCAGTTTTACTTAATCCTGCTCTTCCTTTTTATAGATGCTATGTAGCAAGAAGGTTGAATTAATTCAGGAATTAAGAAGCTGGGATGTTCAAAGGATATGACATCTACCTAATATCTGTGTCCGACATGGAGCACAGCTACAGAAAATCAGGGCCAGTGGACAGTAGTCTTTGGTATACAAGCAGCATGAATACTGAAATCAATGTACTGGATAATATATTTTATATTTCTGTTACAAGAATGCCCCTTTGTTAGTTGCCAACTTGGAATGTTCTACAGCACAGTTTAGAAATTAACATTGATGACAATTTCTAGTATTTAAAAGATTGGACTTTATTCTAGAATATCACGCAGGAGCTGTACAGAGGTTGGGCAGCATATAAATAAATTATTTATATTTAATAAATTAAATATAAATTATTTTATAAATTTAATAAATTATTACATGCACAAAAATATGCAATCACAGCTGCCAGTTCTTTAGCTGGTTGTCCTTCATAGGCATCAATTTTTCCCTAAGAATCTAGGATATTGTAATGTATCAATGAACTATATGTATGGATTCAAGCAGTGGATGGAAATTTTGTCCGTGCGCATATTTTCTAAGTGCTTGTCCAAGTTTTTTGGGTATTGATATTTATAGAAGGAAGTGACTAATCACTGCTTTTTCAAGAAAGACACCTACATTTTGGTGGCTTCTTTTTGGAATGAAGATCATGATATGCATTACAACCTGCAATTTTCACTTAGGCATCAGGGTATCCTCTCTATTAATCTTTCTGACTTTCTTTTGGTAAGCACTTTCTACTGCCTTCATTGGGCATAATTTAGTGGCCTTGGTCATCTCTTTGATAAAGAAGAATGCTCAAAAGAGGAGTAAGATCATCTGATAAACTATCATCTGGCCAGCCAGCTCAGAGAATGTGTTTTCCTGAAATTCTTCAAAATCAAAGGATTCTTGTCACTTCTTCTGTTTATAGGAGCCACTGGCTGCAAAGTTGGCCAATGAGCTCATCATATTTATCAATGATATGATTTAACAATTTATGCTAAATGATGTATAATGAATGTTTTCATAAAATACTAGACCATATATCACAGTTTTGAACTAAAATGCCTGGTTTCATAAGACAGATAAACAAATCACCTAAATGCTTATCATGTGAGACCCAAATATTTTCCTGGACAACATTCCAACTCATTATGCTTGCTTTGTAGAACTTTTCAGCTTGGTTTTAGAAGTAGTCCTTATTGCAAACTTCAGAGAGATAATTAAAGGTTCCATTATAACTTGCCAAGCATTTATATGGCCCCCCCAAATGCAGACTAGTTTACATATATATTGGTATGTCACAATGTTACTTACTATTTCTTCATTGACTTCCATACCAGTTTAATGCTGTACATTTGTTAATTGATGACTGTTGAAATATTCTGTGAATTTCCAATATAGAAATTAAATCCTGTTTCCAGAACTTTTATGATGTTGTATGCTGGGGTAATTTTTATATGTTGAATATTATACATTGAGTCATTTTTCCTTTTTTTCCCCACAGCTTCTCCTTAGTCTTAGAACTAAACTAAAATTTTGTCTGTGACTTTATATTTATTTAAAGACCTCCCCTACATGAAGGGCAATCTAGTTCAGATGAGCAGCCCTGGATATAATTAATATTTGAGCTGGCTTTTTTAAAAAACAGAAAGACTAGGAGAATCTGCTGAATGATCCAGAATATATATTGTGCACATAAAAATGAATATTATATAGATTCTGAGTATGCCCCTTTCTTAATTTAGGATACATTTAATACTAGTAATATACTTTATGTATTTAAAGTTGTTGAAAAATATAATAACTAGAAATTATAATAAAGTTAAAATACATTATCTGAGCTAAATGTTTGAATTAATTCTGCCTCTGGTTCTCATTCTTTTCATTATTTTAAGTTTGCAAGCATTCTGGAAAACAGGTTGTGTCAAGGTTTTGTAAGGTTTCTTACACACTGATTGTGGCATCATAATTAAAAAGAAGCTAGTTTTGATCTTAGTTCAGCGTGTTAACAAAATAGCGTGTGGGATCAAGTGTGATGAATAATACGAGTTTGTGTTGATTCTGACATGGAATTGGCTTACATGTAGATATTTAGTGATACATGAATTATTCCTGATACCAAACTGATTCTTCAGTAGATAAGAGGAACTTGCTTCAGGCAACGGTTGTGTGGGAGTTATTTTTTTAAAAGTAGATTTAATTAAAGATTAATTGGAAACAAGTTTAACTGCTAAAATGGTATTGGCCAATGAATAATTGATGAGATATTGAAACACTGCTTTTTAACTGCCCAGCAGGAACGCACGTCTACAAACTGGAATTTTATGGATCAATGCATTAATTATTCTTCAATCTGCATCATTTGTTTTTTCTTGCCTGCTCTCATCTCACATAGAACAGCTGCTCTGGAATTTTTGTAGATGGGTTAAAGCAGTAGGCAGCCCCTTATCTTGTATTTGGGGGATAATTTTTTCCCTTCCTTTCTCTGTCACATTGCTGTTAATCTAAATGCCTGAGGATATTCAGAATCCAGACCAGTTAACTGGAAAACTTTATCTTTTCAAAGAAAATTATTGTTTCTTTTTATTGAATTATGGCTCAGTGTACAAACATATATGTGTATATATATATATATATGTATATGTATATGTATATGTATATGTGTATGTGTATGTGTATGTGTATGTGTATGTGTATGTGTATGTGTATGTGTATATGTATATGTGTATATATATATATATATATATATATATATATATATATATATATACACATATACATATATATGCCACACCCGCAAGTGCCACACAAGATGCTACCACCACACTTCCACACAGAAAAAAGACTCACACCCACACAGAAGAGGAGATACAACCACGAACCAGAAACCATACTGCAGCTGCACCAATACCCGCTTCAAACCCCTCTGACCCATACAAGAAGCAAACTGACACCCACCATGAAGATGTGGCACAACCATGAACACGAAGCCAAACAACAAGATCACAGCTCACCAGCTCAAATCTCCCAGTAACTAAGACTAACCTGAGCACAACCAAGCCCCCACCTAAGCAGAACACACCCCCAGCCAATCAGAACACAGCCAACCCCCCTACCAATCAGAACACAGCCAAACCCCCACCCAATCAAGTCAAAGCCCCACTAGCAGTTAAAAGGAAGAAGAAGCCAGGTTTCATCTGGGTGCCTGGTGGGGGGGTGTTTGAGCTGGAGGTATCAGAGGGAGTCTGTTTGTGCCCAGGTGTTTACCTGGCTTGTGGTGTGGAGATCTTTCTAAGTGCAGGCTTCCAAATGATTGACAGTCTGGTGGAATCATCTCTTCTATTCATGCTTTCAGGTCTTTTTCCAATCTCTATGGCTTCTCTGATAATTCTGTGGCTGGGGTTTTCTTCCTAATAGATAATAGCCGTCCTTTCACACGAAGCCAAGCTGCACTGAAAGCCTCCAGTGCAGGAGCAGAGTGTTGCCAGCCAATCAAAGCCACAAAACAGACAGAAGAAACCAGAAACACCAATCAAACAAACTCCAAGTCCAATAAACACAGACCAAGACTCCCAACCAATCAGGATATAGAAAAAAAACATTCTGCCACAATAATAGGCTAGCCTCAAATTTAAAACCAACGACTGTGAGACCCTGATCCACATACAAACTCTATACAGAAGCCTGATGATGGCAGATGAGATTCTGCTGAAACGTCGCTACAACTTTAAAAGCACTACAATGACGTGGGATAATACCCGAAGGAAGCTGAACAGCACACATGTAAGTACCCGCGAAAACTTAAAAAAAACAAATATCTGACCTCTACGGGGAGGAAATAAATAGCCAGATCAAAAGCTATAAGAAGTTGGAAGTTAAAAGAGCAGGAATATTATGTGACCTGAAATTCCTACGCAGCTGCAGAGACAACAATGCAACACCAACCTGCTTCAAATTAACATTTCATCACAGCACAGCAGCTACTAAACGTATCCTGAAAAGAACAGAAATGGCTTTACTCAGGAAACAAAGTTCACAGTAGAAGATTCCAATTGGATCAGTTAAACAAAGATTTGCTAGCACTACACCTGGAACTGAGCAGCAAAATCCACCCTCTACTTTGGGATAAGATAAACAACTTACAACTTGGAGAGCTGAAACTGAAACCACTTACAAAAATGAAAAACTCTTAAAGAAACTAAAGAAATTAGAACATGACAAGAAAACCCCCAACAACTCACAACAACACCTGAAACAATTAGTATATAACGTTTCCAACAGAGAACTCACCAAAACAGAAACAGATGTCCTAACCAAAGGATTCAATTATGCCATAGCACCCAAAAAAATCCCCACAGAATCCATCATATGTGCAGTAGAATCCAGCCTAACCAAATTAAATACAGGTGAAGCTGACAGAATAAGACACCAGGTTACTAACATCTTATGCACAGCCAAACCACCGAAAAATAACTTGCAAAAAGATGAATTCAGAGTACTACAAACCCTGAAAAATGATAACAGCATAATAATACTCCCAGCAGACAAAGGAAATGCCACAGTAGTAATGGACAGAAAAGACTATGAAACAAAATTGACAGACCTACTCCAAGACTCCACATACAAACCTATAAACACAGACCCAACCACATATCTAGAAAAATTAACCAAGAAGAAAATTATAACCAGCCACATAAGCAAAGAAATCCAACAGACGATCATCCCAAGAGAAAAATCTTCTAGATGCCCCAAATTATACGGCCTCCCAAAAATACACAAAGAAGGCATACCTCTCAGACCCATAGTCAGCTCCAAAGGAGCACCATTACAAAACCTAGCTAAACACTTAGCAAAACAACTACAGCCCCATGCTGAAACCGCAGCTTCATATGTACAAAACTCATACCACTTCTTAGAAATGATCAAAGATCTACATGTGGAACAAGAAGATCTGCTTGTAAGTTTCGATAGAATGCAAGTACATGAATTATAAATGCTGTTGGCGGTTCAGCATGTGTAACACCATTGGTTTTGGGTTCTGCATTGGTTGCCATGTTTTTTCTGAGAACAGTTCAAGATGCTGGTTGTCATCTTCAAAGCCCTGCATGACTTGGGTTGCCGGAAGATACCATCTTCTTCCAATTGCTTCTATGCATCCAATTCTGTCTGGCAGGATGGGCATGCTGCTGGTTCTATTAGCCAAGCAATGTTGCTTTCTCTGCTGTGGCTTTTCTCTGCCTTGAAGATCCGGCTATGTGCCCAAGTCTGGGTTCCCAAGAGAATGAAAGGCCTTGCTTTCTAGTTATGTTGATACTGACAGATTATAATAGCTCTTGGCTGCTATTTGCATTTATTCTTTTTTTGCATTGTGTTTTTACTGTTTTAATTGGCTTTATGCTTGTTTACCACCCAGATTTGCTAGTTTGAGATAGGTGACTATACAAATTGAAAGAAGGAAGGAAGGAAGGAAGGAAGCAAGCAAGCAAGCAAGCAAGCAAGCAAGCAAGCAAGCAAGCAAGATCTATCATACACATACAAAGATCTATCCATACTTGGGCCACTATTTTTCATCTGGTTTTGAGTAGTGGTTCTTAAATTATTAGTTAAAAAAAGAGATCTTCAAACTTAACAACTGCCAGGCCCTTCCCTAGATTTACAATATACTAACTTTTAACTCTTTTATGACTTAGCATGATAGGGGAATCTGCATTTCTTGATAATTTTTTTGTCACTGAAAATAATTTTCATATGAGGAGCTCTCTGAGATAGGTGCATGTTTGTTAATTCAGTAAATCTGATACAGTACTGTATTTCAAATCAAGGGCTAGGTGCCCATCCAGAGGTGGTATTTAGCAGGTTCTTTGAACTAATCAAAAATTCCACTACCAGTTCTCCAGAACTGGTCAGAACCTGCTGAATACCACCTCTGCTCTGTACTGTCATTTTTATGCTTAATTCTCACAACCTGAAGCTAAATCTGTCCTTAGCTATATTGTTGTTAAAATAGTGTTGTGTTGTCTCTGCATTCTTATACCATCCAAGGACAATCTTAAGGTGTATAAAAGATGTGTTAGGCTTTTCTTGGAGGGAAATCAAAAGATTGCAGTAACTGAGGCAAGAGAGGCAGAATAGGAACTACGGTAGCAATGGGAACATTTCATGTCACTATAGTTTTTTTAAAACCAATTTAAAGGTGGGTGGAGGGCAACTCAGCAGTGGAAAAAGGCCAAAAGTAGTTCAATACAGAAACAGCAGCATGTATATAGGATGGATTGGTCAAAATCTACCTCTATTGACATTCCATTGGGATTCAACACCATTTCTTTTGTAAATGCACATTTGAGCATGAAAGGATGAGGCTTGAATCATCACACCATTGACTTCCAGATTTTGACACACACACACAAACACATTCCTGTCCAAAAACATTGTTCTGCAATGTTGTTGAGCATGTCTTTCTTATGTCTTTGATTTCTAGTTTCATATTATTGGATAAAATAATCTGTGGCTACAGATTCCTATTTTAGCTTTGTTCCTTCCATTACATTATGGCCTGGTGTATGCATTGGAAGGGATAAAGCCTGATATTTGAAGATCAGGGTGCAGGACCTACATTCCTTGCCCCATTTTCTTTAAATAATAATTAAATTATGAATAGGGAAGCCCCACAAATATCGAATGGCAACTCCTTTCATTCTTTTCAGTACTGACCAAGCCAGTGGCAACTTCTAGTGGCCGTGTGATATAGCAAAGTTTCCCTTTACTGAGTTAAGAGAATAAATAGACAATTTGCATGTTTTCGTATGTGAAAGTATTTATAACATGTCACTCTTGTTGACTGAATATGCTTGACATCTCTAGTCTTAAGTGCTGATTGTGTTGATCTCCATTAATTCAAATGCTACAGTGCAGTCCCCCAAATACCACAAATAGTATGAATTGATGTTTTAAATGTGATCTTTTGCTCTCACTAGCTTTCAGCTTTGTATTATTATGCCAAACTCTAGGCTTGTGAGAAGCTGCCTTCATGATCAATGAGCAACTCTGAATTGGACTGTAAGAAGGAGATGATGCTATACCCTTGATACTACACAGAGTGTGTAGTAGGAAGATATAATCCTGACCTTGCTATGGTAACATAGGATGACAAAAGTAGGATAGATAGCTGTTTGGCTCCTTAGCTTCTTAGATATGAAAGGAGAAGAGCTCTCTTTTTTCTAAAATGTGTGCCATTCCAATGAAACGTTCAACTGATTTGTGAATGTAATTATTTTAACACAGGAAATTTATGCAAGGTATGAATGTTCCACCATGCTACAAGGAAGAAGAAATGTGCTTTGTTACTAAGTTTCCAGACATAAATATTTGATGTTGTAGAAGAGACCATGGTATGAATTATGGAAAAATTCTGTAAGGACCACAAGCCATTCCTGCTGATAGGCCACATTGTTACCGATCTGAAGAAAGAATATACACACAGACATACACACATCCCTGGGCAGCCCTTTTGGCTTCAGCAACACCGCAGAAGAGTAGTAGATCATATTTGAACTTGCTCTGTGGTTCTCACAGTGCTGACTTGGGAGGATGAGACTACTTCATCCACATCCAAAATGAGCAGTGCAATCCTGAGCATATAGATCAGAAATAAATTTGGCAGAAACCAATGAGTCCAATCTGTTTATGGCTGCAACCTTAGCAGTGAAGTTTGGCTTGTATCATTGCCTTTCCACACAGTCAGCTCTTTGCACCATACACATAGTTTCCCTACAGATCATATCTCTTTCCCAAAATGACATTTCTGTTGTGAAGGCATTTCATTTCCCCAGCAATCAAGTTGCAACACTTCCTATCTGGGGAAAATATAGTAATTTATAAGATAGCATGTTTACTGGTGATGTTATTAGTAATGGCTAAATTCCCTTCCTGTGCATTTGACCTTGCTTTTGTAACTTTTGTAAAAAGAAATACATTAATGCTCTGCATTTTGTCTTCTACCACTGAAAGTTTAATGCAAGAGTATCTTTTTAAAAAGATATAGTTAGGCTAATTTTCTGAAACACTTTCTTGACTTTTTTTTTTTTAAAAACAACAACAAATGTAATCTCTAGTTATTTATTTATCACATTTCTTAATTGCCTGGGCTGTGCTTGCATCAAAAGAGACCTTTCTTAGCCCTTTAATCTTATTCAAAATAATATCTGCTAAAGATCAAGTATGTTGAAAATAATAAGGAGCATTTGCTCAATGCCAGGGTAGTTGGCTTATCCATGATTTACTGAATACATTACAATTAGCAAGGTTTACAAAACTCAAATCAAACAAATCATATGATGGCTTAGTGTGATTCATGAGCTGGGTCAGTCACTGAAACTCTGAACTGGCAAACAGCAGATACAACTTTGACCTACTCAGATCTCATGCTGCTTCTGTCTTTGATAGCAACTAGAGGACAAGAAAAAAAAGCCAGTAGCTTCTGACCTTCATTGCTCTCCTTTTTCATGCTAGTATCAGCACTGGTTGAGGTGCTGTAGCATATGGAAGTGGTAAAAGGACATTCACTTCAGGTCCCTTCTATTTTTTGATTGTGTTGTAGAACTGTGTTGAATAGGTGCTGGACTCTGAAGAGCTGCTGCTTGGAGTGACCTCTCAGATAGGCTAAATGTCTATTCCATTTCCATTTCAATTTCTTTTGCCGCTTGCATCTGAAAGACCTTAGGAAGAAAGCTTTGGAAACCAAGTCCACCAAGATCCCTCAGGAGTCATGGCTCACTGGGATTGACAGTTTTTGGTTTGAATAGATCAATGGTCTGCTTTATCTAATGCATTTTCTTCACTCCACATAACCATATTGTGAAATTTATGGCTTCATTACGAAGCAGTTCCTGGGTTTCCAGAATAAGGATTAGCATAGCAGTAGCACAGACTGTGTAGGCTACAAAATTTGAAGTGTATTATAATGCACGTGATTTGCACAAAGAAAAGCCCAGGTTTAATCCCTGATTACCTACAGTATCTGAAAAGCTAAATGCAGCAGCTGATGCAGAAGATCACTGTGCTGGAAAGCTTCAAGCAGAGTAAATAATATTGAGCTAAATAAACAAACAGTATAGGAAAATTCTCCATGCTCCTAAATAGAACAGCTTCCTATAATGCTTTTTTTGCTGTTCTCAAGGCAAGGTAGCAGACATATGACAAACACCTAGGTAGTTGCATGTACTTGAAAAGTTATTTGATACTCTTCAAGTATTTACTTTGTTGTGGTAATTGAAATAGATACTTACAAACTGGCCATGAGGCTTTAAGAATGAAATACTCTTGAAATTCCATTTTGATGATGATGATGAAGCCAGCATTATTAATATCTCATTTCTTCATAAGATGGGTGATTATCTGAATTAGATAAATAAATAAATATTTTACTGACCAGATCACTAATCACTAAAAGACTTCAGTTAGTGGCAAGAGAGGCATTGCTAAGCCAACATGCTTCAGCAATCCTGTGTGCATGTGAGCAATTCCATAAAGCGCAAGTATCAGTGAAAAGCTGCTGGAGACCAGGACAATGAGTTGTACTCTGTCTTCTTTGTGACAATGTGGTTTCCAGCTGTGGAAAAAATGAGGTCAAGATAATTTCAGCAGAAATTTTTCACACCTGTGTTGATAGGTAGATGATTCTAGTGGTCAAGGCCATTATAGAAAGATAAGTGAAAGTGATGGATCTCCAGGTAACAGTAGAAGAAATTATACAGTTGCTTTGGAAACTTTTATGCTGTTAATTGCACTTCAGGATGGCAACAGGCCATTAGATGAGACAGGAGGTCATTAGAGGGAGGATCACTATATTCCCTGTATTTAAGTATCTAACCATAAATACTCTGTGAATGAAGAGATGCAATATGAAGAGTCTGAGGGCTAAATGCACTATTTTTCAATGCTTGAAAAATATGAGGTTTATAGTTAAAACACATGAAAACAAAAAATAATAGAAGTATTAATTGCTTATTAAGACCATGATATGCTTTTTAGAGCTTTTTATTGAACAGGTTTAGATTTGATCTTCAGACACCTAAAACTTTTTTCAGATATATTTAATCCTAACTACTATTTTTACATTGGGATGTCTATCTTTCTGTTTGTCATTTCCCTTGAGCATAGATGGATACATAGGATACAATTTGAAATTGAACTGGAAAGTACAATTTTGGAATAATCTGGCTTAGAAATTGGATTGAATGGTTTTAGCCACTCTGAATATGATCATCAATGCACAGGAGAGATCAGATTTACTTTGACTAAAAGTTATAAGAAAGAAAATAATAGTCATTGGTGGGGAAGTGGGATTGTATAAAAAGTAAAGATGATGAACATCTGTGCAATTGAGGCCATGCCTTTGCAATACTTACAAAAAAAGGGCAGACCTTCAACTGTGCAGTCACCATTACTGCCTTAACTCCCCATCCATGCCGCTCAGAGTTGCCTTGAACATGAAATGGGTGGCAAATGAATTTGATAATATATAATAATAATACCCTTAAACAGAAACCAAATGAGGCATTGGAACACAACCTTCTAAGGAACAACTTGGCATATTTGTTCTATCAGATATATAAAAAATTTCCTTTAATAAACATATCAGGAGCAAAGGAAACCTATATGTATTAGTTATCACCATTTCTCTTCCAAGCACTTTTCCTGAAAAAGTTGGAAAATTGCAAGAACTTAAGGCTAGGTCACATCGGCCGACGGATGCAAAATGTATGTAAAAAGGACACAGCAGACAGTCAAAATTCCATTCGTGGCTCCATCCGTTGTTATCCGCTCTCAAAAGGGGCAAAAATTTGCATAAACAGAATGGAAAAGAACTGAAAGGAACGGATGGGGAGGGACGTAGCGAGGATGTTAAGCAGATGCTCAACGGAAGCCTAGCAGATGGAAGTGGATGGAAGCGGATGGCACGTCCGCAGGGCTTCCGGTGGAGAACAGCAAAGCGGACATGTAGCGGAAGGGGTGGATGCGTAGCGGATGACGCGGATGCATCATCGATGCCTAGAGGATGCCTAGCAGATGCCTAGCGGATGCCTAGCGGATGCCTAGCGGATGCCTAGTGGATGCAAAGCGTTCACTGCGCATGTGGGAAGAATGCATTGCATCAGCCCCGCGGATATAAAAGGATGCAGGTTGCAAGCAGGTCACCATTCAGAGGAAAGACCTGCTGCCAGAGACATCTTCATCAGAGACCATGGGGAAGAAGAGGAAGCCTGTGCCTAATCCTGCCAGCCCTGCAAAGAAGGACAGAACCACCACCCCACCCCCTGGCGCTGACTCTGCTGCTACTGGTGCTTCTGCTGGTGCTTCTGTTGCTGGTCCTGCTGCTGCTGCTGCTGCTTCTCCTGCTGCTGATGGTGTGGTGGACCAGCCCAAAGGCCCTCAAAGCCCTGCTGATGAGGGCCCAGAAGGCCTTTCCAGAGGGAGGAAGAGGCAATCGAAGGAGAAGGAGAAGGGGGAGAGGAAACAGTACTCCATTGCAGAGGACCATGAGGAGGAGGTGCTCGAATGACTGAGGGAGAACAAGTACCTGTGGAGGAAGGGCCACAGGCTATATCGAGACACCAAGCAGAAGCAGGTGGCTTGGAGAGAGAAGGCAGAGAGCCTGGGCTACACTTCTGATGTTCTCCTGGGGTGGTAGAAACATATGCACACCTGGTATGGCAAACTGCACCTGAAGAGATCCGGGCAGGCCACTGTCAAGCTCACGGACCGGGAGATGTACGTCATGGCCAAGTGCAGCTTCCTGCAGAGTGAGATCCGCCACCGAGGAGCAGCCCCTCTGTCAACCCTCTCCCTCAGACAGCCCACAGACAGCCAGTCCTCTTCCAGCCAGGAAACAGCCAGTGTGTCCAGGCAGGTGTCTGTGGAGCGCCCCACGACAGAGTCCCCCCCGACAGCTGCACACCCCATGCTGGAGGACATGGAGGATCCCCTGACGCAGATGGAGAAAAAAAGGAGGCCGCAGCCACCAGAGAGCAACCCACACCCACCCCCAGCTCCCCCCCCCAGGAAGCAGGCAGAGAGGCAGACTGGAGGGACAGAGCCACACTGTCCTCTTGGAGATCAGGGACACAATCAAGAACAGCGCAGATCTCCTCTCTCAGCTGGTACACTTCGAGATTCCATCCTCAAACCGCAAGCCCTTCCTCACCTACGTGACCCAGACCCTCATGGACATGCCCGAGCCCCAGTACCAGGTGATGAAGGAGATGATCACTGTGCTTCTGCACCACCCTCCAGGCCCAGATGAACCTGCTCCCACCCACTCCAGGTCTGCTCCTCCACCCCAGGCGATGTCACAGCCATTCCAAGGCTTTCAACAGCCCATCTCCTACCAAGGCTACGGCTACCAGGACTTCCCTCAACAGAGGCAGCCCTTCCCAGTCCAGGCCCAGGTTCATCGCCTGCCACAGATGCCACCGATGCCACAGATGCCACCTATGCCTCACCTCGCCCAGCTGCAGATGAGACAACCCCACTACACTCCTCCTTCCTCCAGCCCACAGCCAAGCCCGTCCTCAGAACATCTGTCATCAGTGTTGGGACTGACATCCCAGGTCCTGGATGAAGGGCCTCTCAATCTCATGGGCCTGAGCCAGCTCTCTGAGAGCTTCCTGAACACACCATCTCCTGTTGTACTCTCGGGGCCAGGCACACCAATGGCACCTCAGACCAGCACTCCATCCACTGCCACCTCCACAGCACCTGGATCCTTTACACCTGAGACCATGGGCATGCCTCAGAGTGACTGAGAACAGTGCCAGAGACGGAGTTGTTTCCTGTTGACTTTATCTTTGCTTGAGACACTTTACTTGGGTCATTTTGCTTTTACAGTTTGTTATGAATAAAGGTTATCTTTGCTTCACACACTTGGTTCATTTCTTTTACTTAATAAAGTCTTGGTGGAAACTTTTAGAAAATGGTTCAGCCTTTGCATGCCTGTGGGATGGGCAAGGATAGCTGTGGGATGGATAATACCTGTGGGATGGGCAAGGATACCTTTGGAATGGGTAATAGCTGTGGGATAGATAAACCTCCAGTGCAAGCATAGTGGGACTGTATGGTCCACCCTCCAAGCTGCTACACATGTGGCCCTTTTTTATCAATAAAAAATTATTCATTGATCAACACATTTCAACATAAACACAACTCTTTATTAAATGCCCTGTTCATTGTAGGGCCACTCAACATACATGGCACAATCTCATCAGTGTTATGAGACAGGCTCAAGGAAGCATTCCATTAAGCATCTACCATCCTGTCTTGCCACTACACTGCTCCAGCTGGGGAGTTGCACTAGTGTTTCAGGAGGTTGCGCTGCTTCTTTCCTTCACGTGAAGCTCTGTTAGGGCCTGGTACATCCACAGTGTCTATCAGGTTTCACCCTTGCCTCCATTCACCAGGCTCCATGTCCCCATTGCCTTGTTGATGGTCCACAAGCCTGTTCTGCAACACTGGGTTGTGGGTGCGCATGAGATTGTGCAGGATGCAGCAAGGTTCCACGATGTTCCTCACAGTCTCTGGGCGATGCTGCATGGTGGTGAGAAGTACCTGGAACCTGTTGGCCAGGATGCCAAAGGCGGTCTCCACCACCTGTCTTGCCCTGGACAGCCTGTAGTTGAAGATCCTCTCTTCACGGGTGAGGCATCTGGAAGTGTAGGGCTTGATGAGGTAGGTTGTGAGGGAGAAGGCGTCATCCCCCACGATGAAGTAGGGCACATCTTGTGTGTCGTTGGGCAGGGGGTCTGGATCTGGGAAATCCATGATGAGGTTGCATTCCAGCCCATCCTTGAGGTCACTGGCGTTGTATACCTGGGCATCTGAAGCTGACCCATTGCCTGAGCATCGATGTACATGAACTTGTAGTCAGCATCAACCATGGCAAAGAGGATGATGCTGAAGAAGCGTAGAAAAGGTGAAAGAGCCTGAAGAGGGCTTGGTACTGGTGTTGAATGATGGCGGCTACCAAAAGGAGTGTGCGTTGATCCATGGTGGAGATCAATAGATGATGTTGAAGAGCAAGAACAAGGCTGAAGAGGTCTGTACACTACGTCTGCTGGACTGATACTGAGATCCAGGTGATTTCCTCCCCCTTTTTATTGGAAATATTGGTTTTCCACTAGGTGTCCTTCTGCATGCTCTGGACATCCTGCAGACATCCTAAATATCTGAGATACATCCCATATACAAATGTTTTTTCCGTTTTAATGCTTTATGTCCGAGGTGCATCCGCTTTCATCCTCTCTATGTCCTTGCTACTAACACTATGTGGACGTTCCGTGTCCGTTTCACTTCCTCCCTCTTTCCGTTTTCCACTGGAGCAGATGTGAGTTGCATGGATGTGCAGCGAATGCTGAGCAGATAGAGCGGACGTTTAAGAGATGACGATGGACGTAGAACGTTTGTTCCCCGTATGTGTCGCGGATGTAGAACGGACGCGGTGGAAAATTCATCCGCTCAAAAAGTTTTGTGCAGCTCAAAACTTTTTGAGTGGATGAAATCTCAGTAGACGGATGCTGGACAGATAGAACGTATGAATCACGCACGCAGTGAGTACAGAACGGATGCATCGCGTTAACCAATGGATGGCAAGTATTTCCCTCCTTTTTACATCCTCTTTGTATCCGTTGGTGCAGTGTGACATGGGTTTTAGTCATAACCTATGATTGATGTAATAGATATACTGTATTCTACATATTTCAAAATGGAATACAACTCCTTTCCTTTCTCCTGTAGAAATCTTCATGTTTGGTATTATATAATAATTGTTTGGAAATAGAGAAAATATCAGTGGAATCATTGTGCAAGTTTTCTTTCCAGTTTTCCCTCCAGCTACATGTAGTATAGAAGATGAGGCTGCAGCAAAACGCACACATCCAAAAGGGATTTTCTGGTTCTGTAATTTGTTCCTTTACACATAGGCACTGAAAATATATAAAGGACTTCAAAGCTTCATTTGAAATGGTAGTCTAATACAAAGGATCCACAAAGAAGGTTTATAATGTGGGATATGAATCATTATCTGAATTTCATTTTACAGACCAGTTATTCCTTGATTCATCCCAAATTATATGAAATGTAAAGGAATGTAACAAGTTAATTTCAGGTCCCAGAGCCAGCAGTTTTGAAAGTCTCTCCTTGGAATAACTTATTTGCAGAGAATCAGTTGCAAGGCTGTAATATAATTAGGTCAACCTGGTTTGTGCATACCTACAAATCCCACCCACCCCCCGAAATTCTATGCAGAGAACAGCAGTGTTTTGTGTTTTTTGTAATTGTGAATATAGAACTATAGCTGTGATGCAGTATCGGTCTTCCTGTACACATGGAATGCCTTACCACTCACACTTCAAAAGGATGTGGTGGACTGTGATTGAAGAAGGTAAAGGAATATTGTCTAAGCTAGTTTGGAGCTAGAAGGACTAAGCATGTGGACTTGTCCTCTATCAATCAGAGTCAAGGATGAGACTCCTCCACCCAAGGGTGGGATTCATTTTTTTTTACTACCGGTTCTGTGGGTGTGGCTTGGTGGGCATGGCAAGGGAAGGATACTGAAAAATTTCTAGTCAGAGGTGGTATTTGCTGGTTCTCCAAACTACTCAAAATTTCTGCTACCGGTTCTCCAGAACTGGTTAGAACCTCTTGAATATCACCTCTGCCCCCACCCCACCACAGCAAAGCTGTCTCTAGGTGTGTGTCCTGCTGGCAAGTGTTCTTCTCCTTTTACTTGCTTGTGAACTAGTTGTTGCCTAATTAAAATAATACTGTATTTCTACAATGAAGCAAGAACTAAATGGTTTTTTTGGTTGAGGGCTCTCAAAAGACGATTATTCTATGAACTAACCATTTAATGAGTTTCAGTGACTGTGCAGCAGTCACTAACTAAACCCTCACCCTATAGAATAAAATTTCATCTTCCCAATCTTATTATTTAATTTAATTGTCCATCCAGTTGAGATCTTTCTAAAAAAAGAGAGGCAGTGAACACTTTATTAACTTCTAATAAGACATAAAATATAAAAAAATGTTAATATAAAAAGGTCAGTAACAGTTCTCTGAATTTTTTGTTGCTCAAATGTGAAAATATTAAAACTATGGATTTACCTTAGTTTTCTTAAAGGAATTTCACGATATTTAACCTTTTCATTTTTTTTTTCTCAGAATAGACTCAATTACTCTTCTTAAATTTGTTTATATTTTTCCTGGTAAAATTGTACATAGTATTGTCAGGTGAGCATCATGCTGATTTATAAATAACACCAGATTCTGCATTACTTTAGTCACTCAAAGGAATCAACATGAAATTGGAGAGATATTTCAAAGGCCTCTCCTATTCTACAAATATTCTAAGTAGGCTCTGTACAGATAGATAATTCACTTTGGCACAGAATTTGTCACACACTGCATCAAGTCCTTCTTTTTATTTTTGTGCCAGAAAAGGCACTCAGGTATAAAGTAAATAATTGCTTTTGCCTTAATGTAATGAATTCAAATGTTCAGACTGCCTGAAAATTAGTAAATATCTTCTTCAACAGAGAAGATATGAATGCATAGAGTTGAAATTATCATGATGCAATACTGTGAAATGCAAAAGTACTGGAAAGAGAAAAAGAAACCGAAATAAAGAAAATTGTGCAAACCACGATGTGTTAAGCCCATGTCCCACTGCACCAATGGATGCAAAGAGGATGTAAAACGGACAAAAAAGCTTGCCATCCATTGGAAAACACGATGCATCCGTTGTGTACTCACTGCGTATGTGTTTCATACTCTCTATCCATCAAACATCCGTCTACTGCTATTTCATCCGCTCAAAAAGTTTTGAGATGCACAAAACTTTTTGAGCGGATGAACTTTCCACTGCATACAATGTACATCCGTGACACATACGGGAAACAAACGTTCTACATCCGTTGTCATCTGTTACACATTTGCTGCATCCTCTCGGCATCCTCTGGCCATCCCCTCAACTCACATTTGCTGCAGCTGAAAGTAGAAAGAGGGAGGAAGCGAAAGGTACATGGAACGTCCACACAGCGTTAGTAGCACGGAAATAGAAAGGATGTAAGCGGATGCATCTCGCATATAAAGGATTAAAATGGACAAAACGTTTGTATATGGGACGTATCTCGGATATTTAGGATGTCTGGAGTATGCCTAGAGTATGCAGAAGGACACCTAGAGGAAAACCGATATTTCCTATAAAAAGGGGGAGGAAATCACCTGGATCTCAGTATCAGTCCAGCAGACGTGGTGTACAGACCTCTTCAGCCTTGGTCTTGCTCTTCCACATCATCCATTGATGTCCACCATGGATCATCACACACTCCTTATGGTAGCTGCGATCATTCAACACCAGAACCAAGCCCTGTTCAGACTGTTTCACCTTTTCTATACAAGGAGAAGAAGGAGATGTCCAAGAGCTGTGTGGGTCCGACGAGGGATCGGGAGAAGAGTGGAGTTTGGACTGTATGACAAGCTGATGGTGGGGCTGAGGAATGAAGACCCTCGTGCATTCCAGCACTTCATGAGGATGCCACCAGCCATGTTTGACGAAGTTGTGGAGCGTCTGAGACCCAGGTTGACCAAGCCGAGCACCAACTTCCATCCCAACCTGGACCCTGGACTGAAGGTGGCACTGACTCTGCGCCACCTGGCCTGTGGAACTACATACAGAAACATGCAGTATGCCTGGAGGGTGCCACACAACACCATCAGCATTGTGGTCAGAAAAGTGGTGCAGGCCATCATCGAAGAATATGTGGAGGAGCTCCTCCAGTGTCCCACCACTGAAGAAGGCTGGAGGAAAGTTGCAGAAGAGTGGTATCAGAGGTAGAACTTTCCCCACACTGTTGAAGCCATAGATGGGAAACACGTGGCCTGCAAAGCTCCAGCTAACTCAGGGTCCTCTTATCACAACTACAAGGGCTTCTTCAGTATCATCCTCTTTGCCATGGTTGATGCTGACTACAAGTTCATGTACATCGATGCTTCAGGCAACGGGTCAGCTTCAGACAGCCAGGTATACAACGCCAGTGACCTCAAGGATGGGCTGGAACGCAACCTCATCATGGGTTTTCCAGATCCAGACCCCCTACCCAATGACACACAAGATGTCATCGTGGGGGATGACCCTTACTTCATCGTGGGGGATGACGCGTTCTCCCTCAGAACCTACCTCATGAAGCCCTACACTTCCAGATACCTCACCTGTGAAGAGAGGATCTTCAACTACTGGCTGTCCAGGGCAAGATGGGTGGTGGAGAATGCCTTTGTCATCCTAGCCAACAGGTTCCAGGTACTTTTCACCACCATGCAGACTGTGAGGAGCATCGTGGAAGCTTGCTGCATCCTGCACAATCTCATGCGCACCCGCTACCCAGTGTTGCAGAACAGGCTTGTGGACCGTCAATAAGGGAATGGGGACATGGAGCCTGGTGAATGGAGGCAAGGATGAAACCTGATAGACACTGTGGATGTACAAGGCCCCAACAGAGCTTCACATGAAGGGAAGAAGCAACGCAACCTCCTGAAACACTGGTGCAACTCCCCAGATGGAGCAGTGGAGTGGCAAGACAGGATGGTAGGTGGTTAATGGATGCTTCCTTGAGCCTGTCTCATAACACTGATGAGATTGTGCCATGTATGTTGAGTGGCCCTAGAATGAATAGGGCATTAATAAAGAGCTTTGTTTATTTTGAAATGTGTTGATCAATGAATAAATTTTTATTGATAAAAAAGGGCCATATGTGTGGCAGCTGGGAGGGTTGACCATACAGTCCCACTATGCTTGCACTGGAGGTTTATCAATCCTACAGCTATCCTTACCCATCCCACAACTATCCTTACCTATCCCACAGCTATCCTTACCTATCCCACAACTATCCTTACCCATCCCACAACTATCCTTACCTATCTCACAAGCAATTAACAATTTTTTCAAAGTTTTCCCCAACACTTCATTAAGTAAATAAAATGAACCAAGTGTGTGAAGCAAAGATAACCTTTATTAATAACTGTCTTAAGTAAACTGTATGACTTTATTAAAAAAGCAAAATGAACCAAGTAAAGTGTCTTAAACAAAGATAAAGTGAACAGGTAACAACAGTCTCTGGCACTATTCTCAGTCACTCTGAGGCATGTCCATGGTCTAAGCTGTCGAGCGGCCAGGGACTGTGGAGGTGACTGTGGCTGGCCCCGAGAGTACAACAGGGATGGTGTGGTCAGGAAGCTCTCAGAGAGCTGACTCAGTCCCATGAGGTTGAGAGGCCCTTCATCAAGGACCTGGGATGTCAGGCACAATACTGATGACAGATTTTCTGTTGACGGGCTTGGCTGTGGGGTGGAGAAAGGAGGAGTGTAGTGGGGCTGTCTGGCCTGCAGCTGGGTGAGGTGTGGCGTCTGTGGCGTGCGATGTACTTGGGCCTGGACTGGGAAGGGCTGCTTGTGCTGTGGAAAGTCCTGGTACTCGTAGCCTTGGTAGGTGGTGGGCTGTTGAAAGCCGTGGAAGGGCTGTGACATCGCCTGGGGTGGAGGAGCAATCCTGGAGTGGGTCAGAGCAGGTTCAGCTGGGCCTGGAGGGTGGTGCAGCAGTGCTGTTATCTTCTCCTTCATCACCTGGTACTGGGCCTCGGGCAGGTCCATGAGGGTTTGGCTCACATAGGTGATGAAGGGCTTGTGGTTTGATGATGGTATGTCACTGTGGACCAGCTGAGAGAGAAGATCTGTGCTGGTTTTGATTGTGTCCCAGATCTCCAACAGGACAGTGTGGCTCTGGCACTCCAGTCTGCCTCTCTGCCTGCTCTCTGTGGAGGTGGAGCTGGGTGTGGGTGTGGGTTGGTTTCTGGCTGCTGCTTTTTCTTGCTCCATTTTAGACAGGGGATCTTCCACATACTCCGGCATGGGGAGTGTAGCTGTCGGGGGGGTCTCTGTCGTGGGGCCCTCCAAAGACACCTGCCTGGACACGGTAGCTGTCTCTTGGCTGGAAGAGGACTGGCTGTCTGTGGGCTGTCTGAGGGAAAGGGTTGACAGAGGGGCTGCTCCTCAGTGGCGGATCTCACCCTGCAGGAAGCTGCACCTGGCCATGACGTACATCTCCCGGTCAGTGAGCTTGACAGCGGCCTGGCCAGATTTCCTGAAGTGCAGCTTGCCATATCAGATGTGCATGTGCTTCCACCATCCCAGGAGTACATCTGCAGTGTGGCCCAGGCTCTCTGCCTTGTCTCTCCACGCTGCCTGCTTTCTCTTGGTGTTGCAGTACAGTCCGTGGCCCTTTCTCCACAAGTATTCGTTCTCCCTCAGCCATTCCAACACCTCCTCCTCATGGTCCTCGGAAATGGAGTACTGTTTCCTCTCTCCCTTCTCCTTCCCTTGCCTCTTCGTCCCTTTGGCAGGGGCTTCAGGGCCTTCAGCAGCAGGGCTTTGAGGGCCTTGGGGCTGGTCCATCACAGCAGCAGCAGTTGCAGTAGCAGTAGCACCAGCAGTAGCACCTGCAGCAGCAGGAGAAGCACCAGCAACACCAGCAGCAACAGCAGCAGCAGCAGCAGGAGAAGCACCAGCACCACCACCACCACCAGCAGCAGCAGCAGCAGGAGAAGCACCAGCAGCACCAGCAGCACCAGCAGAAGCACCAGCAGCTTCAGAATCAGCGCCAGGGGGTGGGGTGGTGGTTCTGTCCTTCTTGCCAGGGCTGGCAGGAGTAGGCACAGGCTTCCTCTTCTTCACTGACTGACGAACCATGGTGTTCTTTCAAGATGTCTCTGGCAGCAGGTCTTTCCTTTGAATGGTGACTGCTTGCAATCTGCATCCTTTTATATCCATGGAGCTGACGCAATTCATCCTCCCCACATGCGCAGTGAACGCTTTGCATCCGCTATACATCCGCTATGTATCCGCTTTGCTTCCTATAGGCATTCATGATGCATCCGCGTCATCCGCTACGCATCTGCTCCTTCTGCTATGCGTCTGCTTCGCTATTCTCTCCCGGAAGCCCTGCAGATGTGTCATCCGCTTCCATCCGCTGTCATCTGCTAGGCTTCCTATGAACATCCGCTTACCATCCTCGCTAAGTACTACCCCCGTCCATTCCTTTCCGTTCTTTTCCATTCTGTTTATGCAAATTTTCGCCCCTTTTGAGAGTGGATAACAACGGATGGAGCCACCCCCGAAATTTTGCTTGTCCGCTGTGTCCTTTTTGCATACGTTTTGCATCCATCGGCCAGTGTGACCTAACCTTTAGGTAACACGAACTTCCTCTAAATGATGAATAGTCCTTGGTTAATTACAGTTTGAAATTATGTTGGTGCTGAATGAGTGTTTCTTATGAGGAGTCCTTGAAGGTCCAGCCCTAGCATCTTTGCAGTCACATGATCACAATCTGGGCACTTGGCAGCTGGATCATATTTACAATTGGTTGGAGTGTTCTTCAGTCGTGTAAGTGGTATTTGTGAGTTTCCCTGTTTGTCAGGAGGCAGGAGGTAGGTAGGCAAGCAAAGTCAATAGGGAAGCAGGCAAGGAAGTCACTCCCGCTCCCATCACTTTTTCTCCCAAGGAGTCAGACTGGAGTGCAAAACCCTGGGGATCTTGTACTCTGTAGCATATTCCCACTCACCCATGTCTAAATAGCATATAGTCATTTTTGTGCCCTCCTGCGATAGCCATTTTTGTGTCCTCCTGCCCCTAGTAGCATCAAATATTTAATAAGTGACAACTTATCCCAGTATTAATCTGTCATTGAAAATGAGTTTTGCCCATTCTTTGTTTTATCTGAAGTTGTGTGCTGGACTATTCATGTACTCCTGTTTAACAAGTCCTACAGTCCATGTGTCTATTTGTACACCGTACTGTGCAGAAGCTTCTTTGAGATAACAGCTTAACTGCTTTTGTAATTTTAGAAACCAGCAGGCCTCACCGATTATTTTAAAAATTAAGATCAGGAAAAATGCCCTAGGTGACAACTGCAAGCATGTTCTAATTTGGGATTAAAGCAGATTTTGCTTTGTACAATATTTAGCCTATAACAAATGGCACCATTATTAATGACATTAATATGGCCAACATTCTCTGCTTACAAGGCAACTCTGTGAGTTGGGCAGTGTAAAAAATCTTTACACTGGAAGGATTCCTTCCAGAGCTTAATAAGCCCTAATGTTATTATAACAACTTCACTTTCAGCCTCAAGTACAAAAATGATTCCAAGCTCAGCAAGAATTTGACACAAACAAGCTTATTTAATTTGCTTTACATTTGGTTCTGTGTGTGACCTTGGGCAAATCACTTACTTTCATTGGTTCTTCATTCATCTTTAAGATGGGATGATTATACATCCTTGACCTGTCTTATATAGTCTCTTTTTTGTAAAGCTTTGGGGGCAAAGACTGCTTTTTAGAGGAGCTAACTAAGCATTCATAGCATGATTCATATCCATCAACATCAGCAGTTTATTTCCACGACTATCTTCTTCCATTTGAAAAACCTGTCAGCAAAGTTCTGTTGTTTATTGAACTAAAAGCAAGCAGAAGAGGCTGAACAAGTTGAGCTGAACACGGTCAAACAAAAGCAGCAAAATGTATAAATTACTAAATGTGACTATGGTTTATTGCTTTGACGTCAGAGCAAATGTTTTAAATGCAAAACAATAGTATACATCATTAACTGAGGTCAATGTAAGAAAATTGTAACTTAGACTGATCTATTGGAAAGAATTATAAAACCATCAAACTGTCTCTTCCTTCTGCTTTATGTGCTAAATAGAAAAATCTTATTTATTTTTTCAAATTGCACACTAAAGACACAGTCTGTCTGGGTGGATTTTTTTAAAGTATCAGTCTCACATTGGCAACTAATAAGAAGAATAAACAATTTTTTGTTAGAATATATGAATGGTTATTCAACACCGTATAACTTCATTCACAAAAAGGAATACAATGAGTTGCTTACTGAAGCGTGCAAAATATGTTATCTCTCTCTCTCTCCCTCCCTCCCTCCCTCCCTCTGCCTTTCTCTCCCTTCCTCTCTTTCTCCTTCCTTTCTTTCTCCCTCCTTCCCTCCCTCCCCCCTCTCACTTTCTCTCTCTCTGATACCTATTTCCTTGTGAAATCAAATCATGGAGATTTGTGCTATAACTTAACTAATTAATTTACAAATTGGTAGTCCTGAGCAGAAGAGCTGTGGTTGCCTTAATAATATAGTATCCCAAATGTTATATTGCTTCCTTATTGCCAGGATGTGGCTCCTTCTTTCTCTGCTAGATTACATAATGCATTTGGCTTTTGTCTCTCTTAACAACTAGATTTTTGCCAAATGTATGAATTGCATTCCTGATTCTAAGGGCACCATCTAACGGCCAGATTAAATAGGAAGTACATTATATGATTGCAATCAATATTTTCAAAAAGTTAAATAAATCCAGTCAGGGGGGTTGGGGAGAAGGGACAATCAATTTATTATGAGGGGGATTTTGAAGGTAGCTGAGAAGTTTTTATCTCTTTTGTGATAATCATCACAAAAATAACCAGAGACAGTGAAGAATATGGAAGAGCTTTATTATTAAGCTTTTGCAAAAGGGAATTCTGCTCATGGCAGAAGACATGGTACCCAGGAAGGCTGGGTTTTATATACAGGTTCAAATATACAGTCTCTGCTCCTTTCCTGGGTTCACAATCTATCCAAGCTATTTTTCTTCCTATGCCACACCCATAGCATAACACCTGTTTCCTTGTCTTTGGAAACTACCCTTGTTCTCATGGCTTCTTCCTGTTATGTCCATCTAAGCACAATGGATCATGAACAGATTTTTGTTGGGTTAGAATGACCAAGCATCTCTTACATTAATCTTTAAGCCAAGAAACAGAAACCCCCATTCCAGCCAAGAAAATGACATTTTACTTTTAAAACATAACAAGTTACAAAATAGAATATGTTTGTTAGATACAGTTATATAACTGTGCAGTAATCATTTTAAAGGTCATATATCAGATAAACATGGAATCTCTTCTGTTCTTCTTATACCTTCTCAGGTATAACTTACAATAAATATATATGTATATGTGTATATATATATATATATATGTGTGTGTGTGTGTGTGTGTGTGTGTGT
>BLBF01000020.1:55925264-55951507 GCA_015471245.1 Laticauda colubrina | reverse complement strand
ACACACACACACACACACACACACACACATATATATATATATATATATATATATATATATATATATATATATATATATATATATATGTTTTCTTAAGTTTTTGTGGGTACTTACATGTATGATATTCAGCTTTGTTCGGGTATTTTCCCATGTCATTATATTTGTTCTTTTAAAATTGTAGCAATGTTTCGGCAGAATCTCATCTGCCATCATCGGGCTTCTGTATTGTGTTTGTCGAAATTGTGTTTGGAAAATACTCGAACAAAGCTGAATACCATATATAACATCTTTTCAGCAGATAAATATGTCTATGAAGATTCACCACCACTCTGAAGGCTATCTTCAGCGTAAGAAGAAAACATCATAGGAGGGTTTGGAGGGAGGTAGTTACAAAATTTAAGACCTTCATTCCTACAGAGCATTCCTAATCTTGATTGGAAAACAGCAAGTGGTATAGGAAGATTTTAAAAGTGTGAGGTGGTATTCCATAGTCATAAATACAGTATAATGTATAAGCTCTTATCTGACCTTATATGTACTAACTCCCTGATACAAATCTTAACCTGAGGAAAAGGAACAATAGAATGAGGATTTTATAAATTCACTACTGAAGAACTATGGCCCACCACATACCTCATGGCAGAGTCATATTTCATCCTATAGCACAAGACTATGAAGAAATATTGTACTGTCAAATCCATCATTGCACAGGTAATGAGGCTGGTTTGAATGACAGCGATAGAGAAGTAACATCTACTGTCAGGGCAATGACAAAGCATAAACCACATACTCATTAGCACTGATGATGCTACCTAGTCAGGCAATTAAATGTTTGCAAGCAAACAACCAAGCTCAGGGTGCACTAAGAACTCCATAGACAAATAAGTGCCAGAATTCCTTGAATCCACAGTGGCCTGCTTGGGAGTCAATTCTCCATTGTCATATATCTCTGTAGGCTGCTACAGGTAAATTAGCAGTGGCTAGGCTTGAATTGGAATCTGAAAGGTGGCTGCACGCCAACAGCAATCTTACTTTGATGTTTTTTTCAGATGTAAATCTGAACTTAGTATTGAACATCCTTGATAATTGACCTTTGCTATTGTTCAGAGGAAGGATGGACAAGATTGGGGTTTTCCAAACTTCTAGAGTGCTGCAGGAAGTTGTCCAGCAACTGGGTGATATCACTAAACAATGTGGGGGTTACATCAACTAAATCCCCCAGTCTTTGCAAATGGCTGTAAATCAACGCATTTTAGGCTGGTTCAGGGAGGTGAAGAAAAAGGCAGAGAATGATTTATTCTCCCAAGTAATATCATACATGAAATGTGAAAACATCAGATGGACAAAGTGGTATCTACTCTACATGCAGTAGTATCTGCTTAGAGTCAGATGATGACTGGAGCACACATAAATCTAACTAAATAAGAGGTTTGTGAAAACAAATATAGAAAAATAGGGAGTGGGAGGGAATCTGTGCAACGTCTATGTGAAAACTGTATGAGGACTATGCAAGAGGATCTTTTTCTTCTTCCAAAAAGAAAGGCTGAGCTGTTTGGAGCTTCAATAAAATGGCAAGAAGGACTGCTCTGGACTGTTCAGATACGGAGCAGAAGGTATCGTTGTGCAGAATGAGAATTGCATGATCAGTGACAATTTTGCCAATGGAAGAAGAATTTGGGTGGGAAAAAAAAGGGCTCATCAAGTGCAGTTTCCAGTCTAGCTGTCCTACTTCCTTTTAGAGTAGTATCAAAATGTAAAGGGATACAAAATGCATCCCTAATCTTATGCCTAGAGAAAAAATAATTTTATTCAGTAATAGAAAATAGCCAAACCAAGAAGAAACTTAGCAACAGATCTGGTTAGTATTTTGGAGGAGGATCAATTGGAAACATCACAGCTGTTAAGACAGGGCTGTTAATGTGTTCACAAGGAGTTTATTTGCACTGAAAAAAGGGAGCATTGACTAATGTACATCAACTCACCTTGAAGTAAGCTCACCAAATTATTCCAAGTCTCATTACATCCCATCTCTCTATAACTTTCCTCTGTGGTGCCTCCAAGTCAGTGTTGACTCTTACTGACTGCCTGGAGAAATTCCTGCAGTTTTCTCAACCAGATTTTTCAGAGGTGTTTGATCCTTGCCTACTTCCTAGAATGGATAGAGAATAACTGGCCCGAAGTCATAGAACTTATGCTCTCCCAGTTTCTGGCCTGGGCTCTTAATCATCACACTTAAATGGCTCTCAAGACTTTCATAGATGACACCTAATTTGTATAAGAGTGGGGGTTTAAGAAAGGGGTCTGCTGCTATGTGGAGGATTAGATAATTCAGGAGGAATAGAAAAGACAATTACCATGCAATCTCTTTCCTTGGGTGACAAACTTCACTTTATTTTTCCGTTGAACATACATTTTGAGCACTTTATCAAAGCCACAGCCTACAGCAACCCTATTTTTTTTCTTCAGTACTACTCTGGTGACTAAAGCTCTACTAGTAGTAGTGGTGGAAGCAAAAGCCTGCCATCTGTTCCTTGCTGGTACACTCTGGCTTTGTTGTCAATTCAATTTGGCCACCCTATTCCTTGTCCCTGGAGCCAAACAGTTTAGTCCCAATGTTGAGTTGGCCTCACCCCAAGTCCAGATAGGAAAGGATCTAATCCATAGTCTGCAATACGAACTAGAGTTTTCCAGACTACACTGGGTGGTCTAAATTAGCAATTCATATAACCCCCCATAAATTGTGAAACTTTAGATTAAGCTAAATTAAAAAAACTCTAAAGAATTCTTGGAAGTTTAGCACTCAGACAAATCAGCTATTGATAGGCACATAGAGAATAATAACATTTATATGCTATTCAAAAAATACAATAAAAAACTAAAAGGGAAACAAAACGATCAGAATACTTCCTTGCCAGCAGTAAATACTCAGATAAGGCAAGGATTAACACCAGGATTAAGACACCAAAGATAAAACCATATTCCACCAGCCCTGAATGAGCAAGCTGCCATACATAAACACAGCAAATCACATCGATAGTCCTCAGTGAGTTCAAGATTATGGCTTTAAGTTTTTGTGATGGGACCTGATGTTTTGGTACTTTTTTGTTAAGCAAATGTCATGATCATTAAGTGAATCCATTAGATGCTAAAAACTGGTAAAAAATGTGGAATATTGTGACTGTGGGATTTGCAAACAGCGATAAAGGTGAAAAGGTGAACCTTTACCAAGTGCCCAAAGTGACGTGTGGGAGGCTATTGTAAAATCAGATCATAAGTAGCTTTTGCGGGGGAGGGGGTCTGTCATAACTTCAAATGGTTGCCAAGCAACCCATCATAAATTGAGGACTACCCATATAAATTTCAATGAAGGGAACAGTTCTTCCTTATCAGATTATCATAAATACTAGATTGAACCACTAGAGGGAGACAGGAGTCCACCTAGCCACACAGAGCCCAGAAATACCAGAAATCCAATAGGAAAAAAAAAACTGATTTGCTTGTATGTTCTCATTGGTTGTCATGATATTAGATTAACTTTTTTCCCCCAGATGATGGCTTCCTATATATTGCAATTTGAGGAATGCTATGCCAGGCTAATGTATTTATTTTGAAATATTTTTACCAAATAATACCAAAGACAATATTAATGCTGTTTATAATGAATGCTGTTTCAGGAGCATTTTAATAAAAGAAAATGGATAGAGATGTGCTAAATAAAATATGATATCTAAATTTTAAAAATTACAGCCCAGCCCTGCCTCTTAAAAAAACATCAAAAAATAAAGTAATAAAAGTAACAGAAAAGCCAGGTATCCTAACTCCGTGTGATAAAAAGTTCCATAATATGGAAATGTCCCATAAAAGGCTCATTCGCTTAGATGACTATTAACTTCTCTTAAGATCTTTAATGTAAGTTATTTCAGAGGAAGGGAAATAGAGTGATTACAATAAGCCATTACAAACTGTGCAAGCAGAGCAATTTGGCCTGAGTGCCAAAACAAGGAGCTTGAAGGATGAAGATTAGTAGCAATATAAAGACCAAGGTTAGACTGGTTGTGATTTAAGCTGCTATTCATGTAGCTGGAGCCCAGGTCTATATGGGGAGGAGGAGGGAGGAACAGAGCAAGGCTGCCTCTTTCATGCTCTCATTTTGCTAACTGCATCTTTGTTTTCCCAGTTGAAAGGTTGGTAGAACGTCAGCCTCTTTTTTTCTTTCACTCATGCATCCTGCCCAGTGTGAAATTGAATCAAAAGTATATCGCTGGAAGGGTAATAGAGATGTCAACCTGGATAAAATGTGGGTGAGAATGTAAAGTCATGGTATGGCTATTAAAAACAACCACCTGAAATTGGATACCACCCCACTTCCCTTTCAGTATGGAATCTCTAGCCAAATTCTCAAGGCAGTAGAGGGAATTTGTAGGTTCACCACCTTGAGTCACTTATAAAAGAATAAAAATGGGGTAAAAATCAAATCAAATAAATAAACTCAATGCATCCCAAATTGGCTTAATGGGGACAGTAGCCTTGCACTGGATCCATTTTGCTAGAAGCCTAAGTTACAATAATGTGCTAAAAGTAAAGATAAAGGTAAAAGTTCATCTCACACATACTTGCTAGTCATTTCTGTCTCTAGGTGGCAGTGCTCATCTCCATTACAAAGCCAAACAGCCAGCACTGTCCAAAGATGTCTCTATGGTCATGTGTGTCAGGCAGACCTCCATTCAAAATCCAGGAAAGAAATACTGAGACTCTTTAGTTTAGAAACCTAACTCTATTGTATGCTTCCCCCCCCATTTACACAACAGGAGAATTTAACACCTCCAGCTCACTTCCCAGACTTTCCATTCCTCCCCCTGTTACTTATGGCAGTCGAAAGATGCAAAGCAATAGTAGAAGATCTTGAAGGCTGACATTCGGCCCTCCTAGAAAAAGGAAAACCATCAGTCCTAGAGGAGATAGAGGAGAAAATATAAAGACAATTATTAATCATTCAGCAATTACAAAACAAAACACTCCTAAGGCTTATCAGGATACTTGGAACAAAATGCTTTGATCAACTTAGGGGCTTTAACGTCGGTTTCGTTAACCCATTCGGCTTGCGAAGAAGGGAAATGTTTCCAGGCTACAAGAAACTGGAGTCGACCCCTCCATTTGCGAGAGTCCAGAATTTCTTTAACTTCAAAATGCTGTTCACCTTCAATCAGTATTGGTATGGGAGGGTCAGCTTGGATGGGTCTTAGATCAGAAGTACGTTCAGCTTTTAGCAAACTAACATGGAATACCGGATGAATTCGTCAAAGAGTTTTGAGTAAGTTCAGCTGGACTGTTACAGGATTTATAATCCGTTCAATCGCGAAAGGACCAACATACTTAGGACCAAGCTTCTTTGACTTTTGAGTGGTCTGCAGGTATCTGGTGGACAGGAAAACCTTGTCGTCCACTTTATATTCTTTCTGTGGGGATCTTTTCTTGTCTGCAAATTTCTTATGAGCTTGATGGGTCTCATCTAATGCTTTGCGTGTCACTGGCCAGTTAAGTTGGAGTTGCGTTATCCATTCATCCAACGAGTGGATGTTAGGCTTTTCACAAGGAAGTTCAGGTATGGGAACAAAATCTTGTCCCGAAGCCACTTTAAATGGAGTAAATCCAGTACTACTGTGTACGGAGTTGTTATATGCCACTTCGGCAAACGGTAGTAATTCAGACCAGTTATCTTGTTGATAATTTATGTAACATCTAAGATATTGTTCTAACACTGCGTTAGTTCTCTCACAGGCCCCATTAGTTTGGGGGTGGTGGGCGGAGTTAACCCCTGGGCGGAGCCTATTAACTTCAGGAACTCTTTCCAAAAATTTGAGGTAAACTGGATCCCTCTGTCAGAGATTATGCGTTCCGGAACGCCATGTAATCTATAGACATGTGAAATAAACAGTTTAGCCAGCGTCTTAGCAGATGGAATCTTGGAACAAGGTATGCAATGTACTTGTTTGGAAAACAAATCAGTCACTACCCAGATGACCGTGTTTCCACCACTTTCGGGTAATTCTACTATAAAGTCCATAGAGATTTCTTTCCAGGGAGTCGTTGGTCTAGCTACATTTTGTAACAATCCTACTGGCTTACCAGGATGTCTCTTTGCCGAAGCACAAATTGGACAGCTAGCTACATAAGCTTCAATGTCCTTCTTTAAAGTAGGCCACCAGAATTGCCGCTTAACCAGATGTAAGGTCTTCACAAATCCAAAGTGGCCAGCTGCTTTAGAATCATGAGCCTGTTGTAATATTTGGCCCCTCAGCACCTGTGGCACATACAACTTGGCCCCCACCCAAGCCAAGCCATCTCTAATTGTATAGTCACTTGAATGAGCCAGGAACCATTCGTCCAGTTTTAAAGCTTCTTTTAATTGTTCGGTTAGGTCATTTGATAAAACCACTTCTTGGTTCTTCCTTTGGGCTCTGGTGATCACTGGGGCGGCTAGATGTTTGGCTGAGACAATTGGGCTTATCACCTCCAGGCGCATACTATTATATTGGGGTAATCTAGAGAGAGCATCCGCCATGAAGTTCTTCCCACCTGGAATGTACTTCAATGAGAAATTGAATCGCTTGAAGTACTGGGCCCAGCGAACTTGTTTAGGGACAGTTTCCGGGGCATTTTTAAGGCTTCCAAATTCTTATGATCAGTCCATACCTCAAATGGGTGTTTTGCTCCTTCCAGGAAATGTCTCCAGGTCAGCAAGGCCCAACGAACTGCAAAAGCTTCTTTCTCCCAGACGGCCCATCTTCTCTCTGTTTCAGACAGCTTACGGGAGGTATACGCACAAGGCTGTAAGGTCCCTTTCTCATTGATTTGAAGGAACACCGCTCCAATAGCCACATCACTTGCATCGGCTTGAATCACGAAAGGAGTGTCCATATCCGGGTGCTTCAGCACTGGTTCTGCAGCAAACAGTCATTTTAGCTTTTCAAAAGCGGCTTGGCACTCCATGGACCACTCCAGCGGCTTTCCTGGCCTTGGCTTCCCCTCCCCTTTTGTTTTCAAGAGATTTGTGATGGGCATTGCTATCTTAGCAAACATCGGGATGAATTGCCGGTAAAAATTTGCAAATCCCAAAAAGCTTTGAAGTTGTTTTCTGGTGCGTGGTGGAGCCCATTCCAGAACGGCACGCACCTTCTCTGGATCCATCTCTATGCCTTCAGATGAAATGTGATATCCTAAATAGTCAAGTTTGTCTTGGTGGAATTCACACTTTGACAATTTAGCATACAACTTAGCGGCACTAACTTCACATGTTCATCCAGAGTTTCTGTGTAGATAAGGATATCATCAAGATAAACCAGAACCCTCCTGTATAAATGTTCATGTAACACTTGATTGATCATTTGCATGAATACAGCTGTGGCCCCTTGTAAACCAAAAGGAAGAATGTTGAATTGGAAGCAACCCATCGGGCAGTTAAAAGCGGTCTTCCACTCATCCCCTTCCTTAATTTGAATTCGGTATTATGCTTCTCTCAAATCCAACTCTGTGAAAATCTTTCCCTTCGCTAAATGGGCCAACATGTCCTTCATCAAAGGAAGGGGGTACACGTTTTCCACAGAAATAGCGTTCAAATTTCTGCAATCCACCACCAAGCGTTTGGAACCATCTTTCTTTTCCCGGAACAACACTGGGGCCACTACTCGGGGTCTAGCAGGTTGAATGAAACCACGTTCCAGATTTTTATCTATAAACAATCTTAGCTCTTTCAATTCCCGTGGGGTCATTGAGTACAACTTTGGTTTCAGGAGCTTCACCCCAGGCAAAATCTCAATAGCACAGTCTGTTGGCCGATGAGGCGGAAGCTCATCCAAGGCCTTCTCACTGAACACTTCTTTCAAATCCCAATACTCTTTGGGAATTTTCTCCTCATCTTTCACGGGCTCAGTACCTGTGGAAGCTATTTCAATTAGGTCCTCAGTCTTCGGCTGGGATCTGGCCCCTCCTCTCGGTTGCTGCTTTGTGCGTATGTGCAACAACCCCTTTCTCCAGTTAACCTGGGTGTTCCATTTCCGGAGCCAGGGCAATCCCAGTATTAATGGTTGCTCCATCCCAGGGACCACAATAAAACGCAGGGTTTCATCATGCTCTCCCATGATCATTTCTATAGGTTCTGTGACAAAACGGGTGGGGCAACCTCCAGCCACTGATCCATCTAGTTGGCAAAAGGAAATGGGCATCTTCAAAGGTTTTAGCTTTAGGCCCATTTTCTTCACTACTTCCATATTGATTATACACCTTGTGCATAACAGGGCTAGCATTTCCCCTTCGACCCCTGAATTGGGTACCCTCAACTTCACCGGAATGGTCATAGGGCCCACGCTTGGACTTATCAGGAAGTCATCTTCCAAGTCAAAATCCTCCTCCTCAGGAGTCACTGGGGCTTCTGATTCCTCTCCTGTGGGAGGGGTGACCTCTGCTGTCTCTTTCAACTTTAGTGCTGTTTCGCGAGGCTTCGCTGGAGACTTTTCAGGTTTCTTTCCTTCCTTTGGCGCCCCCTTTGGCTCCAACTTGACTCTGCAGTTCACAGCCTGGTGACCTTCTTTCCCGCATCAAAAGCAGGCCGAGGGGTTGGGTCTTGCCGCCACTCTTCCCTTCTGAGGTTTAGGAGCCTCTTGAGGATGTGGGGGGGAAAACTTGCTCCACCCATAACCTCCCTGCGGTTTACTTTGGATTAAATCAATCTCCACTTCTTCTGCCAGCAAATACCACATCTGCAAGTCATTGGGGTCTCTTCTAGCAGTGCATCTCTGGAACACATCTTCATTTAAACCATCTTTAAACAGTTCTATCAGGGCTTCTTGAAGCCAGCCTCGGAAATGGCCGGCTAACTGTCTAAATTCTTGGGTGTAGTCAGCCACAGACCTCCGCCCCTGTTTTATGGCTTTCATCCTAATTCGGGCCTTGCGCTCTGCCAATGGGTCCTCAAACCTAGCCTGCAGTGCAGCCATGAATAGGTTATAATTCAGCAGCTGAGGAGCATTATCATTATGCAAGGTCACCATCCACTCTGCCACTATTCCCTCCAGAGCCCTGGTAACACACCTCACTTTGGCTGCTTCTGAGGGAAAATCCTCCCCATATTCTTCAGTATGGCTCCAAACTTGAGCTAGGAAAAATCCCAAGGTTTTGGGATCCCCCCCCGTATTTTACTTCTAACGGAGGCAGCCTAGGAGCTTTACGCCTTCTAGAAATTACACCTCCTGCTGAAGGCCCCGGGGCTGCTGCTGGATCGGGTTGATTTATGGGAGAGGGAGTTGCTCTGCTTCTTCTGGCTGGGGCTACTTCCCCTCCCCCTTCATACCTTTGTGCAGCTTGAGGTTGTTCAAAGGCTTCATTAAGGAGTCTCCTGGCTTGATCCAGCAAGAGTTCCCTCTTTTCCTCCTCTTGCCAAGGCTCCTCTTTTCCACGCCGGCGGGTAGTTGTGACCCGGGGGGGTCCTCCTCCGGATCTTTCCAACCAACTCCCACCGACCATCTGGGCTTCACCACTGAATCCTCTTGCAAACTGAGCTCTGCTAGCGATTGGGCCTCCTGCACCAGCACAAAATCTTGCCCTCCAATGGCTCCCGGACCCTCTTGGTCACTATTTGAAGATGACATGATGTCCAGGCCCCCTCAGAAGAAAATTGGGTATTCTCTCCGGGTGGGCTGGTGGGAGATTCAGAATAATGTCAGGCGGAGCTCCATTCAAAATCCAGGAAAGAAATACTTAGACTCTTTAGTTTAGAGAAAAGACATATTTTACTGAAAGTGAAGTGGTAGCAATGAAAGAATTCTGAATCTGAGAAATTAGGCGCGCAATTCACATATACAAAGTGATGGAAATGTTCCCACCCCCAATAGTTCAGATGACACTTCCAATTAGAAGTTGTGAATATGATCATGTGGGCATCTTCAGGTAATGATGAGGCCTCTGTCCGTTGACCTTGGCATATTTTGATAATGGGTTGCAGTTGCGCAGAGAAAAGAAAGCTAAGCAAGAAATAGAAACCTAACTCTATTGTATGCTTCCCCCCCTCATTTACACAACAGAAGAATTTAACACCTCCAGCTCACTTCCCAGACTTTCCCTTCCTCCCCCCGTTACTTATGGCAGTCGAAAGATGCAAAGCAATAGTAGAAGATCTTGAAGGCTGACAATGTGGCTGGCATGACTAAATGCTCAAGACGCATGGAATGCTGTTACTTTCCCACCAAAGTGGTCCCTATTTTTCTATTTGCATTTTTACATGCTTTTGAACTGCTAGGTTGGCAGAAACTGGACAAGTAACGGGAACTCACTTCATTATGCAGTGCTAGGGATTTGAACCGCTGACCTTTCTGATCAACAAGCTCAGTGTCTTACCCACTGAGTCACCACGTCCCTAATAATGTGCAAGACACTGACATTTTCATCAGGTGAGGAATAATTGACAGGCATATAGTCATAGGTAATAATAACTAGCCTAATGAGGGTCAGAAGAACCCACTGCCCTGATTATGATATATTTGTATATTTATCTACCATTCACATCCTCAAATGCCTGGGCTCAGACAACCATGGTCAAAATGTCCTTCAGGAGTCCCTTCCCTCCCCATGTCCATGTTGTCTAGCTTCTCTGCAATACTCACAGATCCCTACCAGCCAGACATCAGTTATACCTTTGACTTTCCCTTCACTCAGTTTAAAAATAGGCAAGTCTTTATTAAAGATATTGGCATTAAAAAGGAAACAAGGAGCTCCAACAGCATAAACTGCAGTACTGCAGCTCCAGAAAATTTAGAGGAAGCTGGTAATCTAGAGCAGTGTCCTTAGCCACTTTAAACCATGTGGACTTCAATTCCCAAAATTCATAGTGTCTTAAAGTGGCTAAGATTGATGTTGATTTAAGACTTTTCCAGTCTAAATGCAGGCCCAGATTTTGACAGCCTTGGTCACCCTGATGGATGAGCTACCCTGGAAGCATGATGCAAGTCCTACTGAAAGTCACTCTGGGTAGCGTACATTTGATTAAAAATAATACACAAAATAGTAACAATTAAAAATAACTATAAAAAGGCACCCAAAACAGGAAACCACAATAGCAGAGCCAAATCTCCCTTATGCAAAAATCTTCCCAATCCCTTGGGATTCCCAGGCCTGATAACAAAGCTGGGGCTTGTTGTGAAATGTTGAGAGGGATGGAGTTGACTTCAGTTCCAGGGGAGGAAGAAAAGTCCATAGGCAAGTGTTACAGTAGGGAAAGTGTTATGTAACTTTTAGTTACATTTCCCCTGGTAAATGGAAACCACAGTATGCCTTTTCTGCCAGATAGAATAGAATAGAATAAAATTATTTATTGGCCAAGCATGATTGGACACACAAGAAATTTGTCTTGATGCAAATGTTCTCAGTATGCATAAAAGAAAAGATATATTTGTCAAGAGTCAAGAATTATAAGGGACAACACTTAATGATAGTCATAGGATACATTAAGCAATCAAATCATGGAAACAGTCTATATAAATCAGAACAAATGATAGAGTTACAGTCATACAGTCACAAGTGGGAGGGGATGGGCGATAAGGAGTGATGAGAAGATTAATAGTAATAGTAGTGCAGACTTTGTAAATAGTTGGACAGTGTTGAGGGAATTATTTGTTTAGCAGAGAGATTGCGTTTGGGAAAAAACTCTCCTTGTGTCTAGTTGTTCTGGTGTGCAGTGCTTTATAGCGTCGTTTTGAGGGAAGGAGTTGAAACAGTTTATGTCCGGGATGTGAGGGGTCTGTAAATATTTTCAGAGCCCTCTTTTTGATTTATGCAGTATACATGTAACCAGGGAGAGGGGGTCTCTCAGATAACTTGGCTCTATGGCATGAAGTGCTTTAAAAGTCAAAAGTGACAGTGAGCACTCATATTTTGGAATCCCCCTGCAATGGTGCCATTAACCACAGGAACCTTTTGGAGTGTTTGCATGAGCTGATAGTTGGAGTGCTGTTTTGTAGTAGCTTTGCTCTAACATTTTTAGGTCTTAGCACAATATGGTAATTATAGAAGTATAAAGTTCACTTGACCTTGAAGGTCATCTAGTTCAACTTCCTACTTAGTTAAGGAGCTGCTAAAATCTATTTGAGCGGATGCACTTCTAGACTGAGAGCCTGATACCAGTCGCTGTGCTTCCTTAGCTGCCCAGAATGTTTCCAGATCCTGAGAAATTCACGTGTCCTATCAGGTGAATTTCTCCTATATATACTTCTCCTATATATATTTCTCCTATACTGCAGCATGGAAACTCTTTCATGAACTTTCATGAAGTTCTTTTAGTTTCTCTTTCAACAAAAACACAAACATGTAATTTTGGTTCTCTGCAGCCATTGAATATACCTTGCAATGGTACTAAAAAGCATTATCTGCTCCATGTTGTTTGGAGTCTCATACTCCCCCCCCAAAAGTAACTACTCCCCCCCCAAAGTAACCCCTCCTCCTTTATTCTCTAGGAATTGGCTTCCACCTGACATTGACTGACATAGGCTACAAATGGGCATTACTGTAATCATAGATAATGAGCAATGAGTAGCCAATAGTTAATAGTCAGGAAACAACAGCAGTGCTGTTGTATACTTGACGCATCCAGGCTGCAGGCTGTGAGTTTGACAGTCCTGTTCTAGTTCATCTTCCATCCCATATGTGTCAAGCCATTGGGAAGTATTATTCATAGGTTTTGAGCTAGAATATAATAGAATATTACCTGTATACAGAAGATATTCAATTAAATTTGTCCAATCCTGTAAAGCTCAGGTTTGAACTGAATCTGAGCAAAACTGAATGGATGCCATTTGAGGGATTTCACTGATAGGCCTTTCCTGGATAAGGCTGCCTATTCCCTTAAGGAGCCAGTTGAGAATCTGGAAGGCTTTCTGGATCCAGAAATGATTCTTGATAAACATGTATAAACCAGTTAGTTGCAGTAGAGTTGATATATGAATGAATTTGGCAAAATTGCTAAGTATCTAGTTCCTTGGATCTATAAAGAGCAGGAGTTATAAGTAAAGAAAACAAAATGATTAGATATTAAGGTAAAGAGAATTTGAAACCAAATAATTGGCCTCCATTTCCTGCAAAGTTTAATTTGGAATAATGTGTCCAAATCCAGGTAGGGATAGATCACGTCCCTGTGACTATGATTGCAAGTTTAGGGCTTTGAATGACACTATCCAAATGCTACTGTCTGGCAGCAGCATTTTGAACTAATTGTAATTTTTCAATGCTCATAGTCTTATAAATTAACCACCATTTAAATAGGCCCGTATGGAGTCTGAGTGTGACCAAATCTACCTTTCCCACACTGCAAATCTCAGCTTTTAATTTCATTAAGTAGAAATGGACTCTTGGATGCTCCTGCCCGATTAGGATCTAAACAGTGTCCAGAAATGTTCCTGGACACACTGACTGCTTTTTCAGAGGCAGTTTTATCCCATCCAGGAAAGGCTGGTTTACAACCTGAAATACGATGCTCAGACTGCTCAACTGGATTTCTTTCTGAACAAATGGATTTTTAAAAATTGCATGGATTAAGCCTCATCTTGTTAGCCTGGGTTCATCCCATTAAAGACAGCAAACCCATTTTGAAGTTTTCAGCTGCCTTTACCTTTTTAGGGGAAGAGATGACAAGCATCTGTATAGTGATGACATTTAATTTTAAAACTTTGGAGAAATAGTGAGAACTCTGAATTTTAAAAGCTCCATAAGTCTTTTTCTGTCTAACTTCACATGAAGCATGTGGGCAAAGCAAAGTTATGAGCCCCCCCTCCCCGGCATAGAAATGACTACTTATGACAATGGAATGTGTTTTAAGAAGGAAACTTTATATACTACAGTTTGCTGCAATTATTGCAAATATTTGTTTCATGCAAGAACTCCTTTGGATGAATAAAGAGATGTATAGATAGATTGACAGATAATTTCCATGATCAGTTCTTAACTTTTTGTTCAGATTAGCTCATCTAGACTGTGTACAATGGTCTAGAATGTATGGGTGATGGCTAATATATCCATGCTCTCATACATTCATGGATATAAAGACACACCAAAAAATATACAGTAGTGCTTTCAAGGCAGAATCAAACATTTGTTAAAGTTCTTTTGTTTGTTTGAATGTCGATTTGTATTCTTCTGGGGTATAATACAAAAATTACGAAGGGCACGTACCAATTTCTACATTGAGAAAACAACTGCTTTCCAAATGAAGCTAGTGAGAAGGTTAAATATTTTTTGCATTTACAGGAATTTTTATAGCATACAATAACAGGAAGATTTATAGCATAGGCTTCTAAACATGCAATAAAAAAGTTTATTTTTGTTCAAGAGTGAAAGCTGTAAATTATACCAAGATGTTGTTAAAAATGACATACCTACACCAGTCACAATTTGTCCCCTATAATAAACAACAGCACTTGCCTGTTTTATAATGCAACCTCTTGGATTCTGTATTACACTGGATTCTGCAACACCACTGTGTTGTTATCTTATAACACTGTTACATGTCTCAGAAAGAGAGGAAAAACTTGAATTTATATCGAATAATATCCCTATATTATTTATTCTGTGTTTGTTTCCCAGTCTAAAATGTTTCATATTTCTTTCTCTTTCCTCTATTCTTCTGAAGTTAAGATAGCACTTTTGTTTGAGGTTATTAATATATTATTCATCTGCCTGAAATGATAGTTACATACAGAGCTGTTCCATTTTTAAATAATGTGGCACCTGACACGATATAGATTGCATGGGGAAAAATGCCAAAAGAATGACAATGCAATGGCAAAGTTTGAAAGCAAGACGCAAGCATCATCCATATAAAATGAGAACTAGCTTACCACCCAAGCTTCATTGGAGGAAGCTGTTTAGAGAGGTCCTGATCTAGCTGTTGTTGCTCAAGAAAGCAATAGATGATGGCTTCTGCATAGCAATCTGTTATCAGACCACACTCAAAAAAATAACTACAGGCATCTTAATCTGCAAGCACAATAGTCAGGCTATGATGTTTCTTGCAGAATGACTTTCCCTTGGAGCATTTATTTCTTCATGGGTCTGATGGACTTATTATTTTAGACAGATCCTGGTTTACTGAAGCCTACTTTGGAAATTGTGGTGTTTAGGTATTTATTAAATTTATATGCTGCCATTTCACTGTTGAAATGACTCTGGGCAGCTTACAAGAAGATGACATCAAACAATTAAAACTCAGAAATATTAAATAGAGACTAAAAACCAAGAGGACAGGCGACACTGAAGTGGGGTTCATTTCTCTACCTCATCAGCCATCCTCAGAAGAGAGCACTCCCATCCAGGCCCCAAGCCAGCTAGCAGAGCCAGGTTTTAAAGCTCTTTTGGGAGTCTAGGAGGTTGGGACCTCCAGCAAGAGAATAATCCAGAGGGCATGGGCCTCACTAGAAAAGGCTCTTCTCCTGGACCCCAGGAATCCAGGTGGAATCTGAAGAAGGCCTCTTCTGCTGGAGCGAATAAAATGGGCCAATCCCATTGGGGCAAAATGGCTAAGATAGGGTTGCTGCTCTTCTTCTGTGCCATACTAATCCAGCAGGACAATTCAAATTGGTCATAGAGGGAAGATGAAAAGGGAAGGAACTACCAATAAGAGCTGGATGGATCCCAGTTTGAGATCACGTCATCACCATGGCTGATATCATAGTGACACAAATCAGTCTATTGGGAGACAATTGAAAACTGTTGTTGGCCTTGGCTGTGGGTTACAGAAGACGGGAAGACTGTGTCATTCATATATGTTCATAAAGATGATAAACAAGGCAGCTCTGAATCAAAATTGGGAGATGTATCCTATGAGTCTCCCCCATCCCAGTAAGATCTGAAGTTAATGGCAGAACCCAGTAGTTCTCAGGCTAGGCTAAGTTAGTATATCAACACTCAATGGAGTTCCCCAGTCTTAAGACTGAGAAATGAATGACTAAGTTTCTACTGATTCAAAAAGGTAGAAGGAGGAGGTCTGGAGTATAAAGTGTGTGTGTGTGTATGTGTGTGTTTATAGATTTTATCTTGTCTGCAAAAAGCAACTGACATAGCTTTTTCTGTGAGTTTCTGCTGTAAAATAATTCCCGAATATGGATTACAGTAAATGTCTGGAGAGTTCAGATTTATTGCTGGCTTGACAAGAAGTCTTCTAGCAATCTGCAGATATGTTTGACATTCTGAATGTTGTAATCCCTACACATCTAGACTTGTCAAACATTTGAGTTGGGGCCATATTTGAAATGTTGCAAGCTTCTGATAGGTCTATACATACAATTAGCTGGCATTATAATGAAACATGATTTCACTGCATTACTGTTTATATATTTCTTTTAACAGAAAACATTTACTTTATCAATAGCTAAATATGAACATGGTTACAGATGCTCCTTCTCTTATTTCTGTTCTAAACATGTATACATTCAATTTCAGCACCAACTGCACAGGGAGAATACATATTAGCAAAATAGCAAAATAACAATGTGATGTCTCTTTTTGAAAATGAGACATGTTCAAAAGAAGGGCTGAGGCTTGCATTACAACACCCATCCGCCATCTTGCTGACTTGGACCTCTCTGAAAATTCTGCTGCCTGCTTGGGAGGCCTTTTTCCAATACTAAATATTAAGAAATTGTTTTTCTGCACTCCACAGAAGGGTCTTTGTCCTTGACCACTGCAATGCTTTGCCATCTTCTCTATTAGAAAGAAGATTTAACAACATCACTGTACAGAAGAAGTACTCCTTTTTGTTGGAAGAACTAAGGAAAAAAAATCCTATATGCTTTTGTGCTGTACTCAAGTTGACTTAATACCTTCTCTTAACCCATTCTATTGCCAGTTCAGAGGAGAATAGTATTCTTCTTCTTTTAGATGACAGCTCTCTGGATACTTCCAGAATGCTCACCAAATGTATTGCAATTACTGTTGCTATTAGACAAATTCCAATACATCCAGCAAGCATCAGGGTTTTAAAGACCAAGTGAGAAGGACCCTGGATATGATTCAGAACAAAAACTGTACATTTTTTCCCTTCCAATAAATAATTTTGTCACTAGAGGGGAGTATTGGAAAATGGAAGTTCTTTCTACTTCTTCAGAGAAAAAAAAATAGAAAGGGGTAACAAACAATCTCTGCAATTTTTCTCTCTTTTACAATAAATGCAGAAACTGGGATACCCGTTCCAATGAATGAAAATCATCAAGAGGAAATTTGCGAGTAAATGTAGAGAATATTGGCGATGGCGAATATTGGTGCAGTGATGAGTTGATCTTGACTTGATGGCACCCAACTAATGATCTCTGAATACAATCTGTCTTCCCAGGAAGAAGACGGGGCACATGCAATCATTAACAAAATGAATGTCATTATAACTGGAGTGTAACTGGTATTAAGGGAGTCTTTGTCTGTTGAAGCTCTCCATGAGAGTGACAGAATCACAGTGCCATTTCTGACTCTATATGCCTTTCCCTGGGGCTAGTTTATCTGCTATTATAGGTCAAAGACAGCTTTGCCCTCACCACAAGGTTCGCAAACAACACAGCAATTTGATGAGGATCTCTCACTGCATGCTGAATCGGTATATATTTAGTGATTTTATTAAAGCAGACAACCACTTCTAATTTTTACTTACATCAGTCTTTGCATGTGGAGTCTTTTTGTGACTGTGTTGTTGCCCCCACGTTAGCAGTATGCCACCTTGTATTCTGGTTCCTGGTCATGTCAGCAGCATCCAAAAGGGGCGACCACATTTGATCTGTGGTAGCATAAACCACAAAATCCCTCGGGTCACCTTAAAGGTTAATTAACCATTAAAAAAAATCACTCAGAAAACTCCTCATTCTTTTTTCCATTACAAATGCTTCCCAAGCAAATGGGCCTCCATATGGTTTAACTGTCCATTTTTGCCATTTTACCCCAGTGAAGGGATTGAGTTGGTTTGATTTCAAGGGCACACATCTTTGTCCTTTTATAACAGGTAAGAGGATGTGTGAAGATCACACACAATCAAATCAATAAATATGCCAAGGATTATTCACCAGATGCTTTTGCAACTCTCAGGTTTTTTTTATTTTTCACACGACCCTATGGCTTTTGATTCCCTCTATCCAGTGGTGGGATTCAATTTTTTTTACCTTCAGTTCTGTGGCCATGGCTTGGTGAGTGTGCTTTGCCATGCTACTGACCTTCTCCTGCAATCCTACAGTTTCCCTAAGTCTTCAACAGCTGATGCATGGCAATCTGCTGTGACACATGAAACAGCTGAGCTTCAAAGCCAGAAAATAAAGGTCAGAATAGATCTGGGGTGGGAGGGAGGACCCAGCAGCTGATCATTGAAGTGAACCGGTTCACTCACAGATGATCCTCGGAGCTACTGGTTTGGCCGAACTGGGCCGAACCAGTAGAATACCACCAATGACTCTATCTTTTGAGAAGCTACAGCTGTTTGTTCTACTTTTTTTCCCCCAGTTTCTCTAGTTTCCCTTCTCAGGGAAATTAATTATTTCATTGTGCCAACTGGAAGAAGCATAAATGATGTCCCTGAGATAGATATTTTCTCTGAACAAAAACTGGGTTGGGGTAGGAGGGAAGGGCAGATTCAGTGGTTATCTGTCTGCATTGAAATTCTCCAGAAACTTGCCTGCAGTGGGAATGTGCTCTTGAAGAGAGGCTCTAGGCAACCCCTCAAGTAGACCTTGGCTCAGCATTCTTTAGTGGGCTTTGGTGACTTGCAGAGGTATGTAAACTATGGAGTTGATGAAAACAGTACCTCCCAGGAGTTCTCTGTGTGGCCCCTCTAACTTGATAGCCAGAATGTGAGCAGAAAAGCTTATGGAATTGCACCTCTGGAGATAATGGGTCTCTGCCTTAAAGGAGCCTGTTATGGCAACTCCTGTTCATGCTTTCTTACACACCCCTGTGCCATTTCATAGAGAACAATGCTAGGTGGAAAATATCCAATAAGCATAAAATAAAAACACACGATATAAAAAGCCTGAGGAATAGCTTCTGACTTCATCTGGGGAAACGTCCTTTTCCATTTTGACTTGCTGTTATTGGCAACCAGCTGTTGCTGGACACTCCATATTTTGGTGTGATGAAGTTCAGCAACTGTGGCTATGCCAGGAGTGGATTTGCAGGAACAACAGCATGGTTGCTGCTCCATTCTTCTGCACTCCAGCCATTCCTTCATGCCCACAGCTGCCATTTTTCCATCTTCTTTCCATTGAAATATTTGTTTTGGAAGCTTCTTCATTTCTCTCCTGACAGCAAAGGATCTTTTTTAGCCCTGGACCTAAGAAAGTTCACTTTAACTCCTTAAGGCTCCTTTAATTGGAGTCTTAACAGAGCAGCAACCTGACTGTGGCATCTCAGGGAGATTCATAGAGTAAATAAAAACTGCTGCCTGAATATCAGGGAGAGAAGGATTTTTTTTTAAACAGGGCTTTAAATGTTCTCCTCCTAACCCATCTTATAGGAATAAACCACCAAGATTATAAACCAAATGATCCCTTTTACAACCCTCAAAGTCAATGGCTAACATTTTACGGCACTGAATTCTAAAGTCATTATTTCTGGCAAGCTTCTGCCTTTGTCCTTGTTGCAGCTGCTGACTCAATTCAGAAGGATTCCGAGCTTTCAAAGCAGGTTTTTCAGGTGAGCCAGGGAACTGATGAAGGGCAGAAATTAAGGGAAAGATATTTCCATTCATTTTCTTTAGAGGAAATTTCTTTGACAGCATTGTGTTAGTGATTTCTGTGTCTGTGCAGCCTCACATAAACAAATATAAACATGTACACACATTTTTCTACTATTTGGATCTGTGATATTAGGTTTCTGTTATTTGCTATCCATATCTGTATTTATCTGCAGCTTGGAACACAGTAGTGCACTGAATATTGAATATGCCATGCTAATGCACCCATCTTAAACTGATCAAACTATGTGTGTTGATGGATGTGGCTGGAGGATTTTGCTGGAGAATGTCAATGTATTTTCTAAAGGTAAAAACTGTTGCAGCTTTAATGATTTGTAATAATTGAAATTCCATTTTCTTATTTTTCCGATTTAACAGAGAATAGTACAAGGTTTCTTTTTCTTTTCTTTCAGCAATCTTTTTTCATTCTTTTGCTTCTCCCACATTTTCCCCTCTTTGAGAAGAGCACTTTTAAAGTTTAGTTATTTATTGCTGTGTGATACAGACTTTGAACAAAACAATGCCACTACCTCCTCAATACATAATTATGGACATTTTTTTATACCCCAAAGACTGACACCCTTCCTTCCTCCCTCCCTCCCTTCCAAGCAGTGGTGGTATGCTACCAATTCGGCCTGGTTCTGTAGAGCCGGTAGTGCTGATGAGCAGCAGAGACCGAAACAGTTTTCTCCACTACTCTGCTGTTGGGCCCACCTACCCACCTGGGTTCCCATACTCACCTTTATCTTCTGAATTTGAAGCACAGCTGCTTTGTGCAGCACATAAGAGTGGCACGCAGCAGCAGCTGCTGAAACAAGCAGGAGAGTGCAGGATCGTAGGAGGTGAATTGGAACATCTCTGTGCCTACGCAAGTGCCTCTGCACCTGTGCAAAGTGCGTATTTGGCACATGTATGCACACAAAGTGTGTGTACGCATGCAAAGCACTCCCACCAAGCCACGCCTAATGAACTAGTGGTAAAAGTTTTTGAATCCCACCACTGCTTCCAAGGGTATTTTAAAGGAAAAGGCTTCGAAAGGCAGCTTTCTGGACTTTTTGTGCATTTATCATTCTCCTGTGTTCTTTTCCTTCTCAGCTATCTGAACTTTTTATGGGTTTGGTTCTGTAGATGTTGCAGCATATCAAAGTTTTGACAGTATTTCAATATGATGAAATGTCTATTCCCAGCATATTTCTTCCAGCAAGGAGAAAATTCAGCTTCTATTAAAACAATTTTGTAAAGTACCTTTTATAATTCTATCAGTAACAGTCGAGAAAGATCTAGCACGTCATCTAACATCATGCATGGGCTTTTTGATGGCACATTCCATGTCTCCCAATGTATGTGCCTTCAGATAGTTGAACAATTACTTTTGTTCTAGAGATATGTTTGCAATATCCGAAGTATTAAAGACATCAGTGGTTAATGACTCCTAACTCCAATGTCACAGTGAATCAACTGATGGACAAAATTATTTAGAGTTGGTATGATATTAGAATAATAGACTGTTTAAGAGGGTGATTAACATATTTATTAAAAAAATAAGCCTACCTGAAAATGACCCCAAGTTAGAATGCAATCATCTCCATGAGAAGATACCCTATGTCATTTCTGATTGAAGCAAGCAACAAAACTCTTACTTTTGTATGAGCAAGACTGCATTTTAAGGAAAAAATTGTCTTGACTATGACCTCCAGTAAATTGATTTAAGTAAAAATCTATTTCTATTTCCAAAATATGACTTCTATCAATATATATAGAAGGAAATTCATAGAGGAATTTAAAGATCACCTTGGGGAGCATAAAGAAGGGGGCAAGCCCAGGATAAGAACCAGGTAATGTAGGGAGTTTGGGAATGCTGTTTTATTGTTGTGGTTTCTTGTAACATAATCTCGAAAGCCTGTTCCAGTTTCTCCATCTTCTACTAACCAAAATCAAGGTTATTTTATTTTTTTTAGTTTCTTTCTCAGGCTTGTTTCAGTCTCTGGATTGTGTTGACACTTCCACAAGTCTCTCCATTGTGGTTCTTTCATTCTTTTCTCAAGGTGACTTCTGAATTCTTTTATGAACTCTTTAAATTTTCACAATAGAACCCTTGCAGACTGCTAAGAAGTTTGGGATATTTCTGTGAAGTAGAAACTCAATTTCAGTGGGGCATTAGGCCAAGTCTGTGCAGCAACTGATTCTTGTTCTGCCTGACTTGAACTGAAAGTGTGGCCATTAACTCATTAATTAATAATAATAATTAATTTATCCACTCCTCTATCCTTCAGTTTCACATTGCAGGGAAAAAATCCAAATGGCAATGACATCAACTAACATTTCTAGGTTTCTCAGGTTTTACATAATTCATTATTGAACGAAAAATAGACTAGCTATATAATATTGTTTGTCTGGAGCGGTTGAGAACTGTAACTGTTCAGCAATTTTAGATCTACTATAATTCACCATTGACCAGAATGTACTTCTAGCTTCTTATAAGGAAGGTATAAAGATGATCACCCTCCCTTTCTTTTTTCTGGCAGAGACTTTGACAACTTGGTACTATCTAGATCTGTGAACTTCAATTCCCAGAGTTCCTTGGGAGTTTCCAAGAACTTAGAGAATGGAAGTTCAGACATTTGGAAACTGCTATGCTATACAGAGGCATGCTGCTTCTTGACTGCATTGAGAGATGGATGCCCATGCAGCTTTCTTTTACTGAGAGAATATATAACACAACATCCTTACGTTTTAGCCAATAGCACAAGGTTGCTATGGATGTTATAGTATTTTAAACTGTGGAGACTTTCATAAAAAGCTTAGCATTCCAATTAAATGTAATTTTCTGGACTCATGAAACAAATTTTCTATCCAGAGGAAACTGACATCGCTCTGTTGCTGGATGTTACTTTGATATTGTATTCAGCAACTGTTACTCATTTAGAGCCCCACTCGTATCATCTTGTCTTCTCATCCCTGCTCCCGTCCTTCAAGTGATGAGGGCAAGAGGTGATTTGTTCAAATCCTTCTTGTTTGTCCATGATGAAACTGTATTGATTTCTGTGAATGATAAATATTGCATTATGTGCTGCTTATGGCAAGCCATTTGTTGATGGGACTGAATTATTTTTGAGTATTTCATCCTGTCTCTCTTCCCACTTCCCTTCATTCCTCCACCTCAGCCATGGTTGGCTGTCTAAGAAATCAGATTCTCCACAGCCGACTTCAGCAAGCCTTTTTGCATTATTTGATAAATGTCTGCAGTTTTCTGCAAACATTGGAGGAGACAAATACAGCCTGCAGAGCGAAGGACAAATGTGATTTTAAGGCATCTCACTCAGGTTGGTAGAGTGGGCTCTAATGAAGCAAATGCACTCTATTGTACAACCAATCTCGCCTTTCTTCCCCCTGCCAGTTACTTTGGAAGCTCAACACAATCCCCTCTTTGACTGTCACACACAGGTCTCTGATGGGGAAGCACAATGCCATTCAAAGTACTGCGTTGGCTGGATTGAGCTGGGTTTTTAAATGTTAATTGTATTTTGACAGTTCTGCATGTGACACACATTTTGATAATATCTGGTTCCTGGTTGACAGTGAGAGGCACATGAAAAGAAGAATAAACCCACAGCTATTGTACAGACTGACCAGAAGTCTGGGAGAAAACAACAGAAGGCGGCCAATATATTCAGCTAAAGATTTACCAAGGTCTTTTAATTATCAACAACTTTGTTTCTAGGAAGCTAAGAGACTAAATTGATATCTATGTGGTTCTGTGGTTCTGACCAATGATGCAACACCTTGATGTTCTCTAAAGATCAAGCCCACAGAGTCTTGAAATGGAACTTGAACTTAGAAGCTATATATTTAATGTCACAGTTTTTGTGCACAAATGACAGTGTTTGGAGGGGGAAGAGAGGATTAGATGGATGACAAATGGAATGCCGAAGAAATTAAAATTGGAAATTGCAATATTCTACAAAAGTCTTGATGAAACTGGTAGTAGGCTTAAGTATATGCATTCATAAAAAAGCCCTCCAGCCATAGAAAATGACTTCATCATTTTGGGTAAATTTTTTATGCATTTACAATTTCATTAGCCAGAAACCTAGCTGAAAATAAATAAAAGATGTTTGTTATGCATGATATCCTGAACCTGTAGAGCTCTATTTCTGGTATGGAATGACATGTTTCATTGAGAAAAGTGGGCCTTTTCCAAGGCTGTTTTGTTTGCTTGTTTTTACTGGTTTCAGTGAATTGGAGTTATTGCTCAGGCTCTCAAAATCATCTACATTTATTCTGATGGGAAGGGAGGCATTTTTATATACAGACCTTAAAAATATCCATAATGATTGCCTGCATTTTGACACTGCTCTAGGAATTAGATCTCTTCCATAATGATGGGTTAACTTGGCCGGTTCATTTCCTACAGAGAGGGAAAAAAAACAGAACAAAAGTGATCATAGTTGTAAAAGTGCCACATTCATCAGAATTTATGTATTTATTTTATATATGCAATTTTATTTAGATATTCTTGTAAGCAGAATTCTATATATCTTTAGGAAATGCAGGAGTCAAGCTGATGACTCCGTATTCATTATAATCATTTGAAAGCATGTCTGCAAATTTTATTTATTTAGTTTATTTATTAAATTTATGTCCCATCCATCTCACCTAAGTGACTCTGGGCAGTATACAAATAAAAGCCATCCAGCCAATGTAAAAAAGACATAGGTAACAGCAAAGTAAAAAACAGAATTAAAAACAAGTTATAAAGCTTAGAAAGGTTAAAAAGGTAGAGGGAACACCCTCAAGCTCCAAATCATGGCCAGGATTGCATCCCACTCTTAGATCCCCATGCAGATGGCAGAACCAGGTCTTGAAATCTTCTGGAAGGCCAGAAAAGTTGAGTCCTGACTCACCTCTGTAAGCAAGAAATTCCATAGGGAAGGGTTATTAGGAAAGCAGGCTCTAGATCCTTCCCCTTAAAACTCTTCAGTCAAAATTGTAATTAAAATTCTTTAATCATTTATGCTGTTTAAGAAGGGAATCCATAATTAACTGAAACAACTGGAACATTTAGACCCAAATATCAATGTGAAAGTTCCATATCTGAGGTGGGATCACCCTTTCCTTCATTTCTCTATAAGGTAAACAAACAAGTAGTGAATAAGAGTACATTGTAACAACTTCATTTGACGTTCCCTTTTAATCCATTTCCTTGGCTTTGGAATTAATACTAAGAAAGTGATTGTTTGCACTCTGCAGCAGTCTATCGATCGATCAATCAATCAGATAAATAGCAACATCCTCCCCCCCACATATAATTTCCTGCTTGTTGTAACTTGGAGAAATAATGGGACTGGACAAAGAATTGTTCATTGACATTTAGGAGTTCTGCATCTTTCTCAGTTGAGTGTTGATCATGGTTACACTGTGTTAGAATACTCAGAGGTCAAAACTTGCCTCTGTAAAAAGCACTTGGGTATGAAAGTTTGATTTCTTAGAATAATGGCATTAGTATTTTAACATAATGGTTCTTTCACAGAAGACATTTCATTGTGCATTTTACAGAAAAAACAATTACTCTTGAGACCTGGAACTAGGAACCAGCACCTGAGTGTGGTTTTTAAAAAAAACACTTCTGTTCTCTCATTAATTCAACTAAAGAATGAAATAGTAATTACTAACATTTTTAAAAATTATGAGCTATTGTTTTTAGGGTCTTAGCCATACCATGACATATTTAGTTAGCCCAAAACTTAGCAAATTCAACCAGTAGTATTCCATAGATCACGGGTAATATGATGATCTAGCACATAGGGATCCAAACAGGAACTCAGATTTTCACCTTTAGATCAATTGATCCCTCATGCTAGCAAATAACATTATTTTTTTCTGATGGCATTACTATTTTACATATATAGCACTTTCCCTCCTCCAGAGCTGTAGTGGTTCAGTGGTTAGAATACAATATTGCAGGCTAACTCACTGCTCACTGACAGGAGTTCGATTTTGACTGACTCAAGGTTGACTCAGCCTTCCATCCTTCTGAGGTCAGTAAAATGAGAACCCAGATTGTTGGAGACAATATGCTGACTCTGTAAGTTGCTTAGGGAGGGCTGTAAAATATTATGAAGCACTATATAAGTCTAAGTGCTATTGCTATTAAAGAAAGAGATGGAATAGAACCCTAGTGGGCAAAATCTAGTATTTGACAAAATCCATCATTTGGTAGCTGTTTCATAAACCACTGCTTAGCAAATCAACAACTAACATTTGGTAATTCTCCTTGGGCATCAATAAAATGCTAAACTTTGACATAGATTTATTTTAAAAGAAAATTCCCTTATTCATACAGAGGGTGTTAATCATCACAGTGGGGAAATCAGCATTTGCGTGGAGTCTGCTGGCATTCCTCCTTTTCTGGAAAAAATATATACGAAATATATACAATATATATATATATATATACAATATATATATATATATATATATATATATATATATATATATATATATA
>BLBF01000020.1:55867757-55925254 GCA_015471245.1 Laticauda colubrina | reverse complement strand
TATATATATATATATATATATATATATATATATATATATATATATATGTGTGTGTGTGTGTGTGTGTGTGTGTGTGTGTGTGTGTGTGTGTGTATGCATATATATATACATACATATATATATATATGTATAAAATATTTCTTTGTGAAGGTAAAATACAAAACAGCATGGAATATCTAGTTATGAAAGTTATTGGGCTATATATGAGAACGTTGCATATGAATAAAAAGTAAATCAGAGTAGATACATTTCAGTAAAGTACACATTAGGAAGAGTCGTATAGAAACAAATCTTGGAACGCTTGAATACAAAAAGCATCTACATAAGCAGAATATAAAAATGCATCTATATTGCCATGTATTGAAGAAAGAAAATCACTCAGTTGTGAAGGTTTCGGTAGTTCTTAAAAATTGATTTGATGAAAACAACATGTGCTATTGAAATGAAATAGATTTATAGTCATATGCATATTCCTGACTAGAGTTTGTATGACAAGCTGCTTAGCATGATTGATCCCAGAGGCTTTAAACTCATTTCAAAATCTTCTGGAAGGAAGAACAATCCCTGTTTTAGCTCTTGGAGTGGGGGTGGTGGTAACAAATTCCAATCATCATTCTACAACTTGATGTCTCCTATATATTTTTAATTGTCCAAAACAGTGTGCATTCTAACGCATCTAGAGGGCATCAGACTGAGGAACATTTTAAGACATCCATGTTGATAAAGGTACTTCAATTGTGCCTCATTTCCTACTGGCATTCCCGTTACCATCCTGATAATAGGTAAAAGGCTGATAGTCCTCTCCATTGGCTCCATTTGCTTCCATAGAACCATGAAAGGATTGAAACAATCAGAAAAATCACTGAAGAGGAAACATAATTTTTCCTTTCCCTACTACATAAAATAGAATATGGTGATGGGAAAATATTTTTCATCTAAAGCAGCAAAATAGCTTGAGCCATATCTGACACAGATAAGTATATTAATAATATTAATGATGCAAAATGTACCTCACACATCTGTTTCTATTCCCTGCAAACGGCTAGTTGTTAATTTCCAGGGAATTCCTCATCTTTCAATCACGGCTTGAAATAACCAATCTTGATGATGTACCATATTTTGCATTACAGGAGAGCTATAATATGAATAGATGAGATAAATCTAGTAGGGACACAGTGCCATTAATATGTGGCCTGTGTCAGTCAGAAGTCAGTGGAGAAGGAATGTGATTACTCCAGGCTTCTTAAGAGCAGAAACGGTTTTGTTCTATAGGCTAATAATCATTTAACAGTGATTGGGAATCAGCCCTGTTTCTTCCTCCTTGTCTTCTAATTGCTTTTCAATAGCTACTGATATCTTGTTGGACGTATGTTTCTCTCTTGTTTCATGTATGGTAGATGCAGCTCAGTTTCCTCAAGCAATGTTCTGCTATTGATTTGAAAGTTAAATGTGTTGCTCCCAAAGTCAGAATGGCCTTCGCTTGACATGTCTTACCAATATCATTTAGAATTACCATGTTCAAATATTCAATTGCTTTTGCATGTAAAACAAAACGGAAGCTGCTTGTTTTTTTATACTGTGCAAAATGCACACTGCAGTCGTTGCTAACTGCCTCTCACCCTTGATCAGGTGACAGTGTAGAACATGCTGCAGATAAGTTTTCATGACCAATTTATATATCAGTCATTATGTTGATAGATTAGAGTAATTAATGCTGTCAATGATGATTTCTAAAGGGTCCTCTTTTGGATTAATTAATAGGTCAGAGTGACTATTTTATTTTAGCCACCGGGCCTGCCAGTGAATTTTCTCATTACCATAAGATACATGTGTTACAACTGAGAGCTCTGTTGACCCTGTTGTTGTGTTTAGCTTTGACTACGTAATGCACAGCAGGGTTCTGCTGTGAACTTCTTGGCATATGTAGTGAAATACTAAAATTTTGATGATAAAAGTCTGAAGTTTACAATCTTATAATTACAATAAGGTATTGTGGACAAACAGGGATATATGGGTGTCTGAAGCTCTTTGTGTGTGTGTGTATGTGTGTGTATGTGTATTTCAGAAGGAACAACAAAGTTTCCTTTGTGAAAGAACAGGGTATTTTTTCCCTTAGTCTTCTTCAACCTGATCCCTTACAGAAATATTAGGTTGCAACTCGGTATTTTCAACTGGCACTTGGTAAACAGGATGGGAAAGTTTACGTATATAGCTTTATTTGATAATTGGTAAAATAAAACTATGGAAATAATTTTTAATGTGGTCATGTTCCATAATCTCTAAATCCTAAACAGACTCCAGGATTAATATTTTTAATGAGCCTCAACAATTGACCATACTGTACATTTTTAAATGGGTAAAGTTAAAGAGAGTTAAAGGTTACATCATAGTTATCATAATAAAACCCTCAAAAACTTTGTAGTCTGTGTTTACATCACTGAATCTAACAGAATAGTTTTACATTTGTCATATCATCTGGGCTCCTAAAAACAGTGACCATGCCTTCATGTAACTCATTCATAATGCTTATGTTATACATTTAAGTTTTGCAATTTAAATGAGGAGAGTCTTGAGTACTGAAAGGCTGTGTGTGTCCTTTTTAAAATGGCATTCCAATGCAGGTAACAAAGAGCCTTGTGGTATCTTAGACTAACATATTCATTATTATATATGCTTCCATGGACTAAATCTCTTATCATACAGACTTGAGTGCACACACACACACAAACTTTCTAATCTGTGGAATAGAAAAATAACTATGTGGAATGACATGACTTCAAAAAGGCTCTTATAGGGCTTCACTTGCTGTAATATCAAGGTGTACTAGTTCTTTAAAAGGCTGGCAGAAATCAAAGCCTTTTGCTCAGCAGCAGATCCAACTGCAAAACTTACATGCCTCCCTCCTTTTTGGCTGCTGTGCATGCTGTTCAGCAGATGTTATCAGACTGAATTTAGTTTTGTGTGATGGTCGATCCCCTCCTTCCCGCCCCATCATTCATTTTCTCCCAGTGCCTATCGTTTCATCCAGGACCAATCTCCTTTCGCTGCTATCCCTGAATGCTGAGAGGAGGAACCGTTTGAAGGCTTTCACCCACGAGAGACAAGGAGGACTGAGATTCATCTGACACTACAAATTCAATCCCCGCTGGCAAGAGTTCTGCTGCTATATGCGTTAAATTCTAGGATTTCCTTGAAACTGGATCTTGAAGGTGTACGGCAGCAAACAAACCCTGCCTCAGCATTGCTGGCTTCGGAATACAGATTTTCTTCAGCGGGATTCATAGAGGATAACACACACACACACACACACACACAAACACACACTCCCAGCTTCTTAGCGACTGGCTCGAGAAGGGAAGATTCTTTCAGAACCATAAGCCGAGGACAGCTCCCGGGGCTAGCCTAAGCGAGGCACTTCGGGGAGAGAGTGGGGGCGGAGAGAAGCTTGCGTGTGCTGTATGTTGCGGGTGTGTGTGCGTATTTCGGGGGTTCAGGAAATCAAGCCCTCAACAAAACCCATTCATTATCAAGTGGTGTAAGAGGAAATCAGGAGACCTGCAGCAGCCACAGGAAAAGCTTGCTGAATTCCACACAGAAAGACGGGCATTCTGCTACGTTCAGGTGAATGAATGAAACATCATATACCTGTGTGTATAACCGTCCCCACGAACTGCTTCTGAAAGTATGCAAGACCCCATGCCCGTCCTGATTTTGGACAGAAGGAACAAACGAAAGTGAGCCTTTTGGTTTTTAGACTGAAGGAAAAGGAGAGGGAGTTTTAAAGAACACGAAACCTTCAGGAATTGAGCAGCACAAGAACTGCAAACGGCTTCTTGCCAAGCTGCTCGAAAAGTGAAGCTTTTGTGAACTGGGGTAATGTGGATTTTTTTTTTAAAGAGGAACACCAGGAGGAGAGAATTTTGCAGAGCTTCGCCTAATTCTTAAGGGTGAGTTCTTCAATTTCCCTTTGTATTAATGAATGGACAAATCCCTTGAGGTTGCCTGAGAATTCGCTTTCTTATCCCAGAAGTATATGTGTCTGTCTGTGTATCTGTCTGTGTACCTGTCTGTCTGTCTGTCTGTCTCCTTTAAAATGAGCTGCTGGCGATTTTCTTGTCTTGTAGGATTAATAATGCTGCACTCTTTGAGAAAATACCAGCTCACTAGGCTTGCAGCTAGCAAGGGGTGTGCAGTTCTGCATTTGTTCACCTTTGTAATGAGCTGTTGTTGTGTTTCCCCTCCCCCCTCTTTCTTCCCGACTTTAGTGACAGGAGGACTCACCACATGTGAAGAACTTTGCCATGTTTGAGGGCTTTGATGTTTGCAGATATGCTAATGAACATATCAGCACTGCCAGTGGGATTGGTCAGGCAATGAAATATGAGCACAAGGGTCCCGGTAATCACTTGCACTGAATCACTGAGATTGCAGGGTTGAGTGGAAAGGAGAGGTGGGAAAATATCCCCATTATAAGGCGGTCAATCTAACAATACTTAAAGAGAGATGGGCAGACCGAAGGAGTGCTGTCTTAATGCTATCAAATAAGAAAGCAGTGTTGCATTTTTGCCCATTCAGTATTTTTTAAAAAACAATACATATACACTGAATTGTTGTTTTTAAATAGAATTATTTTTCTCAAACCCTGGTGCTTTAAAAGGGTCCAAGGAGAAGAAAGTCTGCCTCCATTTGGGCTGCAGCAGGAAGACACTTAAACAAAACTGCTTTCCAAGCAAATAAATGAAACCAGCATAATGGAGAAGGCTGCTTTTCACTGTTTGGGAAATATATGTTAAAAAACGTTGGAGGAAGAGAGAGGGAATAGGAAGAGGATAAAATTCAGACAGTGTTTGGATGTGATAGTACTTTGAGATGGTAATACAGTATGGTGGTGAGCCATTTCAACTCTTCTCCCTTCCTCTCTTCTAAGTTAATTGCATTAATAATTTGCATTTATTTCCCCCCCCCCAGCACTGTGGCTAGCTTTTCCCTTGATACTTTATGCTAATTTGCCCTCAGACTACATTTCCCCCCCTTCCACCACTTTTACTATGTCCTGTATGTGGAATTGAAAATAATGGTTCTGCTATTTTGTTGCCTCAAATATAATGCTCTTAAACACCTCTAGGCTATGATAAACCTTTAGCTGTTTTTCTTCAGTGACTAAATAGCAAAATCTTCTATTTAACTTTTGTCCAGCAAGCACAGCATGGAATTATTTAATTTTCATGGAAAGAAAATGCATTTGGATACTTTTCACAGCAGGCAGTGATATGTTAAGGTGAAGGATACCATTTAAGCAAAGAATTACACTGTTAGTCAATGAGCAGAGCTGTCTAAATACCTATTTATTCCCAGAAGCAATTTTGAGGGGTAGATTTTTCTAGATCTCTTTGTTGTTAATCCAGAAGAAAGTATGATTAACTTCCATTTGTCACTATCTGTATCTGCTATGCAAGTCTAAAGGTCTGTTGTTTTCTCTGCAGGAAGTAAGTAACCACTGTCTGTAATGGATCAGTTGGCATGACATACATTGATTATGAATTGGTATTAGAGGAGGAAACCAAAACTCTCCACTTGATGGCGTTTTAAGATTAAGGGCATCATGTGAAAAACTGAATCATGCCTTTTAAAAGTGCTGCTGCTTTTAAAAGGTTTCTTACGACAGGAGACCAAAGCTTTATTACTGCACGCAAGTCAGTCAAAAATATGGTGGTATTGTTGTTCTCTCTGAATTAATTTTTTCATGATAATTTGTTTATTTGTTTTGCAATAAGTTGTGCCCATTTTAGCCCACAAGCAAAAAGCTATTGGTAATTTAGTAAAATTACTAAAAACTTTTGGTAACCGTGAATTTCAAATATAAACTCCTGCTGGTCTTGACTCATCTTTGGCATAAAAGAAGCTTGCAGAGCGGGTCATTTTCTGCACAGTTGATGGATAATGAGCCTCGTGTTCTAGGGACATTCATGTGTGCCATAATTTCTACCTCACTTAAATTCAAAAGGTCTATCTGAGCATGTATTATTTAATCAGTTCTACTGTTACATTAAATGGAGTGCATTTGACTTAAATGCTGCTTCCCAAAAGGAAGTTTTGATGCCTTGCAATAGAAAGCAGCCCTGTAGATATTCATTAAACTGTGTTAGCATTACAGATAGCTACTGGTAACAATCGGAGTATGGGTTGTTACAGAAGAAAAATACATCAAGATTATTTTGCTTTTTAAAAACTTCAGTATCTTCACAGATAGCTTAAAGTTTCAGTTCCACCTTTCAATGCATATAATGTGCATATTTCATCAAAGATGTTCAACGGATCTCTGAAAGACTCAGAAGAGGCAAATTATTGGTTACAGAACTCTTACCAGCCTTAGAACAAGTCCAATGAAGAAAAATTAGATCTTGTGGATTGTAGCATACTGAAAGTTGCCCAGGAAGTCTTTATGAAAGGTGGCCAGCATTTCTAATAAACAAAGAAGGATGCAGATGTAAACAAAGATAACTAGGAGGTGATGTGATATTTAAATATCTTTAAATATTTGAAATGCAAAATCTATTGCTGCAGAGTGTAAAACCTTAAACGAATGCATTTTGTATACAAGAAACTTGATTTTGCATAAACACTGAAGTTTAACAATGGAATAAAGCATTTAGAATATTTATTTATCACATTCATATCACTGCACATCTTATAGGAATGAGTCTGGGCAGCATGCAACAATCAATAAAAACAACAAATATACAAAATATGATATTAAATATTTATAAAAATATAAAGTCATTATTAAAAATGAAAAGAGCCTATAAAAATTTAAAATCTACATGCCAAATAGCAAAAGTAAAAGATAACCTGCAATGGAACCATCTAAGAATATGGTATATTCATTACATTTTTTTAAAGGAAAAGCTGAAGATACTATTTTCCTGTCTCAGCAGAACCTGGAATATAAGCTCTTTGATCACCCCCTCCTATGATTCTATACTGGCCACCTGGTCACTCCAGACCATATTTCCATTTCTGATAGGATCAGCCTCATCAACATTAGAAGATGAATAGAAAAGCTCAGCAGCATTTTCAGGTGGTATCATGTGTGTATGTGTCAAAATTGGCAGGACAAAGTGCTATGTTGCCAGCCAACATAGCCAAAAGCCAAATCATTTGAACGTGTATGAATCATCAACACAGGTATAAAAGAAGCTTCCATTGCATGGCTCCATCTACCATCTTGCTAATTTTGCAAGATGCCTCCCTCTGCGATGACTCTAGAAAAGAAGAATAAGTACAGAAGCAAAGTCACTATCCTGAAATGGTTAGAGGTATAACATAATTTTAATATGATGTGCAAAGTGGGTATGCTATAAATGTCTATACATATACATATCTGCCTACATTTGTGCATATTTACAGGTAATTTGTGTGTAGTATTCTTTGGCTGGTTTCTGCTCAGTGATATGCTGAAAGGCAATCAGAGGGTAATTTTCAGGGCCTCTTCCACTGCCAGAAGCTTAGAACCATTGTAAGTGGGCGCCTGAATGTTGCAAAGCTTTGTGATATGTTTCTGAATAGCCCGAACATTGTTTCAGTCCCTCCTTTCAACATTTTATGAAAAAGAAAGCTGCTGGAGAAAAATGAACCACTGTTTATAAATGCCTATACTTTGTTCTACCTGGACAATTTTTGCTGGTCACTTGAGCATGCTCAATGATGCCTATGATTAGCTTATAGCAATAAGAAAGCTTTCTCTCTGAAATGTATGTCTCTGCATCCTCAAGCATTACACATCATAGTCAGACAAGAAATTATTCTCTTGATATGTTTTCTACAGGAATTTTGCCAGCACTGAAGCCTGGAAAGAGAGTGCCAGATATTCAACATGTTGTTAACCAGAACTCCCTCTCCTCCCACTCTCTGTGTATATGTGTGTTTGTGTGTGTGTAAGAGAGAGAGGGTGAGAGAGAGAGAAGGAGGGAGAGGGATTCATCCTTAATTAAAAACAAACAAACTTGGGTACTTGAGATTTCATGGTGGTTCTTTGCAAAGTAGGTGTCACTGTCATTTGAAATTGTGCTGCTCTAGTTAGCAAGAGGCTATCAAAATTTTATTTCAAGACTTCCCTGCATTTGGCAAGAACAGAAATAAAGGCTGACTTTCACCTTCTTTCTTGCTCCCTCTTCTGACACTAAGATTCATTGGATGGGTTTGTTTTATTAGCACATGTTCATTGCCAGAACAATTCCACTCCTCTTCTTGCTTCTCTGCCTGTCATTCTTGCTCTGAATTCCTGTGATGTGTCCATCATGACTGCTGAATTTTCAGAGCTTTTAATTTTCAATTAAACAGGGGTGCATGAGGAAATAGTGGCAGAAGGCTGGGAGGAATACTTCATAGAGCTAAGCAAAGGAGGTTGCGATCTGTGCTACCATTCAAGAAATATCCTAATTTTCTTCAAAGACATGGAACTTTAAGCCAAAGTCTTGCTAACCATCTAATTTCAGTGGAGCACTTCACTTTAAAAACTGATATTGTGAGGTAATTGATTACAAGTCTCAACTGATAACAAGTTCTCTTGAGTCCTTGAATTTTCATAACAAATATTAGCAGTAGGCTAAAGAGGCCAGATCAATAAGATGGTGATCAACAGATCAGCAGGACTATACTGTATGTCACATTCAATGATAATAACTGGCTTTTATGGGCTTATAATCATATGAATATTCTTTCCAATTGCCAATGCCTATAGAATTAGGTGTCAAGGAATCATAAGCATATGGGAGAATTAATTTGATACTACAAAAAGTCTTAGAATGATTGGTTCTTTCCCCTCCTCCCCTGATTCTGATGGAACCAAACAGATTTTTTAATAAAGTTTAGACAAAGGAGTGCTTTGGTAGTGATAGAGATGAAACTAACAATGTAAACAAATTGGAATATTCTGCAGTGATAAGACTACCCTAGCTCTCTCAAGGATTAGTGCACCTGGAGAAAATGGTATTGATCTAAAGGAGGAAAAACAAACCTTGACACAACTCAAAATTTGCAGCCACATAAATGAGGTAATAGTTCTATCTATTTGTACTACCAGCATAGGAAATCAGGCTATTTAAGATTAATAGATTTAAATCACATTATTGGCAAGTTTTATTTCTGAGAGGAAATAAAAAACATGCAAAGAAATTGCAGTCTGTAGGCTACAATGCAGTCCAAAAATAGGTTTTCTAGCATTTATTCCATATTTGATGTGAGAGAAGCTTATTACTGAAGGATTGTAGTGGACTCTGGGGTGATTCTACACAAAATGTGAACATTTGATAGTTTATTTCCATATACCTTGTGTTGCTGCTACTGCATATATCACATAAAAGCAAATTTGTAGAAATCTGCGATGCATTCAAATACTGAAACATTAATGTACATGCATTCACTACATACACAGTGATGTTTGTGGGGGATGCATGCAATTTTTTTTACAAGGAAATGATGTCTGTGTAAATTATCTGGCATGTGTGACAGAAATTCTGAGGGTGACTAATAAATATCACCACAGTATTGATCTCCTCACTGACAGAAGTATAAAATAGACAGGCATTTATTTTTACTTCGTATACATTGGTACTTTCTGCGAGTTAAGTATTTTCCATACAGTTCTTTGTTTCAGTCTTCTCATGCTAAGAACCACATTTGTAACATTTGGAATTTTGATATTAGGGTTAGTGTGTTAATTTCAATAAAATCTATGTGTGGAACAGCAGGAACAAAACCTCACAATTTATGATACATCTTGTGTGATAAAATGTTCAAAGTCTCCAAATCAAAGCCAAGGCAAAATGTGTTGTTTCTACCTATAGATAGAAATTCTGCCCTGAATATTGTCCCCATAATACAAATAGCCTTCATGATCCTTGTAAATCATTTCATATTGCCATTAAAACAGTATGGTTTAATTGGAGATATTATTTATTTGCACCAAAAAACTAGGTTATCCACTGCCATGTATGAGCATCTATGAAGTACAATTACAACAGTAGCTAGATACAACTTACCTCTGATAGACTTTTAATAGGTATACATGAGTTGAATGACATTATACAATGCTTCAGTTGCCATTTTCCCATAGGGATTAAAGGCCCTGTCCCACTTGCTGACGGACGCAAAACGTATGCATAAAGGACACAGCGGATGAGCAAAATTTCAGGGGTGGCTCCATCCGTTGTCATCCGCTCCAAAAAGTGGTGAAAATTTGCATAAACAGGATGGAAAAGAATGGAAAAGAAGGGACGTGGGTAGTATGTAGCGGGGATGTTAAACGGATGTTCATAGGAAGCCTAGAGGATGTATATCGGATGCAAACCGTTCACTGTGCATTCTTTCTATTTCCGTGCTACTAACGCTGTGTAGACGTTCCGTGTACCTTTTGTTTCCTCCCTCTTTCCATTTTCAGCTGCAGCGGATGTGAGTTGCGAGGATGCCCAGAGGATGCAGAGAGGATACAGCGGACGTTTAACAGATGATAAACGGACATAGAAAGTTTGTTGCTCTGATGTCATGGATTTACATCGTACACAGCGGAAAGTTCATCCGTTCACAAAGTTTTGTGCAGCTCAAAACTTCTTGGGTGGATGAAATCTCAGTGGACGGATGCTGGAGGGATAGAGCGTATGAAAGACGTATGCAGTGAGTATACATATGCAATCCGTTGCAACAATGGATGCATCGTGTTTTCCAATGGATGGCAAGCTTTTTTTAATGTTTTACATCCTCTTTGCATCTGTTGGTGCAGTGGGACATGGGCTTTATCAATGCCTGACAAAATAAATAGAAATGGTTTCTTCTTAGACTACAGCTATGGAGATCCTATAAAGCAACTTTTTGATGTTGCTGAACTCTGTGATGTATAATGTCCATTTAGTCTCCTAGTAATGCTGGAATATTGTGATGGACCAATTTATTCAGTGATTTTTTGGGGGAATTGGGGGATAAAACACTACTTATCATTGTCCTACACTATTAGTGTTGGCCTTGTCCATAGTAATGGCAAGAAATAGCTATGCATGCAATGTAACTGGAACTTAAGTAAAATACTATGCAACAGAGTTTCTCAGGATGCTTTCATGAGAGAGAGACAGTGCTCTGTAGCAAAAGAAGCAATTGAACTTCTTGGATGTTTATGCTGCAAAAATCTGAATGGCCATTAGAAGACAACATAATGATACAGGAAATTCCAACTCTTTACTGTCAAACAGAGTTTGCTGTCAGATTCAAATTCTTTGCTCTTTGCTGTCAGATTCTAACTACTTTTTGCCTCTTCTTGTTGAATCTTTGCTGTCATTTAATAGTGGGCTAGTGATTTGTAGCTCAGATCTGGGAGCCCTACCTTAATTGTCTCTGTTTCAGTAACATTAGATTTCATAGAACCAGTTTTCTTTAGTAGCTGGAGAAGTCACTTTAAAGAATATCAGGTTAATATAATGCTCTTTGATGTGAAGCTCAGTGGGAGGTACTCTAGCTGGAAAAGGGAAAATTCTTGGAGCGATCTATACTTACAATATATGATTTGTGCTCTGAAAAGCAGTGTGGTTATCTAGTCACTGTGGTATAATGTTTCTTCCCCTTCTCAGATCATTCCATTAACATGTCAGAATATGCCACACACCTGACACCTGAAAAACCCACCAGAGAATTTCCAGACTAGTATATAAACACCAGGATAAAAGATGCTTCAGTCTGAATGTGCCTACTACTTGATCGATAGCTCTCTTCCTGTGAAAACAGCTATCCAAATTATTGTTTTTCATGCCTGGATTGCTGAGTGCAGCTAATGAATAATATATGAAAATATTCAGGTAGTCTATAAAAATATACAGTGGAGGTTAAGCCAAATCATTTTACAGTATCATATTCCATGCTACAGGTATTCATACAATGCTGTAGTTATTCAGAAACTTAAAGAGCTGCAATAATTTAGCAGATTTCAGAAAACTGTTTATCTGCTACTTACTACAAGACTGATACACTCTTTCAGTTTAGTTCTGCAAGAAAGTTAAATAGTTCAAACTTTATGAAAATATATTGAGAAATCAAGACTAAACATTCGAATATATGGTTGAGTCTGAAAAGGCTATTTACAGCTCTCCATCTGTATCTGTACCAGCAGCCTTGTTCCGTTTCATTTAACTTTTAGTTTCTTGCTGATCTGAAATCATCTTTGGCATGTTTCCCACTTCTTCAGTGGCATGGTTTTTAAAAAGAATTAATACATGCTGCATTTGCATAATTATATCAGTGCACAGATACCTTTTCAAAGATTTGATCAAAGAAGCTAGAAAAAGAAAAAAATATTAGTGAAGGCTAGAGAGATAATCAAGAAATATTTCTAGGATTGTGGAATGTTATCTGATACTAAGATTCTTAAATAGATGCTCTTTGTTGCATTTGTTTTGGCTGGGCTTGAGTATTTATTCTCTGGAGGACATCTTTTTTGTGGCTTGGCAATTTTCTGTCTATGGAACATCCTGATCTGGATTACCTCCATGCCTGGAATCTAACAGCAATTTAGGCATACCAGAGGAGGAGAGGGGAGAGAGAGGGAGGGAGGGAGGGAGAGAGAGAGAGAGAGAGAGTGAGTTCTTTAAAAAAATAGATGCTCTAGAACAGGGTTGTCAAATTCATGTCACATGATGTATTGCGACTTTTCCCCCTTCGTTAAACCGGGCATGGACATGGCAAGTGTGTGACACATGCAGCCCGTGGCCCATGAGTTTGACAGCACTATTCTAAAGCAGTGTTTTTCAGTCTAGCTGGGAAATTCTAGGAATTGAATTCTGGGATTTCTGGCAGTTGAAGTCCACATATCTTAAAGTTGCTGAGATTGAGAAACACTCTTCTAGAGAATGAACCTATGACTCCTGCATTATATGTTGAACTGCTGAATATTACACCTCTACCCATGACATGACACAATATGTTCTGGGAACTTTTTTCAGTTAAAGAAAGGTTTTGCCTAATTAATACAAACCTGGCATGCTAAATTAATCCTGTTTTCATAAATACATTTTGATATGGTAAGCCTATATTTGTTGCCGTATGGGTGCATTGAACCAATGATACTCATGACTCAAAAGTTCTTCACATTAGTTGTCTTAGAAAAGAAGAAGGTAGAGATATGAATTGTAATATTCTCTCCGAGAAGCTGAGCCTTTATAGTGGGAATGAAAGAAGATATGGAAATATTTTCTTATGAAAGCCTGTTTCAATGTAGTAGCAGTGAAAGTGTGGGCCTAGAAACCAGGAGACTAGTTCTAGGCTTCTGTTAGGTATGGAAGCTGGCTAGGTGACTTTGGGTCAGCCATTTTTTCCAGCTCACAAGACGAAAATAAAAGGCAAAGTATGCTTAGCACCTTGAGATATTTATTAAAAAGGCGGGATAAAGTCCTCCTCCTCCTCTTCCTGCTGCTGCTGCTTGAGGTTGATCCTGATTTTATGCTCAACATTTTTTTTTCATGGAAATAACCTTTAGAGTATTCTTTACAGTCAATTAAATAATAATGTGCAATTAGTAATAGGTAGGTTTACCAATCCTTACTGTATCTCTTCAATGTTATGGATCTTATGAAGACAGAGGATGCAACTCACCAGTAACATTCTTAATGTTTAGGATAGTTAATGTGCTATGATGCTCCCACCAGCTAGTGTGTTCTCATCAGTTAGTAATGACAATAGAGAGATTTAATTCAAATTTAATTTAAATTTGCATGTGTTGAGATGCCCGTGTTGAGATGCCCTGGGCCAGAAACAACTAACATCATTCAGCCTCCTTTGGAATCATTCAGCTTTCCTTTGGAAAGACTTTGAAATGACCACATCCTGATTATCTGATGCTTTTGTGGAAGGATGAGTAACTGTCCATTGAAGCAGCTGATTCAATTAGTCAGGTTGTAGAAACTGAGCTACATCATTGTTACTATTTCTATCTTATTATCTATTCAAGACAAATTCTAACATTGATAAAGAAAGGTATGTTTCTGTAAAGCATGCACTATTTTAACACAGTGTCTTTTGGGAGTTAGATCAGCCTAGGCTTCATGAAAAGATAACAAGTCAGCACTTCATCTACTCAAGATTCCCCACAAGTTTCCATTTTAATATATCTATTTTCAATGTATTTTTATAGTTGTTCAGTGGATAAAAATACATTTTATACAAAACAGCCGTGCTCCTAGGTTAGTTCCTATTTTGTCTGATAAGCTGTATTGCATTTGTGGTGCTGCCATCCCTACTGGCCAATGGCTTGGCTGAAATTTGGAAATCGAAATTGTTCTAGAAACAAAATAATGATTCTACAGAGTAATAGAACATTAGCAGGAATTAGTGGGCTTATCTAAATAAACAGTTAAGAAGGAGAACTGCAACTTAAGTTAAATGCAATAATCACCAAAATATTGATTTAATTATATAGACATATCCAGTAATATTATAATTTTAATAAAGCAACTATAGTTCATAGACAAAGATAAACTGGAATAAAACAACCAAATTAGGGCAAAATACAGAATTGGTACCAACTTATTAATTTATTGGATTGATTGAGAGTTGTACACACAAGATGGTGTCAAAATGTCAAGGTGGCACAGTTGCAGCTGCCCTCTTGACTTTTTGACCTTGCCCCTTACCCCAAAGAAGTTCCTGAACTGAACTAATTTCTAAAACCACATGGATTCAGAGTGTTTGCTGAACTGCCAATCATTATGTCTAAGTCTGGTTACATTTGATTTTTTCTTCTTCTACTGAAATTACAGCATGCTTTACTTAAGTTTAATCATGTTTTTATATGGCTTATTTTCATGATGCTAGACAATTAGACAATATAATGTGTTATATTGGTAGATCAACTTTGCTTAATTTATTGCCAGAAGTCTCTTCATGTTTAATGCCTGAAGAGATATCTTTTGCTGATTATAGTAAATGAATTAACATCATATACAAAGATAAACATTTTTCAAATGTTGTTATTAAATTTTCTGGCTGCACAGAAATAGATCCAAAAGTTCAACAGATCTCTTCTCAGTCTTCTTAAAACCCTCCCTTGGCTCTTTTGTATGAAAAAGGGGCAACATAATTATCAAGTAAACAGAAGTATAGAGGAACTGAAGCCATGCTAGGTGGCAGTATATACCTATCTTTAATCTTGATAAACTAAGCAGGATCTGACCTGGTAACTCCTTGGGTGGAGAACACAGGAAATTCAGGGACTGTAACCATTTTTTTGCAAGAAAACTGCATGGATTTGTCCATAAAATCAATTTTGTGTCTGACTGGAAGGCGTCACTGTTTATTGAAATGGAGGGGATATTTTTGCATAGGATGATATACAGACAATAGCAGTATCCATAATAGCAGTTGCACACACTCTTCCCTTGACATTTACCAGCTCTAAGGCAGGGGTTGGAAAAATAATTTGGGCACATCTTTTGCATTTAAAATGTTCAACTGAAAATATTTGATGGTTCTTTGTGACTGTAAGCTACATTACAGTACAGTTTGGGCTAATTTTGTTGCATAAAAGTTGTTTGATAGCCTGGAATGGCACAATAACTAATCTTCAACAGGGGAATTCCAGTGCTGATAGTTGCAATTATTTTTAGCACATAAAACATTTTTAACCCAAAATGCAACCAGCAGTCTGTTTTTGTGACATAAAAATTCAATGTAACTCTGTAAGCACACACCTGTATAAATATAGCCAATCTTCATTTTATGCATTTCAACTCAATTATATCTCTCTGTACTAAATTGCTTCATGTATTCTTTCTCTTTTCTCCTTAAGAGGTGTTTTGCAAAACAATGTCATTTTATGTCTCTTTTACTGATAAACAAAATTCAGTTCAGCATACAGAAAAACCATATTCAAAGCTATTGTGCAGATCAATCAATGTTTAATTCTTTCAAAAAGATTTCTGTATGAATAGCAGCTGTGATAAAATCAATAAGTTGGATAAGAATTTATCTAAAACAAATTTTATACCAGATAATTTATTATCTTAGCATATTTTTTGTTTTTGAACAAAGGGTGTCACCTTACTGTAACTTGGAAATTGTGTCAGGTAGGTTAAATTGTTGGATAATTCACAGAAATGGGCATAAATACTTCATTGGACAATGTGACTAACTTGGATCTGGGCTAAATTAACAGGCTGTTCCTAACATCTATGAAAATTCATAGGCAAATAAATATCCTTGACATCTTGCTGTTAGAAGTTAGAAATTAGTTAGAAATGAGAGAATTAATTTTTTTGCCCCCCTTTTAAACATTTTAAAAGCTTTTTTTTAATAAATACATGCTATTCTATATGATAGATGATATATATTATATGATATTTTTTTATTGGTGTCAAGGAGGGAATTACTCTAGCTCTGGGGCTACATGCAGCTGTATCAGGTTGACTAACAACCAAAAGGACTATTGATCAGCAGTGTCCCTCAGCACAAGTGAACATGAGTTCTTGTCTGTGGGGCTTATTGAGTTAGATCTCCTTCTCTGATCCTCTTCACTCCTGAAAAGGGAGAACTGATTTGAACATGAAAACAGTAATTTGGAAAGTCATAAATATCTTCCAGAAATCCATAATGTATCTGATTGCTTCTTGATCTCATTATATATTTTTATGTAGCAACTGATTTTCCTCTACATCCTCAGATGAAGTATTTTCTATTATTTACCATAAAGCTAATTAAGCATGATATAATGGTATCTAATGTTACTCCTAAATGCTTGCAGAAGCTCCCTCCCTCCCTCATTTTAGTGTTTTCCTCCTCCACAGTATAATAATCTAAAACTCAAATCCTGATGGTTTTCTTGACCATTGAAAGATAAATAGGGGAGAAATAAATAGGGGAGAAATCAGTGCATTTTTCACTTATATAAGAATTTCATTTCATAGCTAGTTATTATTAAAATATATCTTAATGTTCAGGGGAATGTGTCATATATGTTAAATAATATTGATATTTTCTTTATGAGTAATCAGTTGGACCATGAAATTTGGTCTCATTTTTCAGAATTGTTCATTAGATACATGTTTAATGAAAGAGTGATTTAGTCGATCTGCAACAATTATTTTCTATAGCAAAGTCTTTACACAGCACCTTCAGAAGTTCAATCTATGAGATGAGCTGTCACTGTGAATATCTAGCCACAGCTTTTACAAAGCTTAAAGGCATTTGTAATCTTGATTTTTAATAACGCAACATATTTTATAATATTTAGGTAGTTGATACTTCTAATAAAACCCTTTTCATAACTAGATGGTCTTGTCTCCTAGAAGATTCATGTCAGATTTTTTTAGACTCAAGCTAAGTATAATTAAATACTCAATAGAGTATTTCCTTTCCTCCTCTCCTCTCCTCTCCTCTCCTCTCCTCTCCTCTCCTCTCCTCTCCTACAGAATAGTATAATATTCTTTTTTTCTACTGACTTAGATTAACCCCCAAAATAAAGATCTGTCTTTTAAGTCTATGGCATGCATGCAAAATCAGGGTAGGCCAGCCAAAGCCTTATGTTTGATTCCTCTACCCCTCAAAAATGGCAAAATCCTATTTTTTTATTTGCCATAAGGGGGACATGATTGAATACATAAGCTGTACTGTATTACTGTATCATATTTGAAACTGATTTTAAATGAGTTAGGTTTTTGGGGGGGGTGGGTCCTGGCACCTGTTACTTTTGAAGAGTGAGGCTTATAGCATGCACTCAGTGATCCAAGGGATTATCAGTTTGGTAATGTTGCTTATCTTGTACCAAGTTGGATTAGAATTTCCCAGAGCAAGTCCCATATCCAAACTGGTAGAGTCACAAAGGTGGCACATGTTTCAGGAAAAAAAAATGTCCCCAGACAAAATGTTTATCTTTGTCCTTGTAATAATTTAGAGTGTATAACTGAATGAGTGAATTAACAGCTGGCTAAATTATAATTAAATAATGGTTGCAGTTATTTGATGTGGAGAGCAAAATGCAATCTCCCTCTCCCTCCCTCCCCCCCCTCTCTCTTTTGCACTAACTTCCCAAAAGGGCAAAATGCAATTTGTTTTGTCACTTGCCTGATATTGCCAGTAGGATACTTTAATTAATATTTAATAAAACTCTACCTTTTTCTCTGTTTTTTTTTAACTGTTCATCTTTTTTTATTGGAGCTTGTAAATATTTGATAGATGTACTTTTGCTATAGACTTTGTCACTGAAACTAATACACAAAACATGAACTTTGATTGCATATGGCATTTCTGCCAATTCGGAACCTAGTTTTAAACAACTATTTCATTTCTACCAAACTGCATCATGATTTATTCATGTGTGTTCATTCCAATCTTTTCATGGATACCATAACTGTGTCAATATGAATCATGAGCTTAGAGCAGACTCAGTGAAATGAATAAACTTAATTTATTTGTGACCATTTTCCCCATTAATGTCAACAGTCATGGGTCTGCTCTAATTAGCATGTTTATTTTAATTTTTTTATTTATTTGATTTGTCAATCACTTACAAGATAATAGGTATAAGTGTATACATAGTTATGAATACATGAAATAGGTACTTATAAGAAAAATAAAAGAAGCAACAGGGCAGGGACGGTAGGCACATTGGTTCGCTTATGCAGACCTCTTAAAAGCCCGGTCCCACTGTACTGACGGATGCAAAGAGGATGTAAAATGTTAAAAAAAGCTTGCCATCTGTTGGAAAACGCTATGCATCCGTTGTGTACGTGTTTCATATGCTCTATCCATCGAGCATCCGTCCACTGCAATTTCATCTGCGCAAGAGGTTTGAGCTGCACAAAACTTTGTGAATGGATGAACTTTCCGCCATGTACGATGTACATCCGTGACATATATGGGCAACAAAAGTTCTATGTCCATTATTATCCATTAAATGTCCGCTGTATCCTCTCTGCATCCTCTGGCCATCCCCTCAACTCACATCCGCTGCAGCTGAAAATGGAAAGAGGGAGGAAACCAAAGGTATACGGAATGTCTACACAGCATTAGTAGCATGGAAATAGAAAGGATGTAAGTGAATGCATCTCGTATATAAAGTATTCAAAATGGACAAAATGTTTGTATCTGGGATGTATCTCGTATATTTAGGATGTCTGGAGTAAGTCTAGAGTATGTAGAAGGACACCTAGCGGATAACCGATATTTTCTATAAAAAGGGGGAGAAAATCATCTGGATCACAGTATGAGTCCAGCAGCCATGGTGTACAGACCTCTTCACCCTTGGTCTTGCTCTTCCACATCATCATCACCATGGATGATGACACAGTCTGTATGATAGCTGCACTCATTCATCACGAGAACCAAAACCTGTTCAGACTGTATCAAGTTTTACAGAGAGGGAGAAGAAGGAGACGTCGAAGAGCTGTGTGTGTCCGAGGATGGATCGTGAGAAGAATGGAGTTTGGACTGTATGACCAGTTGATGGTGGAGCTGAAGAATGAAGACCATCGTGCATTCTAGCACTTCATGAGGATGCCACCAGCCATGCTTGACGAACTTGTACAGCGTCTGAGACCCAGGTTGACCAAACCTAGCACCAACTTCCATCCCAACCTGGACCCTGGACTGAAGATGGCACTGACTCTGCGCCACCTGGCCTCTGGAACCACATACAGAAACATGCAGTATGCATGGAGGGTGCCACACAACAGCATCAGCATTGTGGTCAGAGAAATGGTACAGGCCATCATTGAAGAATACGTGGAGGAGCTCCTCAGGTGCCCCACCACTGAACAAGTCTGGAGAAAACTTGCAGAAGAGTGGTATCAGAAGTGGAGCTTTCCTCATACCATTGGAGCCATAGATGGGAAACACGTGGCCTGCAAAGCTCCAGCCAACTCAGGGTCCACTTATCACAACTACAAGGGCTTCTTCAGTATCATCCTCTTTGCCATGGTTGATGCTGACTACATGTTCATCTACCTCGATGCTTCAGGCAATAGGTCAGCTTCAGATGGCCAGGTATACAACGTAAGTGATCTCAAGGGTGGGCTGGAATGCAACCTCATCATGGGTTTTCCAGGTCCAGACCCCCTACCCAATGACACACAAGATGTGCCCTACTTCATTGTTGGTGATGACACGTTCTCCCTCAGAACCTACCTCATGAAGTTGTACACTTCAAGATACCTCACCCATGAAGAGAGGATCTTCAACTACAGGCTGTCCAGGGCAAGATGGGTGGTGGAGAATGCCTTTGGCATCCTGGCCAACAGGTTCCAGATACTTCTCACCACCATGCAGCATGACCCAGAGACTGTGAGGAGCATCATGGAAGCTTGCTGCATCCCGCACAATCTCATGTGCACCCGCTACCCAGTGTTGCAGAACAGACTTGTCGACTGTCAACAAAGGAATGGGGACATGGAGCCTGGTGAATGGAGGCAAGGACTAAACCTGATAGACACTGTGGATGTACAAGGCCCCAACAGAACTTCACGTGAAGGGAAGAAGCAGCGCAACCTACTGAGACACTGGTGAAACTCCCCAGCTGGAGCAATGGAGTGGCAAGACAGGATGATAGATGATTAATGGATGCTTCCTTGAGGCTGTCGCATAACACTGATGAGATTGTGCCATGTATGTTGAGTGGTCCTACAATGAATAGGCATTAATAAAGAGCTTTGTTTATTTTAAAATGTGTTGATCAATGAATAAATTGTTATTGATAATAAAGGTCCATATGTGTGGCAGCTGGGATGGTGGACCATACAGTCCCACTATGCTTGCACTGGAGGTTTATCTATCCCACAACTATCCTTATCTATCCCACAAGCATGCAAAGGCTTAACCATTTTTTCAAAGTTTTCGCCAACACTTTATTAAGTAAAAAAAATGAACCAAGTAAACTAAGTGTGTTAAGCAAAGATAACCTTTATGAACATTCTTAGGTAAACTTTATGACTTTATTAAATAAGCAAAATGAACCAAGTAAACTGTATTAAGTGTCTTAAGCAAAGATAAACTTTCTTAGGTAAACTTTATGACTGTATTAAATAAGCAAAATGAACCAAGTAAAGTGTCTTAAGCAAAGATAAACTTAACAAGTAAACAACTAAGTCTCTGACACTATTCTCAGTCACTTTGAGTCATTTCATGGTCTCAGCTGTAAAGCGGGCAGGGATTGTGGAGGTGGCTGTGGCTTGAGTGCTGGTCTGAGGCACCATTAGGGTGCTTGGCCCCGAGGTTACAACAGGGGATGGTGTGTTCAGGAAGCTATCCGAGAGCTGACTCACTCCCATGAGGTTGAGAGGCCCTTCATCAAGGACTTGAGATGTCAGGCTCAATACTGATGACAGATTGTCCATTGACGGGCTTGGCTGTGGGGTGGAGGAAGGAAGAGTGTAGTGGGGCTATCTGGCCTGCAGCTAGGTGAGGAGTGGCGTCTGTGGCATGTGATGAACCTGGGTCTGGACTGGGAAGTTCTGCTTCTGCTGTGGGAAGTCCTGGTAGTCATAGTCTTGGTAGGTGATGGGCTGTTAAAAGCCGTGGAAGGGCTGTGACATCGCCTGGGGTGGAGGAGCAGACCTGGAGTGGGTAAGAGCAGGTTCAGCTGGGCCTTGAGGGTTGTGAAGAAGTGCTATTATCTTCTGCTTCATCACCTGGTACTGGGCCTCAGACAGGACCCTCAGGGTCTGGCTCATGTAGGTGATGAAGGTGTTCCGACCCAAGGATGCTCTGTCCAAGTGGACCAGCTGAGAGAGAAGTTCTGTGCTGGTCTTCATTGTGTCCCTGATCTCCAACAGCACACTGTGGTCCTGGCCCTCCTATATGCCTCTCTGCCTGCATCCTGTGGAGCTGGGGGTGGGGGTGGTTTGGCCTCTGGTGGCTGCTTCTTCTTGCTCCATTTGTGACAGCAGGGCGTCATCCTCCACGGGATCCTCCAAGTCTGCCGGCATGGGGAGTGCAGCTGTTGGGGGGATCTCTGCTGTGGGGCCCTCTGAAGACAGCTGCCTGGACAGGGTAGCTGGCTCCTGGCTGGAAGAGGACTGTCTGTCTGTGGGCTGTCTGAGGGAGAGGGGTCTCAGAGGGGCTGCTCCTTGGTGGCAGATCTCACCATTCAGTAAATTGCACTTGGCTGTGACATACATCTCCTGGTCAGTGAGCTTGACAGTGGCCTGCCCGGATTTCTTGAGGTGTAGCTTGCCATACCAGGTGTGCATGTGCTTCCACCATCCAAGGAGTACTTCTGCAGTGTACCCCAGGCTTTCTGCCTTGTCTCTCCAAACTGCCTGCTTCTTCTTGGTGTCCCGATACAGTCTGTGGCCCTTTCTCCACAGGTACTATTTCTCCCTCAGCCATTCCAGCACCTCATCCTCATGCTCCTGGAAATGGTGTACTGTTTCTTCTCTCCCTTCTGCTTCCCTTGCCTCTTCCTCCCTCTGGCAGGGGCTTCAGCAGGGCCTTCAGGGGCTTGAGCAGCAGGGCCTTCGGCAGCAGGGCTTTGAGGGCCTTGGGGCTGGTCCACTACAGCAGCAGCAGCAGCTTCAAAGTCAGTGCCAGGGGGTGGGATGCTGGTTCTGCCCTTCTTCACCTTTCCAGGGCTTGAACAAGTAGGCACGGGCTTCCTCTTCTTGCCTGACTGACGAACCATGGTGTTCCTGCTAGATGTATGTGGCAGCACGTCTTTCCCCTGTATGCTGACTGCGTGCATGCTGCATCCTTTTGTATCCGCGGAGCTGACGCAATTCATACTCCCCGCATGCGCAGTGAATGCTTTGCATCCGATATACATCTGCGCGGCATCCCCTTTGTTTCCTATAGGTGTCCATGATGCATCCGCTTCATCTGCTATGCATCTGCCCCTTCCGCTATGCATCCGCTTTGAAATTCTCCCCCGGGACCTCTTCGGAGGTGTCATCTGCTTCCATCCGCTTTCATCTGCTAGGCTTATGATGAACATCTGTTTAACATCCCCGCTACATACTACTCACGTCCGTTCTTTTCCATTCTGTTTATGCAAATTTTCACCACTTTTTGGAACGGATGAAAACGGATGGAGCCACGCCCAAAATTTTGCTCATCTGCTGTGTCCTTTATGCATACGTTTTGTGTCCCTCGGCCAGTGGGACCGGGCCTTAGGAAAGAGGTGAAGGCAATAGTAGACAGTCGAAGATTAAAGTTTTTGGGGTTTGGGGAAGAAACCACAGAGTCAGGTAGAGTATTCCAGACATTGACCATTTTGTTGCTGAAGTTGTATTTCCTGCAATCAAGTTTGGTGCGGTTAAAGGCCCTGTCATACTGCCCAACAGATGCAAAACGGACACAACGGAAGAGAAAAATGTTACATCCGTTGTATCCGCGCTCAAAAGGGGCGAAAATTTGCATAATTGGAGCGGACAACACGGACGTGGGGAAGACGCAGGGCGGATGCAAAGTGGATGCGGAACGGAAGCACAGTGGATGGAAGCGGATGGCACGTCTGCTAGGCTTCCGGGGGGCCTCAGCGAAGCAGACGCGGAATGGAAAAAGCGGATGCAGAACGGATGTACAGCGGATGAAGTGGATGCAGAGTGGAAGCCTAGCGGATGCACAGCGGAAGCCTAACGGATGCCTGGCATTAATTGCGCATGCGGGGGGGGATGCATTGCGCAAACCCCCTGGATATAAAGGGAAGCAGCTCGCACGTCTAGCATTCCGAGGAAAGACCTGCTGCTGGACACTTCGAGTTCCTTGCCTGCATGTCTGCCTGCAAGCCTTGCTGCCAGCCTGCCTCCAAGCCTGCCTCCCAGCCTGCCTCCCAGCCTCCTGGGCAGCCTCCCTGCCAGCCTTGCTGCCAGCCTGCCTTCCAGCCTCCCTGCCAGACTTGCTGCCAGCCTGCCTTCCAGCCTCCCTGCCAGCATTGCTGCCAGCCTGCCTTCCAGCCTCCCTGCCAGCCAGTCTGTCTGCCAACCTTGGTGCCTGCCTTCCTGCCAGGCTTCCTGCCAGGCTTCCTAACAGGCTTCCTGCCAGGCTTCCTGCCAGCCTTGGTGCCTGCAAGCCTTCCTGCCAGCCTCCCTGCCAGCCAGCAACCCCACAACCATGGGGAAGAAGCGAAAGTCTCAGCAACCTGCCACCATCCCTGGCAAGAGGGACAGGGCCACCCTCCCTCCCCATGTCCCTGACTCTGCTTCTGCTGGGGCTTCAGCTGCTTGGGCTCGCTCTTCTGTTGCTGGAGCTTCTGCTGTAGCTGCTCCTGGCAGTGGTGCTTCTGCTGCGTACTCTGCTGAAGCTGTTCCTGGTCCTGCTGGTCCTGCTCGTTCTGCTCGTGCTCCTGGTCTTGCTGACCCTGCTGCTGGTGCTTACTCTGCTGCTGCTCATCCTGGTCTTGCTGCTGCTGCTGCTGCTGCTTATGATCCTGCTGGTGATTATGCTGATGATGCTGATGCTGATGATGCTGATTATGATCCTGCTGCTGCTGCTGCTGTTGATGTGGAGGAGCAGCCCCTACAACCTGGAAGTCCCTCTGATGAGGGCCCATCTGGTCCTGCCAAAGGGAGGAAGAGGCGTATGCAACAACAGGAGAGGAGGCAGTATTACATCGAGGAAGTGCACGAGGATGAGGTGCTGGAGTGGCTGAGAGAGAATGACTATCTGTGGTGGAAGGGACACCGGCTGTACAGGGACACCAAGCGGAAGCAGGCTGCTTGGAGAGAGAGGGCGGAGAGTCTGGGCTACACTTTGGAGGTGCTCCTCGGCTGGTGGAAGCACATGCACACCTGGTGCGGGAAGCTGCACCGCAAAAAATCTGGCCAGGCCAGGGTTAAGCTGACGGACAGAGAGAACTATGTCATGGCCAAGTGCAGCTTACTGGAGGGTGAGGTCCGCCACCAAGGAGCACCAGGAGCCAAAATCTCTACCCTCTCTCTCCGGCAGCCTGCTGGGAGCCAGTCCTCTAGTGGCCGAGAGTCAGTCCCTGTCTCCATGCAGGTTTCTGTGGAGCGTGCCACGGCGGAGAACCCCCGGGCAGGTGTTGAAAGCATGGTGGAGAGCGAGGAGGACTCCCTGGTGTGGTGGGAGAAAGGAGACATCGAGTCCACCGCTGCTGAAACCGCATCCACCCACAACTCCGCCACCACAGTAAGGCAGAGAGCCAGACCGCAGGAGGGGCAGAGCCACAAGGTCCTGGTGGAGATCAGGGACACCATCCGCACCAGCATAGGTCTCCTCTCTCAGCTGGTCCCCATCGAATCCTCCTCCTCCAACCGCAAGCCCTTCCTCAATTATGTGAACCAGACCCTCAAGGAGATGGCAGATCCCCAGTACCAGGTGGTGAAGGAGAGGATCACCACGCTGCTTAACAACCCTCCAGACCCAGAGGCACCTGCTCCCACCCAGTCCAGGTCTGCTCCTCCACCCCAAGTGATGTCCCTCCCATACCAAGGCTTCCCACACCCCCTCACCTACCAGGGCTACAGCTACCCCGAGGTCCAGCAGCATAGACAGCAGCCCTTATAGATGCAGGCACAGAGTCATTGGGCGACACCGCTGCCACCGGTTCCAATGATGCCACCGATGCCAACCTCGACAGTCCTCACCCCGCTGCAGAGCAGACAGCCCCACTACACTGCTCCTTCCTCCATCCCACAGCCAAGCCCGGCCTCAGTACATCTGTCCTCAGTACTGGGGCTGAAACCCCATGGCATGGAGGAAGGACCTCTCAGCATCGCGGGGCTGAGCCAGCTGTCTGACACCTTCCTCAACACACAGTCCCCTGTTGTCCTCTCGGGGATTGGCACTCCAATAACACCTCAGACCAGCACTGCAGCAGCACCCACCTCCACAGCACCTGCTCCCTAAAATCTTAGCCTGGGCACACACCTCCGAGTGACCAAGAGGAGTGCCAGAGACTGGTTGCCTGGATATTTGTGGACTTTATTTGGACACTTGACTTGGGTCATGTTTATTTTACAGCTTGTTGTTCAATAAAGTTTATCTTTGTTTCACACACTTGCTTCATTAATTTTTTTCTATAAAGTCCGGGTGGAAACTTTTAGAAATGGTTTAGCCTTTGCATGCTTGTGGGATGGGTTAAGATAGCTGTGGGATGGGAAGGGATACCTGTGTGATGGGCAGGGATACCTATGGGATGGGTAATAGCTGTGGGATAGATAAACCTCCAGTGCAAGCATAGTGGGACTGTATGGTCCACCCTCCCAGGTGCCACACCTATGGCCCTTCATTATCAATTACAATGTAAGCATTGATCCACACATGTCAACATAAACACAACTCTTTATTAAACGCCCTGTTCATTGTAGGCCAACCAAACATACATGGCCCAATCTCATCCGTGTGATGAGACAGGCTGAAGGAAGCATCCATTAAGCATCTACCATCCTGTCTTGCCAGTCCACCGCTCCAGCTGGGGAGTTGCACCAGTGTTTCAGGAGGTTGCGCTGCTTCTTTGCCTCACGTGAGGTTCTGTTGGGCCCTTGCACATCCTCAGTGTCGATCAGGTTTCGCCCTTGCCTCCATTCCCCAGGCTCCATGTCCCCATTGCCTTGCTGGAGGTCCACGAGCCTGTTCTGCAAGACTGGGTAGCGGTTGCGCATGAGATTGTGCAGGATGCAGCAAGCTTCCACAATCCTCCTCATGGTCTCTGGGTGATGCTGCATGTTGGTGAGAAGTACCTGGAACCTGTTGGCCAGGATGCCAAAGGCGTTCTCCACCACCCACCTTGCCCTGGACAGCCTGTAGTTGAAGATCCTCTCTTCACGGGTGAGGCATCTGGAGGTGTAGGGCTTCATGAGGTAGGTTGTGAGGGAGAAGGCATCATCCCCCACGATGAAGTAGGGCACATCTTGTGTGTTGTTGGGCAGAGGTTCTGGATCTGGGAAGCCCAGGATGAGGTTGCGTTCCAGCTCCTCCTTGAGGTGACTAGCGTTGTATACCTGGGCATCTGAAGATGAGCCGTTGCCTGAAGCATCGATGTACATGAACTTGTAGTCAGCATCGACCATGGCAAAGAGGATGATGCTGAAGAAGCCCTTGTAATTGAAATAAATGGACCCCGACTTGGCTGGAGCTTTGCAGGCCACATGCTTGCCATCGATGGCTCCAACAGTGTGGGGGAAGTTCCATTTCTGATACCACTGCTTTGCAACTTTCTTCTATCTTTCTTCAGTGGAGGGGCACTGGAGGAGCTCCTCCTTGTATTCTTTGATGATGGCCTGCACCACTTCTCTGACAACAAAGCTGATGGCGCTGGGTGGCACCCTCCAGCCATACTGCATGCTCCTGTAGTGGTCCCTGAGGCCAGGTGGCGCAGAGTGAGTGCCATCTTGAGCCCAGGTTCCAGGCTGGGCGGGAAGTTGGTGTTTGTCTTTGTCAACCTGGGTGTCAGGCGCTGCACAACTTCGTCAAACATGGCTGGAGGCATCCTCATGAAGTTCTGGAACACCCGAGGGTCTTCACTCCTGAGCTCCACCATCAGCTTGTTGTAAAGTACGTACTACGCTCTTCTGGTGAACCATCTTCGGAGCCAGACTTTTTTTGGGTGCCTCCTTTTCTTTCTGTAGTACTGTTCACAGAGACTGTAGATGGCTTTGCAGTGTTGCAGAAGGATGTTGGCTGCTGAAAGGATTTTGTCGCAATCCACGGTGGACATGACTGGATGTTGTGGAAGATGAAGAGGCAGATGAAGGCTGCAGAGGTCTACACTGCTGGTCTGCTGGTCTGAAAGTGCGAAGCAGGCGAGTTGCTCCCCCTTTTTATAGGCAGTATCGGTTTTCCACTAGGCATCCTCTAGCCATTCTCTAGGCATCCTCTAGGCATCCTTAATATCCGAGATAGATCCCCTCTGCGAATGTTTTTTCCACTTTAAATGCCTTGTTTCCATTCTGCATCCATTCCGCGTCCGTTCCGCTTCCTTGTTGTGTCTGGGCGGATGCGAGTTGCGCAGATGCGCAGCGGACGCCAAGCAGATATAGCGGATGCGTAACGGATGCGTAACGAATGCGTAATGGATGTGTAGCGGATGCGTAGCGGATGCAGAACGGACGAACTGGATACATTTTCCGCGCAAAAGTTTTAGGCAGCCTAAAACTTTTGGAGCAGATGAAACGTCCATAAACGAATGCTGGACGGATAGAGAGGAAGCAAAACGGAAGCAGTGAGTACATCGCATTTTCGAACGGATGGCAAGCTTTTTTGTCCGTTTTACTTCCTCTTTGCATCCGTTGGTGCAGTGTGACATGGGCTTAACCTTGAGTTTGTATCTATTGTGTGCTTTTGTGTTGTTATGGTTGAAGCTGAAGTGTTCATTGACAGGTCAGACGTTGCAATGTATGATTTCATATATCATCCTTAGATCAGACTGAAGACAGCGTAATTCAAGGTTTTCTAGGTCTAGCATTTCAAGTCTGGTGGCATAAGGTATTCTGCAACAAGTAGAGGAGTGGAGAACTCTTCTTGTGAAATATTTCTGGACTTTCTCAACTGTTCTAATATCAGATAGATTGACTTAATGCATCCTTAAAATACCTCTATTTCCATAATGGTTTAACTGCTTTTCATTTGGTATATGAAAACACCAAAATATATGACAGAACATAATAACAGAATTGGAAGGGACTTTGAGAGATCTTCCAGACCAACCCCAATGCTCAGGTAGAAAAACCCTACATCATTGCAGACAAACCATGTAATCTAATTGAATATAAAGCATCTAATACATTTTTGGATAGTCCAAAACCAGGATCCGAACAAAAGAGAAGTGACAAAGTACAGCAACTAGCAAAAGATCAGAATAAGACAACTCACCATGGCCGACTTGCCCTGGCCTTCTGTCATAGCTGACTCACCCCACCTGACTTGCCTCAACTGTCTCACCCTGGGCAACTCACCAGGGTTAACTGGCCATGATAAAACTACTGGACAATTCAATGTGGGATAACTCAAGAGAGGGACAAGTTGCTGGTGCAGTGGTATCATGCAAGATTTCCATTATTAACAATTAGGGTTTTTTGGAGTTTCTAGATATTGGGATACTGGGATATTAGAGGTATATTAATTGGTTACAAAATGATCCAACAGGAGATAATGAAGGAATGTTAGAAATGATGACAAAGAATTATAAGAAGTTGATTTAAGTTGATTTCTTTAAAAATAAAGAAAGTAGAAGGCTCTCAACAAATTGTGGGAAAAGATGAATATAACACACAAAAGACAGTTGAGAATTTAGAAGGAGTGGCAGAGGTGGCAAAGCAAAATAAACTACAAGAAGGTAAAAATAAATGAAAAGCAGATAAAAGCACTGAAAATATAGTAATAATAAATACAAAAAATCAACTAGACAAGACCTACAACAGAAAAGAGGAAAAAAAGGATGATTTTTCAAAATGAATGGAAGGGTTATGGATTCAAAAGATGCAGCAGAAGGAGGTAAAGGGCAAGGTAGAAAGAATAATTAACCTGTGCAAAAATGCTAGAAAGACATATAGGATTCCAGAAGAGAAACATAAAAGAACCACCAAAAAAATAAATAAATGATGAAATTCTAAAATGACCAAGAGATGATGGATGGAAAGATAATATCCTGCAATATAGTAACTATATTGAAAACCAATAGAAATAAGTGGAAAATTTAAATTGGCGGAAGGGAAGCACATATATAGATATATAATAGAACTTATTATGACCATAAATATATTAAGATTAGGAGGTGGTAGATTAGGACTAGGTATATATAAATGTATTATTATGATTAACAGGTTATAAAAAACATATTGGAAATATAGTTTTCAAGGATTATAAATTCAGGGGATTTAGAGATATAATTTTGGAACTGATTAAATCGCATTGATAACCGGCTTTATTAGTGTTTATAGAAAATTGAGAAATTGAAAATATGGTGGAATACTGAGTGATACTGTTAAGCCTGGGTTCCCCAACCAGGGTTAGGTAGACAAGCTAAACAGAATGTGCAGCGCTAGTCAGATAGACACACAGATAAATGAGTGAGCTAAGCTTATATGTTTATTAACATACAGTAAAAATAACAGATACGCTTGTGCTATCAAGAATATAGTTTATTCCAGTATAAGTTTATGGCATAGTCAAATAACAGTCCAATAGTCATGTATCATGTAGTCAGTCCATTCAGGGATATTCAGTTAGCAAAGTCCATGTAGAATATCCTATGTCAGTTCACTTACAAATCAGTCCTTTGTTGTCTCTCCCGTTCGAGCAATGCAGTCTTGATTCCAAGCAGTAATCAGGGATCATCAAAGCCAGAGTAAGCAAGCTGTAGACTTGCTACTTTTATATTGTTTTCATAACCACTCCCTTAATTACTATTTCACAGTTAAAGCTGCAGACACTTTAACATACACTAACTATGATTCATAGTTATTATTTCACCTAAACCAGTTAGGGTAAACAATGTTATCCCTAACAGATACCTACAATAATAAAATATTAGTGATTTAATAGGGATTAATAAGTATACTGGATGAAGAAATGTTATTGATGTTCATATATCTGGAGAAAGTGGTAAAAAATCACAAAGAGAGAATAGTATTGTTTAAAGAGAATGAGGTAAATATAGAAGAACCCCAACAAATGGGAAAAATAAAGAAATAAATATAAATTGGGAAAACAGTAGAATATATATTGATATGTAAAAATATATTATAACGATAATGAGCACACTAAGGTCAGAAGATGGAAGATAAAATTTTGTATGTAACTGTATTATTACTGTGAGCATTGTGTGTAAAATATGTTAATCCAGTCATTGCACTATCCACAAAAAATACTGGTTATTAATGTTATGTTAATGTTAATATTATGTTTTCGTAGATTTTCACGGGTACAGGTATGCAGGTCTTGGCATGTTCGGGTCTTTTCCCGTGTAAGATTGAGAGTATCTTGGCAATGTTTCGATGAGGTCCCACTTGCCATATTCAGGCTGGTGCTTTCGGCTTTGTGCTTTTTGTGAGCAAAACATGATTGGAGCTGGTGCTCATCTCAAAAGCCACTGTGTCAGCCCATTTTATTTTTCTGGGTTTAGCTCCTTATGGCAGAATGGGAGCAAACAGGCCGATCTCAGGAATCCCCAAGGAGTCCTTCATTGACTAGTTGGGAAAATGCCACTGGACTGACTAGAAATTCTTTCTGGCTGAGTAAAATCTGTGACCCCTTTTAAAGTGAAGCTGCCGAAGAGCCCCATTGCTTCCCCTTTGGTAAAGCCAAAGCATGGGGCTGGTACCTGAATGTTAGCAGAGCGGCTAGCTCTCACAGTGTACATGCCAGAAAGCAGCAGCCGTGGGGCCTCCTCTTGCAGTTGCATCATGCCCTTGACCTGGATCTGCATAGGGACTACTTGAGAGTGCAGCATCTGCTTCATGGCTTGGTCAATAGGCCGCTGGGACACCATGCTCTGGCTCACCCCAACCTTGAGGACTTCTAATCTTTTGAGAAGATTCAAACCTAAAGCAAGATGAGTCCTACTGCAATTCACTTGTCCATCTCCTGAGTTATTCCACGTTGAATTGTCCTGCAGAGAGTTGTGCCATGGTAAGTTGGCTTGGGTGAGATGGCTAGGGGCAAGTTGACCTAAACCCAGCAAATATGCACTTACTGAAACTCATCCAACAGAAGTGGGTGGGATTGTGCAGATCAATACTTATGGATAAGATTTCTGCAAGGAACAGTTCATTGGCTGAGGCCACAGGCATTTTGTGGTGCATATTTCCTTAGGTTTATATGTAACAGGTCATAAAAAAAGCTGCTGTTGTCCTGGTCACAGCCACTTTCCTTCCTATTGGTCCTTTGTTATTCAAGTTCTTTTTATAAAAATCCTTTATCTTTCATAGAATGTATATTTATAGGTGGATGCAAGATTTTTCATAGGGCTGGAAGGGACCTTAAAGGTTTTCTAATCCAACCCCCTGCTCAAGGTAGGAGTCTTACACCATCCCAGTCAAATTGTAGTCTAGTCTATTTTTGAAAAACTCCATTGATGGAGCACCCACAACCCAGGGGAGAAGCTTTTCCCCTGATTAATTGTTCTCACTGTCAGAAAATTTATTCTTACTTCTATTCTTACTTCTACTTCTTACTTCTCTCTTCAAAAAACTTCCACCCATTATTTGTTGTCCAGCCCTCTGGCACCCTAGAAAATAAACTGATTCCTTATTCTTTGTCACAGTTCTCAAATACTGGAAGAATTCACCCCATCCCTCATGATCCTTCTCTTTGATAGGCTAAACATATCTAGTTCCCTCAGCTTAGAATCTAGAATCAATCTAGAAGTTCCTTAATGCATACCTAATTGTTTGCCACTTGTGATTTTGCAACCTGAAAGGTTGCAAGAATATTCCATTGACTTGAGGACAATCTTTTTCATGGTCTTGTTTCACACTGCAAAAAACATAGTAAGGTATAGAGTGATCAGTTTCAATTTAAAACAGCTTTAAGAAAAAAGATTACACAGAAGTCTGCAAACATAAGCAACTAATTGTTCAAAGGTCTCCAAGGTTTGAAGACTAGCAGCAGAGAATGCATCTCCATTAGGATTACTATGACTTGAGACCTAGAGGATCTAAATATTGTAAGAAAACAACTAAATTCAAGGACTCCACACTCAAATATATAATTGGAGCATTTATGTGATATCAAATTTACACATTGATATTTGGTCTCTGTGTGATTTGTAATAAGTAATTCTGGATATGTTCGGCATGATTATGTTTTTATATCTGGGTGGGACCAAGAGAAAGCTAGTAGAATTGTGAAGAAGAATGATGCTTCCATTTCCTCCTATTTTTCCTAGTGTCATCATAATTCACATGGCTGTGCTCAAATGACACACTTAATTGGAATCCTGACTAGGGTTAATGTGCCATAAAAAGACCTAAACATCAATCACCTATGGGATTAGAGTTGGATGGTACCAACCTGAAACAGCCTGAATTTATTCCCTGGTTAGTCGTGTCGTGAACTTGCAGCTCATACAAATGAAAAACAAAAACAAATTATCAGATCTCATTCTTAAATTCTTGAAACCCCTATATCCTCACTTGCATCTATAAATTCAATGTTATTTGGGATTACTGCCTGCATATTCAGAATAGTTGTTGGAAAAGGGAACTGCTGGAACCTGCTGCTTTATTTTCTGTGGCCAAACTGGTAATGGCTGTTTGATCTAGAGGCCAAAAATATTTGTGTTCAGTTACTTTCAACCCACTTTCTAGTTACCTGCTGCCAGAACCACTCCTTGGTAAGGAGATCTGAGATGGTTCATGATTGGCTTGATTCAACGGGGTATGAGAAATGGGCCTATGTAGGTTACTGTGGAATTTCAAGGTGAAGAATAGAATAACAGAGTTGGAAGGGACCTTGAAGGTCATCTAGTCCAACTGCCCACCAAATTTCTGACAGATGCCCCTCCCCAAAATATTTTTCACTGATATTAAATCATTCTGTGAAATAGTTGATTAACTCGGAGAAGGATATAATAGAAACCTTTGGAATTTTGTTTACATTTGATTTTGGATCCTTTAGGGTTTTATCTACCTGTTGTGTTGATGGTATATGGTTATCTTACCTGTTGTGATGTTATTCAAGAGTTAAACCCCCAAATGTTCCTTATATTCTTTGCAAGTGGAAAATATAATTCAGCTACTACACTGACAGGTTTCCTATTTCTTTTGCATCCTCACAGTATTTATTATGGATATTTTTCCTGTGCATTTTTTAAAAATATGCTCAATTGTTCACAGGTCTCATAAACTATTCTAGTATAATCCAGTTGCCTGCTTGTCAAACCCATATCTCATTTTTCTCTAAAGGAGAGCAGAACCAGATTTTGGTTCAATGATCCATGTGCAGTGTTAAAGTTCCTATCTACCTGCCAGCATGAGAACAGTCTATATCCCTGGTGGCAAACCTATGGCATGTGTGCCAGAAGTGGCACACAGAGCCATTACTGCCAGAACGCAAGCACTTGCCCAGAAAAGGTCGACTGCACATGTGCACACTCTGTCCACCCACCCACCTGCCAGATGATTGTCAGGTATCAGGTGTACATGCCCGGGGTGTGGCACTACACAGGTCACACTTGCGCATGCACAGAAGCATGCAGCATGGGTCACGTGGGTCACATGGGTTGCACATGCATGCACAGGAGGCATGAGGGGCCATGCATGCATTGCCTTCTGAGTGATGGCATGCAAGCATGAGCAGCAAGCTTGTGTGCAATTATCGTCATGGGAGCCCAAAAAGGTTAGCCACCATTGGTCTATACTGATGATTGCTCTCAATCAATGTTCATTTCTTCTTCTTTTTTTTTTTTAAAAGAAAACAATGTCTTCCTTCCCTCCATTTTATGGCTTCTTCATTATAAATTACTTAGTAAGAACAGGCTGGCCCAAATTCCTCCCTAAGTTGTCTCCCAATATAGTTGGGCTGAAAATGCTTTCAAAGCGATGTAGAAAGGTTATGTTTTGATTAACTTAGTATAAGGATGATCTAGATCAGTGTTTATCAGCTGATCTTGGTGACATTAAGATATATGGACATCAACTCCCAGAATTCCTCAGCCAGCACAGTAAGTTACAGGGAGAAAATGACTGGGGAATTCTGGGAGTTGAAGTCCATACATCTTAAAGTTGCCAAGGTTGAGAAACACTGATCTAGACACTTTCTAGACACTTTTGCTAGTGTTGGAAGAAATATCCTTTTGGTCCAGTTCCAAGCTGGGAGAAAGGCACTGGAGACAAAATGGAAGTTGGAGGATGATTGGAAAGAGGGTCAATTTATTGAAGAAACAGAACCACCAAGCAGGCATGATTCTAGGAAGCTGACCACATGGAATTTAGAGTGAGGGTTTTTTATACCTTTTCTTGGGCTTTGCACTTGAACTTCCTGTTCTTTTGCAAGAACATGTATTCTATTGATGGAATCAGATTCCCATGGGGCCCTGTAGGGGTTAGGAAGGGGTCATAGCTGGCTCTGTAGGTTGTCTGAGCAATTTGGTTGAAGTTTCTGAGGGTGATGCAATGTCCTTAGGAGATTGTGCAAAGTAGTGAGCTCTGTGTCTTAGTGGGTTAATCCTCTTATGTCCTGAAGGGTTATGTCTTAAGCCTATCATCTTGGAGTTGAAGGTCTTTTGTTTTGTAGATAGCTGGTCCAATCTTTCTCAATGAGCACAAAATATCTGCTGGGGGGGAGGGAGCTGGATATCTGTCTCCCTTAAGATTTTTAATTTATCTTTTAGTGGAAATATTTTATCCTGCCTTTTTAAATATTCCTCAAAATATTTCATTCTTCTGTGAGGGAGGTAGAATAAAGTGTGTATGTTTGCTATCTTTTGACTTGGTGGGATATGCCTAAATGTTATAGTGATTATTTGGGGACAAAAAAAAAAAGCACAATGAGCTATACTTCAAAACTACAACCTAGCCCCAGTCATAATTCATACTGGACTTCTTAATAGAATGATTATATATATATACGATTATACATGCACAATCAGCACAGCCCCCCTCCCCCAAGGCTGTGTGCTATCTCCACTTCTCTTCTCCCTATATACCAACGACTGCATCTCAAATGATCCATCTGTTAAAATACTGAAGTTTGCTGATGACACAACAATGCTTGGTCTCATTTGAGACAATGATGAATCTGCATACAGACAGGAGGTTATACAGCTTGCCTCGTGGTGTAACCAGAACAATCTGGAACTGAACACACTCAGAACTGTAGAAATGGTGGTAAACTTTAGAAGAAACCCTCCAATACTACCACCTCTTACAATACTAGACAACACAGTATCAACAGTAGAGACCTTTAATTTTCTAGGTTCTACTATATCACATGACCTAAAACCTAACATGAAAAACATCACCAAAAAAAGCACAACAAAGAATGTTCTTTCTGCACCAACTTAGAAAGCTCAAACTGCCCAAGGAGCTGCTGATACAGTTCCACAGAGGAATTATTGAGTCTATCATCTGCACCTCTATAACTGTCTGGTTTGGTTCTGCAACCCAATAGGACAGACACAGACTTCAGAGGATAATCAGGTCTGCAGAAAAAACAATTACTACCCAACTGCCTTCAATTGAGGACCTGTATACTGCCGAGTCAAAAAGAGGGCTGTGAAAATATTTACAGACCCCTCACACCCCAGACATAAATTGCTTCAAATCCTTCCCTCAAAACGATGCTATGGAGCACCGTAGACCAGAACAACTAGACACAAAAACATTTTTTTCCTGAAAGCCATCACTCTGCTAAACAAATAATTCCCTCAACACTGTTCATAAAGTGTACGCTACTATTACTGTTAATCTTCTCACCACTCCTTATCACCCATCCCCTCCCATTTGACTGTTTCTTAGTATGATTTGATTGTTGATTGTACCCTATGACTATCATTAAGTGTTGTACGTTATGATTCCTGATTCTTAATGAATGTACCTTTTCTTTCTGTATACTGAAGAGTATTTACACCAAGACAAATTCCTTGTATGTCCAATCACACTTGGCCAGTAAAGTATTCTATTCTATTCTATTCTATTCTATTCTATTCTGTTCTGTTCTGTTCTGTTCTGTTCTGTTCTGTTCTACTCTACTCTACTCTACTCTACTCTACTCTACTCTATTCTATTCTATTCTAGAATGATTATAATCATGTATGTAGCCACCATACAGTATCTTCTGGAGTTATTTTAAACCATCTTTTAATTGTTGTATAAATATTAAGAGAACAACCACAGTCTTCCAGAAAATTGAATAGTCAGTATTGTTGAGGTAATTCCCCGTTTGGAGAATGAATGCATACAGGGACACATATTTGAGAGAAGTGTTTGAATAATATACACACAGTACACAGATACACTGTACAGTAAATGTAGGCTTTTATTTCCAGAAAGTTTAAGCAAAGTTCAAGATAAGCAGTCCAAAATCATTCACAGGTAAATCAGTCAGTTTTTCAATCCAGGGATAATCTAGTAACAAAGTCCATTGTCAAAAACACTTCAGTATCAGACTTACATTAAATCCAGAAACAGCAGTCAATTTGAAGAAATGGACCAACGGCAATTCTTTCCAACAGAAGGAAACAGAGATACACTTACACTCTCTTCTGAGACTCAGACTAAGACAAACCAGGTTTCTGGCTCCATATTATGGCCGTTTGAGAAACCATTCCTAATACAGTTTTGCATTTTCTTAAAGATATAGTTTTAAAATGTTTATCCTGATTTATATATTTCTAACCCAAATACCTGTTACATACATATTCCTAACAAGTATCCATCAGTGGAGATTTTCATGCAGGTAAAACTAAAGATGTTATATCATCTCTCCTTCATGTCCCCATTTGGGAACAAGTGAATCACTTATTGAATGTGATTTTTGTCATTATGCTTCTCTTCTTGAAAACTCTTTTTGTGTTTAAATAAAATACACACTGTGCATTACTTCAAATCATTCTGTTCCATGCAGAGTTTTAATAATCTCCTTGTAGGGATTATTGGAAAGTAGAATTTTAGGTTCAAGCCATGGTTACTGTATTCTTGCATTTTTTAAAAGAGGGGAAACCTCAAAAAGCCGAAGGACTCCATAAACCTGGCATCAGAAAAATGTGCAAATCGTACATTGTATCATTCATCAAACTATTTGCTTTTCCTGTCTTTTTTTCTCTCTTTGAACAATTGAAACTTTTTTGTTTGCATTTCTCCCCAGCACTTTTCACAGGAGAGATGCAAATATCAGAGGATAATCCAGTTTGTAGCACAATGAAGCTTATATATGTGAGCTCAGCAATTCCAGATTCCCCATGTAAGAAATTGCTTTGTGCTAATGTGAAGTGTTCTCTCTCCCTGAGCAGAGAAGCAGTCATAGATCCTAGATCTTCATTTAAAGGCTGTCAACATTTTGCATGCTGTTGGCAATGGGATGTTTACTGCACTGTCATCTGGAAATACCATACCCCGGAGGGAACCAAAACTACACTGGGGGAGGGGAGCTATTCTATAAAGCATTTAATGAGCTAAGTTTTTAAAAACCCCATACATGGATGATTCCACCTCCTTAACTTTGAAGATCTCACTGTTTGCCTCCCTCATACTCCCAACTGCCAAGCATCATTCACCTACTGCTGTGCTCAATAGTTGGATTGTTGTCTATGGCAGACCCATTACTCTTAAAGTACAGGCACAGCACGAATACTTTTCTGCCTGAGCAGAGAAATGAAAGAAGGCTGAGATCAGTTATTGGGCATTGGGCTGGGAGTTGGATAGCAGAGGCCAGCAGACTGCTGTTCCTCCTGACTGATTGCACAAACTAGAAAGGTTACTGCTTTCTGCCTGGGTGTTCCAACCCAGGAATGGAGGCCAATAACTGACTTCTTTTTAAAGTATAAGGATTAAAAGGATGCTTACGTTGCTTTTGATATTTTTTTCTTGTCCCAATCTTAAGTTTTTCTGCAAGTACTTATCAGTAGCATTTGGAAGGCAATTATTCAAAGCAGTTCATATAAAAAAATTGAGGTGTATCTTTTGCAACAATTTTTTTTTCCTTCATATTCCCTGGGTTTATTAGACAGAGATTCTTTCACAAATACATTTCATCATAATTTAGAAAGGTGTGGACAGATAATTTGTGTACTTTGCTCAGTTAGCTGTCAGAAGTTATTTCATGGTTGTCCTGCCCTTCTCTCCATGCTCCACAATATTCTATACTGCAAATTATTGCAGAACCCATATGAATTAAACTGCTTTCATAAATTTGTTCAGCCAAATTTCACTACCTAATTTAGTTTAGAGCTAGCATATCCAGACTGCAAAGATCCAGGAGACAAGTAGGTAGTAATAAAAAGATAAATATGTTTCTAAGCCTTTGCTGCCAGCTAAAGGGCATCCAGACCTTTGCAGTATAAGTGTAGTAGTGCTAACATAGTTACTTCTTGAAATTTACAAGATTGGAATTACAAGGAGTGTTGATTGACATGACTATCTGTGCATACATACAGAGCATGGGTCTCTATGCAAGCAAAAGCTCTGTGAAGTTAGAGCTGTATTGGTGGTAGAAAGGGATATATGTGTGAGAGGGAGAGAGAGAGAGAGAGAGAGAGGGAGAGAGAGAGAGAGAGAGAGAGAAGGGATGAGCTAGATGGCAAAAGCACTTTGTGGCATTGAGCTAATGAGGAAGGAAAGGTTGTGATTGGAAGTGAGAGAATCTTCCTCTTGTAGAACCTGTATTTAATCTCAATTCATCTTTGAATCTGTACAGGAAATTTCTTCTGTTTTTACTTCCCAGAAGAAAAAGAAATAAGATTCAGTCACCTGCTTCCAAGGAATATAAATGTTCATCTGTAAAGGTGGCCTGGTTTTCAGGGCTATATTTCTGACTCCAAAGGAACCTCATTAGCTAAAACATTTTATGTTGCCATCAATAATTCAAGTTGCTACTAAGATATTAAACTGAAATGCTGTAGCAGAGGCTATGGAGCCATGGCCTCAGGGACCTGAGATGAGAAAATCTAAGAATTGAGAGATTCCTGTTTTACTCTCTTTCAGACTATCAGCTTTTAGACTTTTTCAGCGAGAGTTGCTAACTGCTTCTTGAAGCAACTATTCTTCAATGCAGGATCCAAACTGAGTTGGTCACCAGGACCACAGGTTTAGTCTTTCCATGCTTTGGATGCCCTAGATCCTGGATCCTGCCACATTATTCTGGGACACATATATTCGCCTTCATTTGTGTTCTTCAATGTCCTAAAAGAGATGATTGTATTTGGTATAAGGAATTTACTAGCTGGCTTTGAGAATTTGGGATGGGCAGAGTATAGTTGGATTATATAGATATTAATTTTGAAAAGAGGAATTCTTGCTGGGAGAGATAAGGGAAGGATTTGGGAGGACCGGCATGAAATTATGTGCACAATTTTCCTGCAATGGGGACTGCTTGCTTCACTATTTCTATGTTTTCTTGTGAGGATGAAAGATCTTGCTAAGCTTAAGGAAATAACTCTACTAGGTAAAAGATCCTGAAACTGCTGAATCTTTATTTTTTTACTGGGATTATTATTGGATGCTTGTTACTTTATTACCTGGGTACTTGGATTATTAGTTTACTTTATTACTTGGGCACTTAGATTATTACTTGGAAAACAATTGACTCACCCAGAACTGAATTATGAATCTATTTCTACTTTTAATTGAAAAACTTTATAGAACCCAAGTTTTGCATCACTTGGGTTTCAATGCAATTAATGTAACATATTTTAGTATGCTTACTTTACATGCATTCCTATGGATGCAGTTTATGGGCAAAAATTTCATAACTTTGAGTTTAGGTCTTAAATAACCCAGGGACTCCCTATAAAGAAACAAACAAACAAACAAAAAACAACTACAGTTTTGTATGTCCCATGTCTATACTGTGCAAGTATAAAATTAGCTTTTAAAAATTATGTAGTAATGGTATTAATTCCTATGCCTGTTTGATTGAAGCTGGATTAGATTATTGATTTCCCAAGAAACAAGCAGCAATACCAATCCTAGAAATCTTGCACATTTATCTTTTGGTTTGAGTCTGGTAGAATGAGATCAAGTAAAGTTCAAGTTTTGTTAATGAAGGATTGGTAACAGTCTGTCATTATTATTCAGTTTGCAAGGTTTCCACTCAGTCTTTCAGTCTAGCAGAAGGTGGGTGCAAATTTCCTTCTGTTTTAAAGAGAACAAGCTGTTGATAAGAGTTGATGAAATGCTTGCCAGACACATCAAAATGATGATTGTTAGTATGTGCGCGCATGCATGCGTGTGTGTATGGCTTCCATTATACAAAATTGGAAACAAATCCCTGGCAAACAAAAAGGACCAGAAACCATGACAAAAAATAAGGTAATAATAAGGAATGCAAAATAACAATAACAACAATAATAATATAGAATCATTTTTTCCCAAGATGGTGCCAAGGCAGTGTGTTGCACAGTGAGTGCCAATAGAAGCTGGTTTTAGTATGTTACAGCAGGTTGGCGGATTGGAGAGTTGGACTAACAGATGGTTCCATGGATTTGATTTTCCCTCAATGAATGCTGCTTCCTGACAAGCATATGCGGTTCCTCTCCCTCATTAGGTTGTGCTGTTACTTGGGGCAGAATTTCATGAGGTGCCTGGAACTCACATTCTCATCTGGGCTGCCACCTGGCTTGACTATCTCTCTTGGTCAGATGATTGGATTGCTGGGTACACTGAACATTGGTTAGCATGTCATAGTTGATCCATGTGCTGCAGTTGGGGCATGTGGATCAATGTGACATGCTGACTGGTATTTAGCTATGCAGCAATGGAGAGGGGTGCACCACCAGTATCAGAGGAGGCTTTTAGGTTGCTGGTGTGCAGTGGTGGGATTCAAATATTTTTACCACCGGTTCGGTGGGTGTGGCTTGGTGGACACGCTTTGCACGCATGCACACTTTGCATGCATGCACATGCCAAAACATTTTGTGCAGGTCCAGAGGCATTCTAACTCACCTCCTGCAAGCCTGCACGGTCCCGGTTGCTTCAGCAGCTGCTGCATGGCACTCTTCTGTGCCATGCAAAGCTGCTGTGCTTCAAATTCAGAGGATAAAGTGAGTATGGGAGCCCAGGTAGGCCCAACAGCAGAGGAGAGAACTGGTTTGGTCTCTGCTGCTCATTGCTGCTACCGGCTCTGCAGAACTGGGCTGAACTGGTAGAATAACACCACTACTGGTGTGGAAATTGTGAGCTTTGTAATTATTATTACCTTTATTGTCAGAGTACAACATGTGTACAATGAGATTGGCTGAGCCTCCCTTCATGCACCCTCCCAACACAACTTACAGTGATGACAGTCCCAATATTATTACACCATGTGACCTTGTTGCACAACACGCCAGCCCCGCAAGTCTGTGTTATTTTCCATTCAGAAGTGTTGACAGTGCACGGGTAGAAACTGTTCTTCAGCCTGTTGATATAGCTGGCTATGCTTCTATAACTCCTACCTGATGGTAGGAGAATGAAGAAGTGCTGACTAGGATGTGAGTCATCCCTGAGAATTTTCCTCACTCTTCTAAGGCCTAGAAGAGTGAGAGCCCTAGCTATGCCATCTAATGGTATCAGGGAACAGACTACAATGTTTTATGTTGTACTCACTACCCTCTGTAATGCCTTTCTGTCTGTGGCTGTCAAGCCAGCATACCACACCATAATGCAATATGTGAGGAAGCTTTCTATTGTGGACTGGTAAAAGGACATCATCAGTTGTTGTTCCACTTTATTCTTTCACAAGACCCTAAGGAAGTGGAATCTCTGTTGGGCCTTTCTGGCCATCTGGGTTGTGTTGATTTTCCAGGTAAGATCTTTGCTGAGGTAGACTCCCAGGAATTTAAAGGAGAAACTCTCTCCACACAGCCCCCCTTGATGTAAAGTGGGGTGGATTCCTCTCTCTTCTTCCAGAAGTCTAGCACCAGTTCCTTTGTCTTGCTGATGTTTAGGTACAGGTTGTTTTCTAGGCACCATGAGGATAATTTTTGAACCTCCCCCCAAATGCTGTTTGTCTCCACCTGTAATGAGACCCAGTATGGTAGGATCATCTGCAAACTTAATGATCACAGTGGATGGGTAAGATGACACACAGTCATGTGTGTACAGTGAGTACAGGTAGGGACTGAACATACAGCCCTGTGGGGAGCCAGTGCTAAGCTTCAGGGAGGTGGATGTGACAGAGCCAACCCTCACTGTTTGTGGTCAGTCCCTCAGAAAGGCTTTGATCCAGTCACAAATGGAAGAGGGAAAATCCAAGTCACTCAGCTTTTCGATAAGGATGCTCAGCAGGATAGTATTGAAGGCTGAGCTGTAGTCAGTGAAAAGCATCCTGACATAGTTTCTGGGTTTTTCCAGATGGCTCGCTACAAAATGTAAGGCAGTAGCTATGGTGTTATCTGTTGACCTCTTCCCCCTGTAGACAAACTGATGTTTGTCAAAGTCTGGTGGGAGGCATGTCCTAAGGTGTTGGAGAACCAGTCTTTCAAAGCATTTCATTACTACTGACATTAATGTGATAGGTCTGTAGACATTTATACAGTTAATTGCTGTTTTCTTGGGGACTGGGACAATCTGGTGTATGACAAAGAAGGCAGTGGAGGAGAAATTAAAATATCTGGGGTGATTTAAAGTGGGCTACAATGGATGCGAGAATGGGATGAGGTACTGTTTTGGGCTTTCCTTTTGTTACTGTGGTTCCCTCCATTTACCTGTATAGCTATTTTGCCTTTTTCCCAAATAGAGGTTCATGCAAACCCATGGATTGGGGTTAGTGGTAAGAGAGAGTGTTTCTTTCCCTAATTGAGCTTGCTTCCCTTGCTATGGATAAGAGCCAAAGGGGATTGACTGATTCACCCTCTTAATATCTGATGTTCCCTGTAAGAGCTCTGGGCTAGTGAGATTAGATTGATGATGGTGAGATGAGAGCATTGGGTAGAGCGTTCTGACTGCTATAAGCTGGGGATTCTGACTGTTAAGTAGAAGCATCCTTGGTTGATGGTCCTGGAACAGGTGGTAATTGGATATGTATATATATAGGTAGGGAGAGAACTATACCTTTGGGCATGGGCCAATTTGGACAGGGGATAGGGGAAAGGGATAAGAGCAGGTTGTAAAATCTCAGTGGTGATGGGTATGGAGAGATATGGGGGGGACTAGTCACAGGGCCTGTGCTAGAGAAGTACTGTTTCTATGGCACATTCAACCCCTGAAATTTGTTCCCAAGCCTCAGATGGCAGACCTCCCATGTCCTGGACTGTCAGCTGCTGCTGCTGAATGCTAGTAAAGTCTCTAATAAGGTCACATGTTCATGACTTGATTGTGGATGAGAAGGCTGACCTGGCATATATTCCAAGATCTATCTGGGAGGTGTGTGTCAGTTTCCTTTTTCTGAGATATGCCCAGTTGTTGTGAATGTGACACCATTCAAGACCTCAAGGTTAGGGGTAGTGAAATTTTCATGGGAGGAATCTAGGCACACTGCTCCTCAGATTGATGGGTATAAGACCCTATTTATTGGGTTAGACTCTGAGAGGAATCAGATGGGACTGTTACTATTATATCAGCCTCCCTGCTATGTAATGACCTTACTATATGAGCTTCCTGACTGCATGGTCAGGGTGGTAATGAAGTTTCCTGGGCTTATGAACTTGAGGAACTTCAACTTACCTTCCTTGTGGGAAGTAGCTGAAGCAGTTGGGAGTTCATGGCCACTATGATAGTCATGGGCCCATCCCAAGCCATCCAGGGCTTGAAGCACAATAGTGATCATATACTTGGTCTGGTTTTTCTGTCAGAGCAGTGGCAGGATATGATGAAAATGGGAGAGATACTGATTTCTCCTCTGTCATAGTCAGATTATAGGGGATAATAGATTGCCCCATCCCAGATGATTGATGGAACTGATTGGGTTACAGAGGAAGCTTGGGGTTGTCCTTGAAAGTTTGCTACATGGTCTGATGGAAGCCTGGAATGAGACAGTGGCTGTGACTTTGAACCAGACTGTATCTGAGCAGTCTGTCTTTGCCCATGGATCCCAGAACTCATGGTATGCAGAAGAGCTAAGGGAATTAAAGAAGGCTGGGAGGTGCCTTAAGTGCCTCCGATGTATGGAAAAGAGGTCAGAGACTTTGTGACACCAGTTTGCTTATCTTAAATGAATAACCAGTGGAGATCTCAGAAATTATGAACTTGTCAGGTTAACATGTGCCCCAGACAAATTGGTGGAAATAGTTCTAAAGGGAAAAAAAAACTATTAGACACACAAACTTCACTGACAGGAAATCATTATAGATTATTTAAAAGGAAATTAAATCTGAGCATCTTCTACAGGTGTTTCTGAGTGTCAATAGGCACATGTATGGAAACAACCTTGTCATTATTGGATATTTGAATTTTTAAAAATCATTTGACAATAGATTGATCTCATCAATAGATCTTAGTAAAGTTAGTATTTCTTAAAAGAAGCCTCAAAATAAACAATGACAGGAACAAAAAACAGACTTATGCCACTGAAATCCTCTTGACTGATTACATTTGAAAGGCACAGAAGCTTCTCCTTGATTATAATGGAGACACTTATTAAAAAGATGTATTGAGCACCTGCAACAGAGGATGAAAAGTTTTTGAAAAGTAGAGCTAGTTCTGTGTTCTACTGAAGTATAACATAGGCAAGTAAACTAGCCCTGAGTTTACATCATCTTATCTAGCTTTGACCATAGTCAGTTTTAACATTTTCCTCTAGGTTTGTGATGTGTACCTACCTTTGAACTGGCCACACCAGCAGCTAAACTATTAGGAAATTGCTGCAGAGTTGACAGCTCAGTGGTTTGGAGCCATGTGAGTATGAAATGATTAATAGCCATGGGGTTTGGGGGGCAAAGTATGATTTGAGGTAGGTACCATGTTTTGATATATGTAGCGTATCATGGAGGAATGTACTTATCCTTTGGGAAATCTAAGCTGCAGAAAATGTGTGTGGCTATGGAAAAAGAAGGTATTGAAATATGACAACTTGCTACTCCTTGTCTTAGAATTCTTTTTTATCAAAAGATATTCTGATGAGTTACTCAGACTGGTTCCCTAAGTAATTTCATGCTTCACTCTTCACACCAGCATATCATTTCTGACTTATTTTCCATGGTAAATTTGAGAACACCAATACAAGATTCTTCTATATTTTGTACTGTTGGAAAAACAATTGAAACTTCGATTGACTGTATTAAAGACAAAAAAATCCATCTGAGCAGTTAGAGTGATATTTCCATAGGGAGACAGGAAGAGCAGAAAAGTAGACATCTGGAACTAAATGTGCTTAGAAATGAAATCTTAATGAGCACATGGGCTAAACCTGTAGAATGTTGTATTTAGCAATAATTTTAGCATTTGGTCATGTTTGGTCTGAGGAAGTGGATCTTGGATGAATAGTGCTCATTTTGTTAGATGACATCACATCACATCATCACTTCTTTTTGCTTCACATCATAGGATTTAAATAAACTAGTTCAAATAGCAAGAAAATGAAATTTTTGACTAAAAAATATGAAGAACTTCCTGATCATGCAAATTGTGTGCCACCAGAAGATTCTCTTCCTTTTAAAGGCTAGGTCCCACTGGCCGACGGATGCAAAACGTATGCAAAAAGGACACAGAAGATGAGCAAAATTTCAGGGGTGGCTCCATCCATTGTTATCCGCTCCCAAAGGTGCCCCAAATTTGCAAAAACAGAATGGAAAATAACGGAAAGGAACGGATGGGGGTAGTACGTAGCGAGGATGTTAAGCGGATGTTCATAGGAAGCCTAGCGGATGACAGTGGATGGAAGTGGATGACACATCCGAAGGGCTTCTGGGGGAGAATTGTGAAGCGGACGCATAGCGGAAGGAGCGGATGCATAGCGGATGATGCGGTTGCATCATGGACGCCTATAGGATGCATAGCGGATGCATAGCGGAAGCATAGCGGAAGCATAGCGGATGCATAGCAGATGCAAAGCGTTCATTGCACATGCGGGGAGGATGAATTGCGTCATCTCTGTGGATATAAAAGGATGCAGCGCACAAGCAGTCAAGATTCAGAGGAAAGACGTGCTGCTACAGACATCTTCGAATAACACCATGGTTCGTCAGTCAGGGAAGAAGAGAAAGCCTGTGCTTACTCCTGCCATCCCTGGCAAGAAGGACAGAACCACCATCCCACCCCCTGGCACTGACTCTGAAGCTTCTGGTGCTTCTCCTGCTGCTGCTGCTGCTGCTGGTGGTGGTGCTTCTCCTGCTGCTGGTGGTGGTGCTTCTCCTGCTGCTGGTGCTGCTGGTGCTGCTGGTGCTTCTCCTGCTGCTGCTGCTGCTGCTACTGCTACTGCTGCTGCTGCTGTGGTGGACCAGCCCCAAGGCCCTCAAAGCCCTGCTGCTCAAGCCCCTGAAGGCCCTGCTGCTCAAGCCCCTGCCAGAGGGAGGAAGAGGCAAGGGAAGGAGAAGGGAGAGAGGAAACAGTACACCCTTTCCCAGGACCATGAGGAGGAGGTGCTGGAATGGCTGAGGGAGAAGAAGTACCTGCTCCACAGGATGCAGGCAGAGAGGCAGACTGGAAGGCCAGAGCCACACTGTCCTGTTGGAGATCAGGGACACAATCAGACCAGCACAGATCTTCTCTCTCAGCTAGTCCACAGTGACATACCATCCTCGAACGAGAAGCACTTCATCACCTACATGAGCCAGACCCTCATGGACCTGTCTGAGGCCCACTACCAGGTGATGAAGCAGAAGATAACAGCACTTCTGCACAACCCTCCAGGCCCAGCTGAACCTATTCCTACCCAATCCAGGTCTGCTCCTCCACCCCAAGTGATATCATAGCCCTTCCATGGCTTTCAACAGCCCCTCACCTACCAAGGCTACGAGTACCAGGACTTCCCACAGCAGAGGCATCCCTTCCCAGTCCAGGCCCAGGTTCATCGCACGCCACAGACACCTCACCTCACCCAGCTGCAGACCAGACAGCCCCACTACAATCCTCCTTCCTCCAACCCACAGCCAAGCACATCAATGGACAATCTGTCATCAGTCTTGGGCCTAACATCCCAGGTCCTTGATGAAGGGCCTCTCAACCTCACGGGACTGAGTCAGCTCTCTGAGAGTTTCCTGAATACACCATCCCCTGTTGTACTCTCGGGGCCAAGCACCCCAATGGCACCTCAGACCAGCACTCAAGCCACAGCCACCTCTACAGTCCCTGCCCGCTTGACAGCTGAGACCATGGGCATGCCTCACAGTGACTGAAAATAGTGCCAGAGACTGAGTTGTTACCTGTTCACTTTATCTTATAAAAGACACTTTACTTGGTTCATTTTGCTTTTTTAATAAAGTCATACAGTTTACTTAAGACAGTTATTAATAAAGGTTATCTTTGCTTCACACACTTGGTTCATTTTATTTACTTAATAAAGTGTTGGTAAAAACTTTGAAAAAATGGTTAAGCCTTTGCATGCTTGTGGGATGGGTAAGGATAGTTGTGGGATAGGTAAGGATAGCTATGCGATAGGTAAGGATAGCTGTGGAATAGGTAAGGATAGTTGTGGGATGGGTAAGGATAGTTGTGGGATAGGTAAGATAGCTGTGGGATAGATAAACCTCCAGTGCAAGCATAGTGGGACTAGTATGGTCCACCCTCCCAGCTGCCACACATATGGCCCTTTTTTATCAATAACAATTTATTCATTGATCAACACATTTCAAAATAAACAAAGCTCTTTATTAATGCCCTATTCATTGAAGGACCACTCAACATACATGGCACAATCTCATCAATGTTATGAGACAGGCTCAAGGAAGCATCCATTAACCATCTATCATCCTGTCTTGCCACTCCACTGCTCCAGCTGGGGAGTTGCACCAGTGTTTCAGGAGGTTGCGCTGCTTCTTCCCTTTAAGTGAAGCTCTGTTGGGGCCTTGTACATCCACAGTGTCTATCAGGTATCGTCTTTGCCTCCATTCACCAGGCTCCATGTCCCCATTCCCTTATTGATGGTCCACAAGCCTGTTCTGCAACACTGGGTAGCGGGTGCACATGAGATTGTGCAGGATGCAGCAAGCTTCCACGATGCTCCTCACGGTCTGTGGGTGATGCTGCATGGTGGTGAAAAGTACCTGGAACCTGTTGGCCAGGATGCCAAAGGCGTTCTCCACCACCCGTCTTGCCCTGGACAGCCTGTAGTTGAAGATCCTCTCTTCATGGGTGAGTTATCTTGAAGTGTACAGCTTCATGAGATAGGTTCTGAGGGAGAACGCGTCATCCCCCATGATGAAGTAGGGCACATCTTGTGTGTCATTGGGTAGAGGGTCTGAATCTGGAAAACTCATGATGAGGTTGCATTACAGCCCATCCTTGAGGTCACTGGCATTGTATACCTGGCTATCTGAAGCTGACCCGTTGCCTGAAGCATCGATGTACATGAACTTGTAGTCAGCATCAACCATGGCAAAGAAGATGATACTGAAGAAGCCCTCGTAGTTGTAATAAGAGGACCCTGACTTGGCTGGAGCTTTGCAGCCCACGTGCTTCTCATCTATTGCTCCAAAGGTGTGGGGAAAGTTCCACCTCTGATACCACTGTTCTGCAACTTTCCTCCAGCCTTCTTTAGTGGTGGGACACTGGAGGAGCTCCTCCACATATTCTTCAATGATGGCCTGCACCACTTCTCTGACCACTTTGCTGATGCTGTTGTGTGGCACCCTCCAGGCATACTGCATGTTTTTGTATGTGGTTCCAGAGGCCAGGTGGTGCAGAGTCAGTGCCACCTTCAGTTCAGGGTCCAGGTTGGGAGGAAAGTTGGTGCTCGGCTTGGTCAACCTGGGTCTCAGACGCTCTACAATTTCATCAAACATGGCTGGTGGCATCCTCATGAAGTGCTGGAATGCACGAGTGTCTTCATTCCTCAGCTCCACCATCAGCTTGTCATACAGTCCAAACTCCACTCTTCTCTCCGATCCATCGTCGGACCCATACAGCTCTTAAACGTCTCCTTCTTCTCATTGCGTAGAAAAGGTGAAACAGTCTGAACAGGGCTTGGTTCTGGTGTTGAATGATCGCAGCTACCATAAGGAGTGTGTGATGATCCATGGTGGACATCAATGGATGATGTGGAAGAGCAAGACCAAGGGTAAAGAGGTCTGTACACCACAGCTGCTGGACTGATACTGAGATCCAGGTGATTTCCTCCCCCTTTTTATAGGAAATCTCAGTTTTCTGCTAGGTGTCCTTCCTCATACTCTAGGCATACTCCAGACATCCTAAATATCCGAGATACATCCCACATACAAACGTTTTGTCCATTTTAATCCTTTATATACGAGATGCATCTGCTTACATCCTTTCTATTTCAATGCTACTAATGCTGTGTGGACGTTCCGTGTGCCTTTCGCTTCCTCCCTCTTTCCATTTTCAGCTGCAGCGGATGTGAGTTGCAAGGATGTCCAGAGTATGCCAAGAGGATACAGCGGACGTTTAACGGATGACAACAGACATAGAACGTTTGTTGCCCGTATGTGTCGTGGCTGTACATCGTACATGGTGAAAAGTTTATCTGCTCAAAAAGTTTTGTGCAGCTCAAAACTTCTTGCATGGATGAAATCACAGTGGACGGACGCTTGACGGATAGAGCGTATGAAACACGTATGCAGTGAGTACACAATGGATGCATCGTATTTTCCAACGGATGGCAAGCTTTTTTGTCCGTTTTACATCCTCTTTGCATCCGTTGGTGCAGTGGGACATGGGCTTCAGGGTTTTAGACATTAGATAGCTAAATACATCTAAATATATATACTATATCAGTGAATTTTCTGTATCAGCAGGAAGTGGACATGATGACTTTGATATTTTTTACAATTCAATGATGGGATTTAATGTGTTTTTAATTTCCTTCTCATGCAACATGCAGAGAACATATGTATATTTGGGTATATGTCTTCAGGCCAAAAAGTGGAATGTTCATTGCTTAGAGTCAGCTATGACTGAAGTGACCTCCAAGCCTAATGAATGCATAAATAAATATATGAAGTAAGACTGAAATAGCAACACCTTCATTTGTTGAAAAGAGCATTTATCAGATCTGTGCAATCAACAAGGTGCCCAAGGATGTAATAGTATTTGTTCACTCTAAAGAACTCATAAGAAGGAAAAGCTAAGCACCGATTGGGCATTCATTCCTACAATTAAGCATATTACATACAAAAAATGTCTTTTATGAATGTACTCCTGATGTCTAACTTGTACCGTACCTAGGTGGGAGATCTTAGCATGCTCTCTGAAAAAATGTATCCAGAAGGATGGTAGCCAGCTTGATTATGTAAAAAGCAAGAGATATGAAGTCTAAACCTTTGTCCCAGTCTTCTTGCAGATCAAAGTTGCATTACCTCAAGTTTCTATTGTTTCTAAGAGGGGAGGAATAAAGGTATCTACCATATGTAAGACATAGAAACTAGTGTGGGCAATTGTTCACCCTAGGTTCACATTTCAATTAAAAAAAAAAAGGTTTCAGGATCATGCTATTAAAGGCTGGCTGGAAAACAGCAATTTTCAATAGTAAAGGCTTGAGTTTTTTAAAGCAACCATAAAGCAAGTCATAAAACAGACACATCTGAATCTATTAGGAGACTAAATACACCCATCTTCTATAATCTACTCCAAACCATTCAAAAGAAGAAATAAAATAAGCCCCCTCCTCTTATTCCAGTGACATCATTGCATCACTGTCCACCCATCCCAAACAAAAACATTAAGGGTAGCTTTTGGAAGAAAAGGATACTCCATTTTTGTTTTAGGACTGAGCCAATGTATGGAGATATTTATTTATTTTTATTTCTTCTATTTATTGACCAGGATAATTTAGACTGGGATTGTTTATAAGCACTGTAAAATAAATGAATGGATTTTCTGGTGTAACTTGACACATTGTGAAGCATGACATTGTAAATTTTTTGCTGCATTTATATGTGTGACCTCTACTTGAAAAGCAACTGAAATAAGATTGTGAGAGACCTATGCCTTTCTAAATGGAGCTCTGTTGCAAGAATCTAGTATCAACTGAACTGATATATAATTAAAAAGATGGAAATATTCATTTTAAGTATAGGGCAAGCATACTATTATATATTCTGTAACATTGTTTGATGATGTTTGAAGAAGACTATAGAATTTAAGGGGAAGTCTGTCATAGTTTCTCCAAATCTCTTTAATAACAATGAGTCTTTTAATTCCCTTCATCCATGCAGCAATGTTGACAGATTCTACTTATCAAGGGAAATAAGTGACTGTGGAATGTTGCAAGTACATCAGACAGTATGTAGAAGACAAAAGGGCATTGGAAGAATATCTGAAAAACAGTGAAGAAGATGCACTGAAGCTAATGTACCATGAAGGCTTATTGAGAAAGACCAAACTGGCTTACAAGAAAGACCAAATGAAGAATAGAAAAGATACACAGCAAGGCAAAGTATTACATGGTCAGTAGAGAAAACATTGGAAGCAAAGCAGATAACAACAAGACCTAGCAATGGCCCAAAGCAGGACAGTTGAAGAAAGAGATAGAAGGGTGAATTCTGGCTGCTCAAGGCAAAGTCTTAAGAACAAATGCATACAGTATAAAACTATCATTGAAAAGAAAGAAACAAGAGAGAGAAAATGTCATCTCTGCAAAGAAGCTGAAGTAAGAGTAGATTATCTAGTTAGCTGCTACAAGAAGACCACACAGACTGACTACAAACAATGGCATGACAATGGTTTATCTGCAAGAAATTGCTTGCAAGTAAGAACTGGTGTGGCCACAAAATAGATGAAGTAATAAGTGGGACTTTAGAATTCAAATAGAAAAGCACCTGGCACACAACATCTCAGACTTAATAACTGTTGATAAGAGAGATACAGTCTGGATAGTGGACATTTCAATATCTGCACATAGCAGAATAGAACGGACACAACAAAAGAAAATAACAAAATACAAAGATCTGAAAATTGGAAAGAGCTGTGGCAAAAGAAAGCAAAGATTGTGTCAGTAGTAATATGAGCTTTGAGTGAAATCCAAAACATGTAACACACCACTTGAACATCAACAGCATTGACAAAATCACCACCAGTCAATTGCAAAAAGCAACTTTACTTGGAACATCTTACATTCTACAATTATAACTTTAACATCATCAAACAACTGCCTGTCCAAGGTCTTTGGTAGTACTCAATAGGTGAATAAAAATGCTAGATCTAAACATCTGTCTGACTTTGCAATAAACCAAACCAAAACAACACCAACAAAATAAAATAAAAATCCTGGCCTGCTTTTGTTATGTTAATGAAGTCTTCCCTAATTTGAAGATAAACTCAGCATAGTGTCATGCCTCTGTCGAAGTCTGAATCCAAGGAGGAAGACAAACAGCTGACAGGGAGTGGGAGTATGGCTCTGTTGGCTATGGAGGAAACTGGAGAACGGCAAAGTCTGGCTGGGCAGAGCAGGGGAAAGATAGATTAGGGAGAGGAAGATCAGAGGAAGACCCAGGCCCACCCTCTCTTCATCCTAGGGCATGCAGGGAGGAATGGAGAAGAGAGCAATGTGGGTTGTGTGGCTTATAGGGGAGGAAAGGGCCCTGATTACCTTCATTAGCCACAGCTGTGAAGAGAGTTTAAAAGAAATGCACGCTGAGTGCGGCAGCTTTTGGGAGCAAATGTGAGTTTATCTTGTGTTGACTTTGCTTATCTGTATTCCTGGTGTCTTCCCAACCATGTTGAGTTTTTGCCGTGCCTTCACATCTGGAATCTTGCTCCTGCCCTGTTGGACTAATTACCTCATTTTGCCTTGACTGGACTTATAATTATAGTTTTTGTTGACCATGTTTTGGACTTGATACTCTGCAGCCAAAGGCTGTTCCTGGGAGAGATTTTCTCCAGCCAGAAGGTAATCAGGACATTGGGGGCAAAGTTGGAGCTAATAAAGGGACTCTTATTGATTAACTGACTGTGTTGCCTTTGTGCCACGCCCTGGGTCATCACATATGATCAGTGGGTAGGACGGAGTTTATAAGTCAAAATGATAGAAAAAGATCTGATAGGAGAAATTTGTTTCTGGGATATTGCCTAACCACAAAATGGTTATTGTGATAGCTGTAGCTTATACCAAATATTGTTTTTCCAGAAGGCAAACTATTGAATGTACCCCTAACACACTTCTAGTTCCCCGGGATATTCCTTATTATACCCCTTATTTCTATGTATTTGTGGGCAAGCATACAGAGTTTTCAGGAAACCATTCATATATAAGTAGTTCCCATTCCTATTTTAAAAGACTGCCTTAGAGACTGTGGGACCTTTTGAGAAAGGGAACAAAGATTAAACTGAAAGTTTGACCCCTGGTTTGTAGAAAGCTTTCTCTCCCTTTTCTGTCCTGTCCTACAAGAAACAAATTTCCAGAGCAGCAGGATGTCTGCTTGGAGGTTTGGGATCATACTGATGTCCACTCATATAGTACAAAGTATGACATAGGAATTATTGTTGTTGCTATTGCTGCTGCTGCTGCTGCTGATTCAGAAAAGGAGGTATTTTGCAAGATGAAGAAGGACTGAAGGAAGAAATGTCCTTTTTCTCATCTTTCTAATCTGAGATTGGTGAATTGTGTAGCGAGAAAGATTATAGCAGATCTTACAGAGCTTGAAATTACAATGGAAGGAGAGAGAGAGAAAAAGAGAGTAGTTCATGGTCATAACAGAAAAGTAAATGCAGGGCAGTCATGCTTGGACATGAGTTGAAAACTACACTGTAGCCTAGATTCAATGTGTCAGAGCGGAAAAGAGAATATGGGAAGTCACTGGGGACATTTTGAGAGACAAATTAACCTCCAGATGTTTCCTGGAGCCTTTGGTTTGAAAAATTAAAGGAAAGATTTTAAATCATTGTTGTATCATCTTACCAGTTGATTGAACTGATCAGTGCCAGAAAACATCATCTTTTGGCATTAATTGATGGACTTCTGATGGATGCACTATAATTGCTTTGTACTGGATTGCTTGCAGTGTAATTCCTTTAGAGAAGAAAAATGTCATAATCAAATATGTTTCTTTATTTATTTATGCATTTATATGGCCACCTACTTAAAGTATGCATACAAAAAGAAAATTCCCCCACAACTGATTAATATTAAATAGCATAGCCCATTAAAAGATTCTAAACTATAAAATGTTGAACAGAACTGAGAAGTTCCATAGACTCACAGAGACCTAGTTAAAGCTGACCACAAAGCCCAAGAAGGTCTAAACCATCTTCCTAAAGATTGTAGGATTGAGACAAAAGGAAGGGAAAGGTCGCTCCAAAGGGAAGGAGGTCACCACATTGTTCATGTGGTGAACAATGAGATTATATTGTTTCAATGACATGCCCTTCCTGTCCCTTTCTGTTTGGGGAGCAGGCAGTCCTGTAGATGACCTGGTTTTATGCCATAAAGGGATTTATCGATGATAACCAGCACACTTATTTATAACTAGAAAGTTATTGGGAACCTATACAGCTCATGAAGTAAAAATATTATGTGTAATGAGAAGTGTGTTGGAGCTTGCACAGCATGAAAGAATATTGGATAGATACAACAAAACATTAAGCAATAGGTGTATGCCTTGGTATTAGGGTGAATAACTAATACCACTAAAGGTTTCATTCCATGGATCAGATATTCTCAGGAACTTAATTTCCTCTGGAAAGAAAATTTTTAGGAAAGAGATGTATCTGCTAAAAGTGAGAAAAGGCTGACAAAGGTTATAGCTATTTCATTTCCACATAAGTACAGTAGGATGCCTATTTCTGGATTCTTATAAGTGGGGCAATTTGCAGGAGTATGCCTTATCAATAGTTTATTACAGATACTTTACAAAGAAATATTACATGTAAACCTCTTTATCTCTGTCACTAAATAAGAAGAGCAAATTATGAAAAACTGAGGTATAATTATTAACTTTAGGCTCGGGCAGAGTTTTGTGTTTCTTAATTACAGTAGCTCTTATTTTTTTCTCTTTATTATTCAAAGATAATTTTGCCTGAAGAGTTATAGTTTTATTATGTGTTTACAATTGCTGATTCCTCTTCCCCCATTTATGAAGTCCGCTGCCTTTTCTCAAATCTTGGGTTGGAAAATTTTGGGATCTTACTTCTTACGTTCTACATTTTGCTGTGCATACAGACAAGCTAGGCAGATGTGACCGTGTTGACAACCTTCACACTGTCAAAGACCTTGGAGTTCTCATATTGAATGACTTAAGCACCAGAGCTCACTGCAACAGCATTGCCAAAAAGGCTCTAAGAATTGTAAGTCTAATCTTATGAAGCTTCTCCTCTGGTAATACTGATTTGCAAACAAGGGCATACAAAACCTTTACTAGACCAATACTGTTCTGAGCCAGCCAAGTTCCCAGAAAAAAAACATAGAAAAACTCAGTAACTCAAACTGTCACAGCTTTAATCTACAAATAAACTCCTTTTATTTGATAAAAGATAGTTTGCAGCCAATTAGTCCAAATAGAAAAACCTTGACAGAAGTCTTCAGATAAACTGGAGTCTCTACTCACAAAAGTCCTTCGAACACTTTTGCCTTTTGCAAAGGCAAAAACCCGTTGAAACCAGGCTTATATTCCCTAGAGGGAGGGGGCATTACATTGTATCCTTACTCCTGAGTCACTTGTGCTGCTCCAACTGTTCTCTTCTACAAATCATCCTGCACTCACACGCACTTGGCATAGGCTCCTCAGGAACCTCTTCATTGCAGCAGCAACACTGCTGCCAGACCCCACAATCCTTGAAGGCAGCAGTCCACTCCCTGATGGTCCTGACCCTTCATCCAAGTCCTTGCTCTCCTCCATCATCTGTACCTGCTGCCGGCTAACCACAACAAATACTTGAATACAGCTCTGCTGTCTGGAATCTGCACTGTATATCAGACATTAATACAAGACTCCAGAAGTATTTTACCAGAAGAGTACTACACTTCTCTGTTTGCAACAGAATACCCTGCACCATCAGACTTGAGATTCTAGGCTTAGACAACCTTGAACTATGCCAGCTAAGATTGGACTTAAGCATAGTACATAAAATCATCCATTACAATGTCTTACCAGTTAATGAATATTTCAATTTTAACTAGAACAACACAAGAGCACACAGCAGAGATAAACTTAATGTAAACCACTCCAAACTTGATTGCAGGAAGTACGATTTCAACAACAGAGTGGTCAATATCTGGAATTCACTACCTGATTCTGTTGTCACCTGCTCAAATCCCCATTCCTTTACCCTCAAACTAACCTCTATTGACCTAACCCCATTCCTAAGAGGTCTGTAAGGGGCATGCATAAGCGTATGATCATGCCTACTGCTCCTGTCCTATTGTTCTCCAATTATTAGTTCCTATCTTTTGTATTTAAAATTATGTTTACTCTTATTTCTATCATATTGTAAGCATTTGACAAAATAAATAAATAAAACATTAAATTAATTAATTAAAGTGTGGCTTAATTTGTGGGTGTGGCTTGGTGGTCATGTGACTGGTTGTGTGTGGCTTGGTGGTCATGTGACTGGCTGGGCTGACCTCCTTTATGATTGACCTTCCAGGGCTACTTGACCTGTTTGGAGTTTTGAGAGCCATGCACACACACACACACACACACACACACACACACACACACACACTCCCTTCTAACCCTGTGGGAACAGGGAACCTCCAAGATCCAGGCCAGCCCTAGATCGCTGTGCTGTTTCAAAGATTCTTCTGAGGCCAGGGTTTGTGTCCTTCCTTCCTCTCCTTTTTTTCTCTCTCCCTCCCTCCCTCCTTCCATGTATCTATCCATTCATATATCTCATTCACTTTCTCCTCCCCCCTCCCTCCCTCCCTTCCTTCCTCCCTCCCTCCCTCCCTCCCTCCCT
>BLBF01000020.1:55854230-55867657 GCA_015471245.1 Laticauda colubrina | reverse complement strand
TCTTTCTTTCTTTCTTTCTTTCTTTCTTTCTTTCTTTCTTTCTTTCCCTTCCTTCTACCCCCTCTTTTTCTATCCCTTTTCTTCCTTTTTCTTCCTTTCTCTCTCCCTTTTTCTTTCTTCCCCTTTTCTCTTTCTTTTCTTTCTTGCCTCTTCCTTCTCTCTCTCCTTCTCTCTTTCTTTCTTTCTCTGTCTTTCTCTATCTCGTTCCCTCTCTCTCTCCCTTTCCTTCCTCCTTCCCTCTCTCCTTCTAAAGCTAGGAGACCCATCTGAAACAAACACACACACACACATTTCCAACAAGGTACTCACCCAGCAGCATCACTCATCCTCTGCCACCAGCCACTTGGCTGCAGCCTTGCTCGCCCCGCTGGTAGTTCTGGGCTAGGCAGCAGTTTGAACTTTCCTGACTGCTTGCAAACTTACCTTCCTCCTGTGGATGATGGAAAAGGGAAAGATGAGCCAGCCAGGGCAGACCTGTCATCACTTGGCTCCCCGCCAGCCCACATCTTATCCCCTGTTCAGATTCTCTGCAGTTGCTGGGGCTCGTGGCTTCCCAGGAGTGGTGGTGCAGGAGGCAACCAAGAAACAGAAGGCTTTGCTACCCGCATCGCCCCTCTGCCAGCTGCCCCTCCCTTGCTGGGCCAATGATTTTAGCTAAGTGCAGAGGCAACCAGGAAGCATGAGTCTATGTTGCCTGCATCACCCCGGCAGAGTGAAGGGGCTGCAGACAAAGGGCCGATGTGGGCTGGGTGGCATAGTGTCATGCTCCCTGGTCACTGCCCCACCCCCAACCCTATCAGGCAAGGCCCAGTAGCTGCAGAGAATCCACAGAGGGGGCGAGATTCAGACTGGTGGGGACCTGAGCCCCACTGAACCATGGGTTAGCCCTGGTTCGCCTTCCTCTCTGCCACCAGCAAGCCAGGTAAGCTGGAGGCTGGGGACAGTGGGGTGGGGGGGGAAAGCTTGCGAGGCTGCAAGTGCTGCATGCTGCAGTGTTGGTGGTTAGGCAAGCCAGACAGCCAGGACAGTTGGGGGGGAGAGCTTGCTAGGCTACGAGTGCCGCATGGGATGGAGCTGTAGCGCTGGTGGCTAAGCAAGCCAGAAAGGAATGGTTGGGGGGGAAGCTAGTTAGGCCTCAAGCACTGAGGGTGGTGGTGGCATGATGGTGGAGGCCAAGGCTAACCCAGGAGTCAGGACTCCCAGGAGTCAGTGGCAGCAGCAAGTATATGACCGCGACTTGCAGAACCTCACTCACCTAGGGAGGTCATGATGGTGGAAGGCAGACAGCAATGGTGGTGGGCAGGCAGATGGGTAAGACAGGCTGCAAGCAGTGATGGCACATGGCCAAAATAAGGAGAGGCAGGTGGGGGAAGAATTCAGTCAATGATTGTTGCGCATGCGTGCAATATCATGCATGCACAATAAGGACTGACTTGGCAGGGAGTGGAGAAGTGGGCGGAGAGGGGCGCGGCCAGACAGGGGCCCAATTTACTGATTCTCTGAACTACTGGGAATCATAACAGCTGGTTCTATTGAACTGGTAGAATCCCAACCCTGCTTATTAATGCAAGTTGAAATTCTCTCTTTTGTACAGTCATTAACAGAAAGATATGCTAATATGCACTGTGACTGAGTTAGTTCTCCCTTTCTCCCATGGTTGAAGAGTAGGATCTCTGCCTGTTAAAGATCCTGGCTCTAGCAACTCATATGCTGCAGGATAGTATTGAAGTATTGCATTCTTAAATCTCTACTATCTCCTGTAGCAAAATATGCAGATGGGTACTGGCAGGAGAACTTTTGTTTTGGCCTTTGAAATGGAGTAAAAATGCTTTGTGATCACTGAGAAGTTAATGAATGTAGACCTTGCGTTTCCATATTCAGAGTGTCACTTTTCAGCACTAAACTGCTCTTTAATTGCTGCTCTTCAGGGGATCAACTGGTGCTGCTAAACTGTGTCCAATTTAAATATATCCCCCCTTTCCATTCTTCCAATCCTATCTCTGCCTGGAATGCTAATAGCATTCCCAAGTTCATTTGCTCTATTTCTTTTCTGGGAGCAGAATCAATGAAATGAGATAAATACTCTACTAGCCCTTCTCCTCACAAAACCTTCCTTTATCTGTTCCTATTCCAGGTTGTCTGTTTTTCAGGCCTGATGGTCCTCCTCCAGCTGTTTGCATCTGACAGTCCTCTTTTGGAATTTCTGGCCAGGCAGATATTTTACTGAACTGCCTCCCCCCCCCCCCGCCCTTATCCTTGTAGCATAGCTGAAACTATTTCAAATAACCCCTTTTTTACACTAAAGTTTCCCCTTTATTGAATATTTTAACTTTCTTGCATGGAAGCCTCAGTTGATATAACTTGAATTAAATGAATTGTAGGTCTATGGACAAATCATTTTTCTTTTTTTGCATCTAACTGCAGCTCCCAGATATTCCACCTTTTCTTCTTCTCCTGTGATCTCATGACCTCATGATATTGTCTTCATCTGTTCCCCATACCATATAATCTGGACTTGTGGCTTAATTCATATCCAAAGAAGTTCAACAATTAGTAAATATCAGCTTATAAAGTCCTTCTTTGAAAAGCTGCTCTAGTTTTTGGTCAAGCTTTTGGTCAAAACTCACCTCCTCCCCAATCTTTCCCAATCCATAGAAGCAGAGATGGTTGACGACATTCAGATGAGGGAGAGAAAAAAGCTGGGAGAATCTACCAATTCCTTTGCTCAATTTGCCCTGTCCACAGAAAATAAGTATAAACCATTTCTCAGCATCATTGTTGAAATGGGATGGGGGGTCACTCATGCTATAATGGTATAGTTTACTGCCAGTTCAAAGACTGGTGGATATGATTTTTAGCTTAGGTACAATATGAGAAAGAGTCCTAAATTAGACCCTGATGGACAAACGTTGGCTGGCTTTCTTGGCAGCTTTTACTCTGGCATATTTATGCAATGCTTTGTATTCCCTAAATCACCCTTTATATTCTAATATCTGATTTGTTCACATAATCCAGCAATAACAGTATTCCAATGTTACTCACCATCCAAGGCAGCTCCAATATGGTTTATGAGAATTTTTATGACTTCTTTCAGTTTGTTTCCGAATTTTATGAATCTGTTTCCATACCATTGAACAATTTGTTTTCCCTTCCATTTAACATTATGGCCTATCTGCTTATACATTATCACTCCTAGACCTACCTATCTGCTGACCCTTAATTAAAGCTCACAGGCCTTCTAGCATCATTGCCAAGGACTTGTTCACACATTCAAGGTTCCAGTGTTGATTCAAAGGCTGTTAACATTGGTTTGTTATTGCAAATTAACAATCACATCACTGATGTGTGACCAAAAGATGATCCTGATCTTGAAATAATGGGAGAGCTGTCCCATGGTGACATGGTTCATGTAGCAACAGTAGAGAAAAGCTATGGCAGCAGACGTTTCTATTAGAAAAACATAGGCCGTACCTTTGAAAGGAAAGCAAATTGCTTTCATTCATCAGACATAAAAGTCCAGTGATTCTCAGATAATGAAGGATCACCACAGGTGCGCAGAAAAATAAAGGAAGATGTTCCATTATGACCCTGCATTTTGTTCACTTGCTATTTGGAAATATTTTGTATGTGTATGTGTTTAATTATAAGGAAATAATAGACAAAAGAAAAATAAAAGATCTTGATTATTCTGGAACTTTTTTCTTCCCTTTTATTTCACATTCGAATATACCTTCCCCCCACTCACACAAAATGGCAAATAAGGTATAGTGATTGGGCTATTATACGAGGGGAAGGGCCAGCTTCAAATTCCTAATCAGCTATGAAGCTCAATCATTGACATTGGTCAGCTCACTCTTTCTATTAACCTACACTGTGTCACAGCATTGTTGTGTAGGTTTTATGAGAAAGGATACTACCTTGACCACCGCTGAGGAAAGACTGAACCTACAATAGAGATAAAGAAATTATTTTGAACTGAGGCTTGAATTAATTTTGGGATAGCATATTGGAGATTGCATGCTGTAGGTTGGAATCACTATATAAAAACAAATAAGAGATATGATGTGTGTCACAATGTATTTTTCCTTATTTTTTCCACATCCATAAACAATACACCCAATTCCAAACATGTCTAGTGAATCAGGCCAGAGGTTGGTTAGGTCTGTGGACCAATGTTTATTGGTGTCTGATCTATCTGTAATTAATAAAAAACAGCAATTCTTATAATTCTTATGCCTGGGAGAAGGGGAGGAATGTCTGCTGCTAAGGAACTGGCTACATAAATGATTTTCAAAGTCTATGATATCAAACATTTTGCTAAAACCAATGGCTAATTGGTGACATATAAAACTCAGGTTGGATTTTGAATGCATAGATCATATAACTACTTCAACATTACAGTGCAGTTTTTGAGCCTATATTACAAATGGTGCCAGTGATTCTGCAAGCATCAGCCATTGAAGTGCCTCAACATTCAAAGGGGGAAATAAATATAAAGAAAGACAGATAACTCTAAGAAAGTATTGAAGTATTGCTGAGTAAATGGATAACCAAGTAAATATTGGCTGGATTCGTAGTGCTCTATAGAGTCCAAAATACATCTACTGACAGCCTTTTCATTCAACTCTGTTTTGCAAAATAATTTTGACATTTGACTGGGTAGTGCTGAAAAGTTATTTGTTTGGTAGTTCAGATGTAATGCAGGTTTTTCATTTTCAAAAGTGAGTTTTATACAATGCACAATTACTCCTCACAACAGCCCTTGTGATGAAGGAAGCCAATTACGTCTCATTTAGAGAAGTAAAGAAAAATAGCTTGTCTGCATGACAGGATACTTTTGACTTTAAGGTGTGCAAATTTTGTATATTGATATCAAATCAGAAGATAAAGGCTGCGGTCTCTGAACCCATGAAATCAGCTTTATAGCAGAATCATCTGCATGTCTGAAACAATGCAAAATGGTTTTTGATTCCTACCCTTAGACATAATATTTTATGGTTTGTGACTAAAAGGCTGCCAAAGCTCTATAAATCCATTCTGGATCAAATTTTTGGCTATCCAAAGTTGGAATCCAGCCTGATACATCCAGATCAATATCTAGAAGGCCTGCAAATCCCACACAGTGATGACACCATTACTGCCTTGAAATAGCCAAGGTCTAGGGTGATTCAGCACTTCATAATTTCCTCCTCCTTATGATGGGTTCACATATTGTGCTTAATATATAATTTGTAATGTATAGATTGCAGTTCTGAGGTCATATGATATGCAAAGCCATATTGTGGTTTGTTTGGTTTTGACTTAACATAATCTAAATCAAGAATTTTGCGTGAGATCTTACTCTGGATATTTTTGCCTGTGTAATGTCAATTCTTGTGGTATCACTTCTTAAAAGAAAAATCTTGAAGTTTCTGCCTGGTACATCCAAACAGCTTCTGGGCACTATCATTCTCTTGAGGAAGGAGGCTACAATGTTGTAACCTAAGGACTGCAGTCAACTGTTAACAATCATCTTTCCTTGAGCAAGATTATTTATGCACAGACAGATGGATTCAGACTGAATAATGATTCTGTTTCTTTTCCTGTATTTTTCCCCATGGCCCTTTATTATAATTTGTTGCCTGTGTTTTGATAGTAAGAGGGGAATATTGTTTTCTGGAAGGTCATCACATTATAAAGATTAATGTAGCAATATCAGGGCCATGAAACTGGGACTCTTAAACAATGGCGCTTAAGTGAGTATTTTAATTTTTTACTAAGTTAGGCAATTGCTATTAGCTCATTCTATCAATGGGAGGGAAAATAGCTGAAATAAAATGAGTGGTCCAAGATCACACAGGATACTTATAGTGGACAAAATTAAGTGAAGTGGGAAAAATATGAGGTAGAGCTACTCCGAAAGTGGTCACTGTTTAAAGCAAAGGAAAAAGCCCACCCCTCAAAGTAGTTGAATCTAATTTTAACATTTGGGACAAGATGGCATTTTTAGTACTCTTGAAGGCAGCAGGCAAGTTCAGGTCAGGTTACAAATCTTGTGTGAGGTACTTTCCTGTTCCAGAATGTAACCATTTGTTCATTATGTCTCCTGGCATTTTTATGGTGCCCATTCAAAAAAAAATTCATAATGCAGCAGCAAAATGTTTCATGAGGCTAGATGATTGTCTGCCATACCAGCCCAGCTAGGGGTTTCTCCCAACAGAGTTGTCTGTAATACAGCCAGCCAACCAGCCACAAGTAAACTTCATTGTACTGGGATGGTGGCCAAGGAGGATGAGAAGAGCCAAGCATGTGTTTACGTGTGACTATTCTAGAAGGAACAAGTGGACGACAGGGCAGCTTACATTTATATCCAGTGCACAAGACCTTCCTTGAAGAAGTTCAGAAGCTAGAAAAACTCACCACAAAAGGTGAGATGGAAATGGCCAGAATGACATGAAGAGTTGTGTCTGGACTGCACTTAGATGGTATTCTATTGCATGGGATAAAGGATAATGATATACATAGCAATAGGGAAATGTGGTTTTGTCCAGCATAATGGGAAAAAATGACTCAGGGTTTGTGAGGTTTCAGGGTGACTTCTTGATTTGGTTTAAAAAGATTGGCTTCAGCAAAATCCCCACAGATGGCTGATCTAAGACTACTGTGGCTAATGACGATCACATTGTATACAGTATTAGTATCTAATCTGTGAATAACAAAATCTATTCCAACTTCATTGGTAGAAAATCTCTTTTGATAAAACAAGTGTGACTGATACCTCTGGGACAAACTAAAATGTATAAAGAATGGCCCTCTTTTATGTTATGACATGCTAAATCTGAACTCTGATTCCAATTCTACATAGCTCACAAGAATCTGAAGAGTTTAATTCATCATTAAATGTCAGTGGTTCACCTATCCTCCAGGGGTCTGTTAAACATATCTGTTAGGCATATTTCCTTTTTAAAATATCTACTGTTATGGGTATATAACATAAGCTATAGCAAATGCCTGTCCATGAAAGTTGTATTTTCAGATGAGAGAGAAAAAGTCTCTGAAATCCTAGAAACCTGTTCTCAGATTGTGTCTGTAACTGCAAACTAAGTCTGCTTGATTAATATTGCTCATTAAATGTTAATATTTATTAGGGTCTAATTAGGGAAAGCAAAGCTTCACCATCCAAGGAGCGTCTGTTTTCCTCTGTTCCCAGAAGCCACAAACTTTAAAAAATAATGAATGCTCACCAAAATGAATGTATTAGGAAACTCTTTGCATCTTTTTGTAATATTTTATCCAGAGAAGATGGATTCAGCACTTTAAAAAGCTTTTTTCCTATTTAAGCATCATACACATGCAAGTTCAGGTCCATATAATTTATATATTATAATATATAAATATATAAACTCACCTTCTTCGACCATTTACTTATCTAACTATTATTTTTTATTAATAATTCAAGAGGGTGAACCTACCTAATATTCCTTCCTCATCCTGTTTTCTGCACAGCAACAACAAGCCTGTGAGGTGGATTAGGCTGAGAGAGAATGATTGGCCCAAAGTCACCAGTCAGCTTTTATGCCTAAGGCAAGATGGGACTTGGATTATTCTCCAAAGAAAATTTATTTAGAATTGTTTGATAAAAATGTGGAGATGTTATAAGATTTGATGGGTGTTTTTAAGTGCTATTCTATTATTTTTTCCTATTAGGGATGAATACGAGGAGGCCAAGGAATATTTCCTTCCCCTTTCAGTCAGTTGTTCAAAGGGTGTTCATTAAAAAAAAAAACAACTATATAGTGAGATTGGTTCCAATGTTTATTCTCCACTGTAGTGATTAAACAGAAGGATAAAAACAATGACTTGTTTTGTTATTTGATGCAAAAAATAAAGAAATAAACCTGCCTGAAACCCTGCATTCAATGCAAGTTTGCACTGGGTTAACTGTGTTTTTAAACAGCACAGAATACATTTTCCTATTTTTCTATGATACACTTATCTTGCATCTTAAAGGTGAATGTATTGATTTGTTGAGGTTGTATCATTTCTTGCAAATCCAATGTGTGGTCATTTTGATATTGAGTTCCCAATAGAGCAGGTAGCTTCTCTGACTTTTACAAAGCAGGCAAATATTCTTTTCCTTTTCCCCTTCCTTTATTCTTTTAAATAATGCAGTGGTACCAAGCATCTATAAAGTAAAGTGAATGCATTAATTTTCCTCCTTCCACTCAAGGAAGAATCTGGATTGACTTTTAAAAGACTAGATATTCCTCATGGCCCAGTAAGCTTCCACTGATGGAAGGCCCGCTTCAAACCCATAAATAAGATATGGAGCTTAGGTATCTTCAGACATAGTTTCTCCCTTCTCTCCCAAGTGTTGTTTTTGACCCAACATTGCCTTTCTCAAAGGATAACAAAAACTCTGATCAAGTAAATCCTGAACCTTTTTGTGCTACAACTTAATGCCTTTCTGAGAAAAAAAAAATTGAATAATGAATGCCCTTTCTTTCTTCCTTTCAGGGACAAAAGGAAAAAAAAGGAAGAAAAGAGGTTCTTTTTGCCCACTTCTCCTTCCACAAAATTATGCAAAACCTGGTGCTCTTCATTAGCTGCACTGCTATGATCCTTCAGAGGGCTTGGAAAGGGATCTTGTGAACTCATTTCCAGAAGCAGCTACCTCTCTTTTCTTCAACACCTACATTGAAATGGATACTGGAATTGATTGGAAATGTTGATAGAAAAGTGATAGATAATTAAAGGGAAAGGAAACCATGCTTTGAACACTTCAGAGGGCTATTTTAGTCTCAGCCCTTTGAAACATTGGAATAAGCTATTTCCAAGCCAGTTGAATTAAAGATTTCGATAATAGAATTGTTCATTTCCTTGGATCTTTAGGCTGATGGGATTGAGTGTCAAATAGGATTTGGCAATGACTGGGAAGAAGGGGGGATCTGTGTGCATGGAGCAACTCTCCTTCTGTTTGTTCATGAGCGTCTGCTGTGGCTGGTGGTATCAGCCAGTCAGCACAGCCAAACCCAAAGGCCAAGGGCACCCCCACATGAATTCCATTCGCCTTGATGGGGATATCACTTTAGGAGGCCTCTTCCCTGTTCACGGACGGGGCTCTGAGGGAAAGGCCTGTGGAGAGCTAAAGAAGGAGAAGGGGATTCATCGTCTTGAGGCCATGCTTTTTGCTCTGGATCGAATCAACAATGACCCTGAACTACTTCCAAATATCACTTTGGGGGCTCGCATCCTGGATACCTGTTCTCGAGACACACATGCTTTGGAGCAGTCCCTTACCTTTGTTCAGGCCCTAATCGAGAAGGACAGTACTGAGGTGCGTTGTGTTAATGGGGGCCCCCCTATCATCACAAAACCAGAACGTGTGGTTGGAGTAATTGGTGCATCTGGCAGCTCTGTTTCCATTATGGTGGCCAACATTTTACGCCTTTTTAAGGTAAGATTGCAGTCTATTTGCTTCTTTTTCCTCTTCTCTCCTCTCCTAGCTGCGCAAGGTAATTTGCCATTCAATCTGCAGGTGCTATAATAGCTGCCAGTGACTGTTAAATGGGGGAAAAATGTTAAAGTGGTTTTAACAATAATTATGGAAAACAAAGTTCTTGCTATGTGATGAGGAAAGGAGGAGATCAAACATTCCTTTGTGTTCTGGGGGTGTTTAAAGAGCTCTTGGACTCCTGTGGGGAATTTGACCCTTTCACTCAGGTAGGGAAATATATCTGTTTATGACTTTTGCAAGGAAAATTGATTCTAATCCTATAAGATTTTGACCAGATTTCCAGTGTTGAGACCACCTGAGAATTTCATGTTTTGTTTTACTCTCAAGTAAAATATTCATGTCAGTTGTACCTCAGAAGATGCTATCTGAGGATGAGAGAGTATGAATGATGGATCTATGCTTCCAAGCCATTTATAAACCAGCAAGAGGGAGAAGACCTTTTTTTTAGGTGCACCTGACATTTCGAAACCTTAGAAGCTCAGTCAGCCCTAAGGCAGGTGAGGGCACCTGGCTTGCGTGATTTATCTTTTGGTGCTAAAATATTCTGAAGAATTTTCACACATTGCCTTTTAGCATTGCTTATTATAGCAAGGACAGAGCAAGTTGTTTGTGATGCATGTTAGACAATGGCAGGCTTTCATACTACATTGTTAAAAATACCTCAGTGCAGATTTCTAAAGAATAGAGGAGAAAACATTTGTGCTAAATGTATGCTAGCGCAATACAGTACAGTCTCTTATTCTCACGTGATAGATGTGTTATACAATAATGTACTTAACATCGCTGGTGTGCTTTTAATTTTAAAGCTAATGGCTTCAGCACTGTTATGCTTATCTTTAGATTAAAGTCCCTCAGCTTTGGATTTAGACCAGCATTCAGCCATAGTGCCTGCAGATTTTGGTAGACAAAGTCCAACATAGCTGGATTAGGACAAGGAAGGTTGCTTTAAGTAGATTAAATTTCCACATTGCTACGCTATCTCAAGCATTATAGGCAGGGGTGGGATTCAAATTTTTTAACAACTGGTACTGTGGGAGTGGCTTAGTTGGTGGGCATGGCTTGATGGTTGTGTGGCTAGGTGGTTGTGATCAACTCAACATCACTTACATTGAAGGGCGCTTCTCCTCGCCTGGTTTCTTGTGACTGTGGGGACTCTGCAATGGTCATAAGTGTGAAAAATGGCCATAAGTCACTTTTTTTCAATGCCATTGTAACTTTGAATGGCCATGAAATGAACTGTTGTAAGTCAAGGATTACCTGTACAAAAATACAAAAAACTTCTTTGCTTGAAAAAAGCTGCTCTAAATACCAATCACTAGATTAAAAATATCTGCAAGCCGGAGTTACAAATAAGGCAAGGTGCCAGAGCACCTTGAGAAATTAAAATAGTTAAAATGCAATGATAATTATCAGTAGCCAACTCTTGCTCATAAAGTGAAACCCTTTAGCAGAGAGGTCATTTAAGCTCTCCAGAAAGAGCACACCCAGGAAAAGCAATCCTTACATCCATTTGCACCACTTAAAGACACCAGCTGGTTTCACTCATCTCACAAGATATCCTAAGGAAATCATCCAGATTTAAGGAAAGGTCACATGCCCCCCAGAAAGGCAGCAAAAAAAAAAAAAAACAGTGGCAAACTTGCATCCTGCCTTTAGAAGTACACCCTAAAAGGATAGTGCCAGATACTATTAAAGCAGTGAAGGAAGACTACCTCCTCAGACAGAAAAAGAAACCACAAGAACACAATGCAAATAATTAAATCACAACAGTAGCTGTTGCTTGTTAAACCAATTACCAGAACCAATAGACACAGGAACTAGCCAGATTTCTCAACCCAGTTTCTTTTCAGGAACAGAGATTAAACATTTTCCTTCCAAACAAAGATGAATAGGGAAGATTATCTCATCAATAAACACAGGATTAAATGTCACCAAACACAGAATTAAACTTCACCAAAAACCAGTTTTAGACCAAAACTCAGAAAAGGTATGTATGTTTGAATGTCAATCTTTCTAGCTAGCCAAGATGCCTAGCTGAATGTCACTCATCTTGATTCCTTGTCATTTAAAGCTTCTTTCTGGCAGCTCTGCTTCATTATTCAATTATTTCTTCAAAGTACTAACTCCAACAGAGGAGTATTTCCTCCCAAGAAGCAGTGTAAAAAGCTTAAAAAAACCCTTCCCCTTTAAAAAGTCAAGCTGTCAGGTTTCCAAGTGAAATGGCCACACATATGTGAGTTTCAGGCTCCACACAAGCAAAGTACCATCAAAGGAGGGAAAAAAAAAAACCCTGAGTTAACAGAGAGGCAGTTTCTGTAAAGCCCCTGTCACACTGCACCAATGGATGCAAAGAGGATGTAAAACAGACAAAAAAGCTTGCCATCCGTTGGTTAACGCGATGTACTCACTGCCTCCGTTTTGCTTCCTCTCTATCCGTCCAGCATCCGTTTATGGATGTTTCATCTGCTCAAAACTTTTGCGTGGAAAATCTATCCAATTCGTCCATTCTACATCCGCTATGCATCCGCTACGCATCCGTTCTGCATCCGTTCTGCATCCGCTATATCCGCTAGGCATCCGCTGCGCATCTGCGCAACTTGCATCCGCTCGGACGCAGGGAGGAAGCGGAACGGACGCAGAACGGACGCAGAACGGATGCCTAGCGGATGCAGCATGGAAACAAAGCATGTAAAACGGAAAAAACGTCCGCAGAGGGGACCTATCTTGGATATTAAGGATGCCTAGAGGATGCAAAGGGACACCTATACTGCCTATAAAAAGGGGGAGCAACTCACCTGCATCTCACTTTCAGACCAGCAGCCCAGCTGTGAAGACCTCTGCAGCCTTCATCTGACTCTTGCTCTTCCACAGCATCCAGTCATGTCCACCGTGGATCATAACACAGTCCTTTTGGCAGCCACCATCCTTCTGCAACAGTGTGAAGCCATCTACAGGCTCTGTGAACTCTACTGCGGGAAGAAAAAGAGGCGGCCAAGAAGCCTCTGGGTACGAAGATGGTTCACCAGAAGAGCAGAGGACGGACTGTACAACAAGCTGATGGTGGAGCTCAGGAACGAAGACACTCGGGCATTCCAGAACTTCATGAGGATGCCTCCAGCCATGTTTGACGAACTTGTGCAGCGGCTGACACCCAGGTTGACCAAGGCAAACACCAACTTCCGGCCCAGCCTGGAACCTGGGCTCAAGGTGGCACTCAATCTGCACCACCTTGCCTCAGGGACCACCTACAGGAGCATGCAGTACGGCTGGAGGGTGCCACCCAACACCGTCAGCGTTGTGGTCAGAGAAGTGGTGCAGGCCATCATCGAAGAATACAAGGAGGAGCTCCTCCAGTGCCCCTCCATTGAAGAAGGATGGAAGAAAGTTGCAGAGCAGTGGTATCAGAAGTGGAACTTCCCCCACACCGTTGGAGCCATAGATGGCAAGCATGTGGCCTGCAAAGCTCCAGCCAAGTCGGGGTCCACTTATTTCAATTACAAGGGCTTCTTCAGCATCATCCTCTTTGCCATGGTCGATGCTGACTACAAGTTCATGTACATCGATGCTTCAGGCAAGGGCTCATCTTCAGATGCCCAGGTATACAACGCCAGTCACCTCAAGGAGGAGCTGGAACGCAACCTCATCCTGGGCTTCCCAGATCCAGAACCTCTGCCCAACAACACACAAGATGTGCCCTACTTCATTGTGGGGGATGACGCCTTCTCCCTCACAACCTACCTCATGAAGCCCTACACCTCCAAATACCTCACCCGTGAAGAGAGGATCTTCAACTATAGGCTGTCCAGGGCAAGGTGGGTGGTGGAGAATGCCTTTGGCATCCTGGCCAACAGGTTCCAGGTACTTCTCACCACCATGCAGCATCGCCCAGAGACCGTCAGGAGGATCATGGAAACTTGCTGCATCCTGCACA
>BLBF01000020.1:55843491-55854220 GCA_015471245.1 Laticauda colubrina | reverse complement strand
TGGTTGGCCTACAATGAACAGGGCGTTTAATAAAGAGTTGTGTTTATATTGACATGTGTGGATAATTATTACATTATTATTGATAATAAAGGGTCATAGGTGTGGCACCTGGGAGGGTGGACCATATAGTCCCACTATGCTTGCACTGGAGGTTTATCTATCCCACAGCTATTACCCATCCCAAAGGTATCCCTGCCCATTCCACAGCTATCTCAACCCATCCCACTGCTATCTTAACCCATCCCACAAGCATGCAAAGGCTTAAACCATTTCTAAAAGTTTCCAGCAAGACTTTATTAAAAAAAAGAAATGAAGCAAGTGTGTGAATCAAAAATAGACTTTATTAACAACAAGCTATAAGGCAAAAATGAGTCTCTGGCACTCCTCTTGGTCGCTCAGTCTCAGGGGTGAAGGGTGCAGGTGCTGTGGAGGTGGCTGATGCTGGAGTGCTTGTCATCAACTCCTCCAGAAGCAGAAGCAGCAGAAGCGCCAACCCCAGAAGAGCGAGCCCGTGCTGCAGAAGCCCCAGCAGAACCAGAGTGAGGGCCAGGGGGCGGGATGGTAGCCCTGTCCCTCTTGCAAGGGCTGGCAGCAGATGGCTGAGGCTTGCTGTGCTTCTGCATGGTTGTGGGGTTGCTGGCTGGCAGGGAGGCTTGCAGGAACCAAGGCTGGCACCAAGGCAGGCACCAAGGCTGGCAGGAAGGTTGGCACCAAGGCTGGCAGGCAGGCTGGCAGGCAGGCAGGCACCAAGGCTGGCAGGAAGGCTGGCACCAAGGCAGGCACCAAGGCTGGCAGGGAGGCAGGCACCAAGGCTGGCAGGAAGGCTGGCAGGCATGCAGGCACCAAGGCTGGCAGGCAGACATGAACCAAGGCTGGCAGGAAGGCTGGCAGGCAGGCACCAAGGCTGGCAGGCAGACATGAACCAAGGCTGGCAGGAAGGCTGGCAGGCAGGGAGGCACCAAGGCTGGCAGGAAGGCTGGCACCAAGGCAGGCACCAAGGCTGGCAGGGAGGCAGGCACCAAGGCTGGCAGGAAGGCTGGCAGGCAGGCAGGCACCAAGGCTGGCAGACAGACATGAACCAAGGCTGGCAGGAAGGCAGGCAGCAAGGCTGGCAGGCAGGCAGGCTGGCAGCAAGGCTTGCAGGCAGGCTGGCAGCAAGGCTTGCAGGCAGGCTGGCAGCAAGGCTGGCAGGGAGGCTGGCAGCAAGGCTGGCAGCAAGGCTGGCAGCAAAGCTGGCAGGCAGACATGCAGGCAGGGCAGGCAAGGCAGTCGATGTGTCTGGCAGCAGGTCTTTCCTCTGAATGGCAACCTGCTTCTGAGCTGCTTCCGTTATATCCACGGGGCTGACACAATGCATCCTCCCCGCATGCGCAATTAACGCCAGGTATCCATTAGGCTTCCGCTGTGCATCCGCTGTGCATCTGCTGTGCATCTGCTGTGCATCCGCTTTATCCGTTCGGCGTCCGCTCTGCATCCGCTCTTTCCATTCTGCGTCCACTTCGCTGAGGCCCCCCGGAAGCCCAGCGGTTGCGCCATCCGCTCCCATCCGCTGGGCTTCCATTCCGCTGGGCTTCCATGCCCTGCGTCCTCCCTGCTCCAGTTATGCAAATTTCTGCCCCTTTTGAGAGCGGATAACAACGGATGGAACATTTTGCTCGTCCGCTGTGTCCTTTTTGCATCCATTGGGCAGTGTGACATGGGCTTTAGCTTGTGAGATCAGCTGGAATGGTTTGTACAGGGTTGACAATTACAAATTGCAAATAATTCAGTAGAATTATTTTAATTCTAGTGAAATAAAAGTGGATATTTCCAAATTTGCCTCTGTGCATAGTAATTTTATGCAGATATGTTTTTATTTTTATTTTTTGACAAAGCAGTTTCTTATTATTTTTTTAAAAGGTCAGTCTTTGTTCACCACTTTGGAATCCTAGCCCAACTTCCCCAAATACCAAGGTAGCAATAACAAGCTTGATTGGACCTTATGTGGTAGGACTTTTTACATGAGAAGGAGAACTTGGTAATTTATTGGAAACATATGGTAGACCTAGCAATGTTTCTATTTATAGCTATTTATTTTGAACACTTAATATAACTCAACTACTTGTAAATTGTTGGGCAATTCACAAATAAAAAGTTAAAAACACCTAATAGTATAATGTACAAGTAATACCTACAGAATAAATCATCAGAATAAAACTAGGTGTTACTTAGAAACTAGAGGACCACTAGTTTTAGTTCTGCCTAATGCATTAAAAAAGAACACAAAACAAAAACAGGTGACTTTTTCTTTAAGTCCAACTCACCTAACTAGGTTGTTGTTGTAGAGAAAATAAGTGGAGGAATGACTAGTATCTATTAGGTATGAGTTATTTATAAATAATAATAAAGGCAGGATAAAAAAACTATTAAACAAAAAACAACAGAACAGAATAATGTAAGTACATAAATCTAAAAGAGACAGGGAGGGAACAGATTGAAGCTTTTAGAAAAGCAAGGATTCTTTATGAAAAAAAGTAAGTCCCGAAGTTACTGCTATTCCTACAGCTGGAGAAAATTGCTACTACCATATTGGGAAAAAAAAAATCAAGCCAAGTTCCCCTGGACTACACTATATTTCATCAACTGGATAAGGTTTGAAAGATGGCCAGGAAGCTCCTTGCTGTAATAGCTATTTCTATGAAAAAAATTCTAGGCCAATTCTCCAGTGTTAACAACCCTCTCAAACACTTTCCTCTGACTGCAAACATCAACAGCTGTCACTTTACCTGTTCCCCCCACCCTCAAAATGAAGTTTTCTGAAAAAATGATGGGGCATAGTACAGTGGTTCAAATAATTAATCAAACATCTGACAATTGTATTCCTATGTGAGATTCTCAGGATGGGGATCTTAATCAATTCCTGAAGCTGTGGATGGTAACTCTCTGCTGAATACTCTTTTCCTTTCCATTAATGTTATTAGTGTATTCTCTGGTTGCAACTTGCAACCCAAAAGTTTTTAAAGCATTTGCATGTTCACCCAGAAGGCAAGTGTGCTAACAGAGAACATCTATTTGTGTCATCCTGAATGCTTATTATGTAAGAAAGCAAGGTATAAATTTAATAAATAAAAACTAAACACTTTGAAGTAATTCCTATTGATACAGTGAGACACCGACTTTCCTGGATATTTAGAGAGAGGATTTCAACATTAATTCTTTGCAATAACATGAGCAAAACTGATGCTATCGTTAAAGCACAAAATGTTTATTTTGTCTTAAAGGTTTAAAAGGCAAGAGGCATTCTAGGGTGCCTAAAGGCATGTTGCCTTTTGTTTAAAGAAGGAAGCAAGCAAGCCAAGAGGGAAAAAAGAAACTTAGAGAGGAAAATGCATGTGGAGTTGGGAGAAAGATGCTGGAATGCATAATGCAACGAATAGTCCCGGTTGCTGCTGGCAAAATGTACAGAAACAGAGGGTGGAAGAGAGGGAATGGTTTCCCCAATTTGGGCTCTAACTCTACCTACTTTATTTATTTTATTTTATTTATTTATTTGATTTGTCAATCACTTACAAAATAATAAACATGAGTAAGAATACAGGAAATAGGTACAAATAAATGGGGACAAAAGGACATTTGCTTTTAATTCCATGAGGTTAGCCAGGAAACAATGCAGTTTTCATAGCTTTATAATCCAATATATTCTCTTATTGTAGGATCTGCTCATGAGCCATAAATTTGCTCATTCCTCTGTCTCATACTCTTATTTAGAATAGATTCAGGATACATGATGTGCCCATGTTTTGCCCCTTCCTGGTCTAGGAAGCCCCTGACCTTTGCTGTATGTCCTGGGCAATTTCTTCTTGCAGGTTGCCTGCATGTTAATTGAATAGAGTTAGATTAACTATATCTCATTTTAACCCTTTATGTTTTGGAGAGAAGTACATTTATATTAATTATAGGAATGCAACAAAATTGAAAATACTGTACATTCTGACAAGGATGTAAAGAGAGCTCCTAGAGTCCAAGGCTCCAAAACATAGTTTAAAACATCTTGGAAAGGCTCTAAAACAGTATATAGAACTCAGGAACATAGACTTCCATAGCAAACAAGGTTGCATGGAAATGTTATCATTATGCAAATTCCCCCCTCTGTCCTTGATTTTCAAATGTGATACAGATCTATAAGACTTGGTTTTTGTATCGTAGTATTATGACACACATTTCATCACTTGCTTCTCATTGTCCCTGCTGGCTGGGGTAATGCCTGACTCAGAAGAGATTGAGATGGCAGTTCCTTCCTTCCTTCCTTCCTTCCTTCCTTCCTTCCTTCCTTCCTTCCTTCCTTCCTTCCTTCCTTCCTTCCTTCCTTCCCTCTCTCTGCTACAGCTCATGTTTATTTTTTGATAATCACCTCCATTTCCATTATTCACATGGAAATAATTCAAAGTATGTTTTATACTTTGTTGGATATTCAAAACCATAGTTTCTGTAACTTCAGCAACTGACTGACTTATTACCCCATAGGGGTGCACTTAGGAACAGTTACAAAGTTAAGGATTTATTTTCCATCTTCTCTTTGACTTAAAGATTGCTAATTGGAGCTCCTAATCCTTTCTCATGTTAGATTCTTACTCCCAGGAATGCTTTCATGAATGCACAAAATGCTGAAACCTCCAACACTGTTATAGACTCCAGCAGCTGAATCAACTGTGCAAACAGATTCTATAAAGAGAAAGAAAATATGATTCTCTTGAGCAGCTAAAGGAAAGATTAGAAAAGAAAAAGAAAATCTTTCAGAAATTCAGATAATAAAAAGACCAGAATTCTCCCTCTGATAATTCAAGATGAAAATGTTCATTGAGTCTCAAAGAATTGCCATTGTGCCGGACAAAGAAAGACCCACAAAAGCAGGGCAGCATGGAATGAGGCAAATATAGAGTTACTGAGATGATCTACCTGATAGTGAGGGATTTATTTATTATTCACATTTGAGAAATATAGATGAAGACTTAAAGATTATAGAAGAAATTCTGCTATAAATCAAATAAAGGTTATTGCAAGTTATCTTGAAAGACAGTACATGTCTATAAAAATATTGGTTGTCTTCATTTAAAATTCATTACAGAGAGATTATAAAGCCATGGTACATGCAAAAGAAATGAAAAAGGAAACACTTTAATTTGTAATAAATTACTTGCAAAACTGTAATCTGAATAAATATCAAGAGTCAGATGCATTTCTCAATCAAGAATTGGCTTCTAAGGTCAGAAGAAAGGAAAATAAATGCTTCATTAATTTGCAATAGTTTGGGTCATTTGCAGACAAATTATCCTAGGAAAGGAGCAAACCTTGTTCAACTATGTTCTAATGATAGACCTCAGTCTAGCATAAGAAAGGTGACAGATGAATGTATAGAACAGGGGTCTTCAAACTTGACAGCATTAAGACTTGTGGACTTCAACTCCCAGAATTCCTCCCACACTCATGTTAGCTCAGGAATTCTGGGAGTTGAAGTTCACACGTCTTAAACTTACCAAGTTTGAAGACCCTTGATATAGAAGAACAAATGGGCCATTGGAGGATATCTCTTCTGATTCTTCTGCACCTTCTATGTTATTCTATGTTATAACATAAACTGAAGCTCATCGAACTAAATGAGAATATACCTACAATTTATTTGAAAAATTAATACAAAGCCAAGTGTTGTTTGTAAATTGGAGGAATCAGACATAGAACTGAAGTTACAGTCAAGTATTGAATAACTTTTACGAGTATGTGGCTTTAGTATGCAATACTAGGAGAAAGCCTTAAAAATGCACATAAACAATTGAATATACAGCCAACAATATGGAAATGTATCTAGAAGAAAAGGGACCATCCATGAAACCACAGTGGCTTATACTACAGAAAAGAATGGGACAGCAGAGAGAGGGAGCATTGAACTTTGACAAGATAAAATGCAGGCTGCAAAATGCAAAACTGTTAGCTAAATACTGGGGAGAAGCCATTAACACAGCAAATATGTGATAGGATGTGGGTTTGACTCAGAGAAGGGGGAAGCCAGTGTTGAGCTATTACAGAAATAATATTTGAGTCCTGAAAAATTAGAAAACATTAAGCAACCTGTGACTTGTTGGATTATCATTTCATTGCTTAAATAGAGAAACAAAATGACCATGGGCAGGCAAAAAGCAGTGAAAATACTCCAGTCATGTTAGCTCAGGAATTCTGGGAGTTGAAGTTCACAAGTCTTAAACTTACCAAGTTTGAAGACCCTTTGTACAGAAGAACAAATGGGCCATTGGAGGATATGTCTTCTGAGATATTCCTGGCCTTCTCACTGGCTTTCCTTGTAGGAACCCAGCAGAAAGTCCTGGAGACATGACTATGGCTGACTGGAGAAGTGCAGTGGCACTGGGATGCAGAAGCACTGAAATGGTCAGAAGTTGGCCAAATTTCATTCCTAGTCACAGGTCCCAGATTTCAGTCACATTCTGTAAATTAGCCCATTTGAGGTGCATTGATTAAAAAACTGTTGCCCTATGATGTACTGTTTTGCTCAATTAAAGGTTACAAACTATCAAACAGTTTTAGTAGTATATAAATAGATGAGAAAGAAAAGAATTTTGCCTTGATTTGTGAGATAGAAATTGAAATAAAGGCAGCTTTTTAAAGTTTTTAATATTTTATTACAATATCCTAATATATAAGCTATGACCCAGAAGAAAGTTTAGCTCATGGCACATGAAAGTGTTCCATTAATATGAATTTTGACTGACAGTGGCTTGCTGATGTTGGTGGGAAAGTCAGTTCCATATACCAGAGCTGCAGTAGTCACAGGACTGGCCCTTTGATCATCCCAGAGCAGCTGCTCTCCACTCTGCCATGGACTGGAGGAGATGCTCCAGAATGACCAAATGGCCAGTCTTGTGACTACTGCAGCTCTGGAATATGAGACCGACTTTCCCACCAACGTCAGCAAGCCACCCCTGGATGGATTTTCCTCCCCTGCTGTTGGTCTTACCTTCTAGTTTCAGCTCACATGGCTCTACTCAAGGTAAGGTTTGTACTTGGCCAAAGGATGGGGGTCAGTGGAGTGAATGGGCCATGTGGGTGGCGCAGCCTTGTGTTCCTGCACAGCCTGGATTAATTGTTTTGAGGAGAGTGCTTTGGAGGGAGACATTTCTCTGTGGACCACCAACATTTTCTCACGGACCACCAGTAGTCCCCGTCCCACCGATTGGTGACCACTAAAGGTTATGTGTGCGTACCACATAACCTGTTCTAAAGGTTATGTGTGTGTACCAAAAGGAAAAAGAACCAAGCTGAACTGCAGATATATATGAAGATTAATGGTTGTACTGATTGATTGATTGATTCAACTTATACAGCCATTCATCTGATATTTATAACTCTGGGCAGTTCACATGGTTAAAGCAACCAAACAATACAACCAATAAATGAAATACAAACATCAATAAAAAACAAAAAACCCTTTAAAACCCATTTAAAACCCCACTAAAAACTGGTATTAAAAACAGAAAACAAAAATAGGCAAGTGCAAAATAATGAATCAATGCAAATTATGGATCAATCAATGCAGCCATCTAGCTGTACTGTAGGCTCCAAATCACAGCCAGTTCTCCAGTCATGTTGACAGTCAATGACAGTCAGTGACTGGAGACAATGACAATGTCATGTTGACAGAGCCATGTTTTAGAGCTTTTCAGAAGAGAAGCAAGGTCAAGGTCAATCTAACCTCTGAGAGGATGGGGTTCAAAAGGGCAGATGCTGCAGTAGAAAAGGCTGTCCTCTTTGACACTCCTTAATACTACAAATGTAGAATTCTAGATCCTGCCTCACAAATCATAACAGCATGCACCATTGCTTATCATGCTGAAGAAAGAAAATAACTGTGAGATATGAGTTTGTGTTTCCAATGTCAAGGGAGCAGAGTCTGCAAGCTTCAAAGGACATCCTCATCATGTGCTCAGTTGACTGCATTTGCAGAAATTAAAACTGAGGAACCTCATTCCAGTCACTGCAGGAGAATCCAACAAAGGAGTTCCACTGAGAAGAATATCCCAAAGTAGCAAGAAGAAACAAGTGGAAGAACCTCACACATGGAAGGACATTGAAAAAAATGTCAGCCACTGAAAGAGACAAATGGAGAAAGATGTAGAAGAGGAGACTGAAATGCTCCACAAGAATGATATTTGAAACTTTGTCAGACTAAAGACAGGGAAGAAAAAACACTGCATGCAAGCGAGTTTTTAAGACAAAGTATAAAGCAGAAGACAATGTCCAATGTTATGAATCAAAACTGATAATCAAAGGATGAACTCAGAAATATGGTGAGGACTATGCCAAGATGTTTGAATCTATAAACAAATATACCTCTATAAGGACCCTACTGAGCATAGCATCAAGTAAGAACTTTACTTTTTCCTGTTTGCCTTCTGACAATTAACATTCTGAGTTAAATGAATATAGTTAGACTTGGTATGAACTATTTTGGTTTGGAAGGGGTTGTTCCTTTGCTTTTTTTAAGCAACAACATTATAATAGTTTTGAAAATCCTGTTGTCATAGAAGCACTATTAGAGGTAATTAATTGTGTGAGTCATCTATTTCTTTTACTTGCTATGTGTATTGACATGACAGCAAAATTGTTATATTTTGACTATCTGCCATATCTGGACAATATGTTGTTTCCTCAAGGAAGCTGGTTTGTAAAGGAGACATAGAAGTCATGCTGCTTTTTTGGATCCTGATATACTTGTAATCATTGTGATAGTGCTTCTTCCAAACACGCAAAGTAGGATAAATCCAGATGGCTTTGGTATAACGGATTGTTCAAAGCATTTGAAAGAGTTTTGTTGAGCAATAGTTTTCATTGATTCAATTTTTAGTAATGCATTAATTCTGTGAAGGTCATTGCCACTGTTGAATAAAACATCCCTTTTCATTGTGTTCTCAGAATTGTTTGGCAGATGGGGATACTTTGTAAAATCTGTGACCCTTTGTGGGAGGGAGAGCAAGTGCATTTGAAATCTTTCCAAACAACATAAAAGATTATTCCACTGTTATAATAGACCTGTCCAGGTCAGCTTTGTGTTGCAGCCATCATACCAAAGAAAGCAACACAACCGATTAATGTACAACTGGATGGTGCTTTTCATGAGGGTTAGGACTGTGCTGAAAAGGAACACCTTCATGAGGTTGGACATCAATCCCGCATGACTTGTAGGCATTGGGTATGATACATCAGAACCGCTTGTGATTCATATCAGAACTCATACCTGAATATATTAAATTGCAGTTTTGCTTCCTTCCTACAATACAGTAGCATCTGAATGAGACTTTGGGGAAGAGGCCCAGCATTCTATAAACCATGGTGGTGCAGTGGTTAGTATGCAGTACTGCAGGCTACCTCTGCTGACTGCTGACTACCTGAAATTTAACATTTCAAATCTCACCAGGCTCAGGATTGACTCAGCCTTCCATCCTTCTGAGGTGGGTAAAATGAGGACCCAAATTGTTGGGGGCAATAGGCTGACTCTGTAAATCACTTAGAGAGAGTTGTAAAGCACTGTAAAATAGTATATAAGTCTAAATGCAATTTCTATACTGTTTGGTCGAAAGATCAGAGAACTTTCAAATGCAGCCTGGATCACTTATCTCAAAGCACTGTTCTATTGTTGTTGTTTCTACACTGCTATCCCAGAAAAGCATTTTGAAGATGATCTATAATTGATTTCACCTCATGTTGTAACTGTATCTTACACTTTGAATACATTTCTATATGAGAATTTTTCATGTTTAAAAGTTCTGGGCTTGTTCAACTATATACTACCAGCTGTGTTTAAGACTGAGTGAATTTATTTCTAGCTCCGCTATATGAAGCTACATGAATTTTGTGATCTTTTCCAAGATACTGACATTTGAATAACAACAATAACAACCACAACATCTGGAATACCACTTGAACATTATTGGCATTGACAAAATCACAGCCAAGTGCAAAAAGCAGTTTCATTAGGAGAAGCTTGTATCCTGCAGCAAGACTTTTAACACCGTTAAACAACAATATCTTCCTAAGGTTCTTGGGAAAGACTTGATAAAATACCAAATCCAGCCTAAATATCTGGCTGACTGTGCAACAAATCATAATACTATATTGAAACATTATGACGTCCTATGTTCTTCAGAAGAATTTGATGCATGTGAAGGCCAGCACCAGCTAAAGAAATGGCAGCTGTGACTTCACAGTGTTGTGAACAGATAATAATAATGATGATCTTCATCCATACACTGATGTTGACAGACTCTGTTTACCAAGGAGCCTGGGTGGGTATGGAATGTTGCAAGTATACCAGTTGAAGAAGAAGAAAAGGGCATTGGGATATCTGAAGGATAGCGAAGAAGATGCACTGAAGCTAGTACACCATGAAGGCTTATTGAATACCAAAGAGACCAACCTGGCCTATAAGAAAGACCAAATGACGAATAGAAAAGAGCCATGTCAAGGTAAAGTATTCCATGGCCAGTAATATATATATATATCTTCAGGCTTCTGATGGCAGAAGATATATAGATTCTGCTGAAACGTTGCTACAACTTTAACAGAACTACAATGATGTGGGATAATACCCGAAGGAAGCTAAACAGCACACACACACACACACACACACACACATATATTATATATATATATATATATATATATATATATATATATATATATATAT
>BLBF01000020.1:55805098-55840831 GCA_015471245.1 Laticauda colubrina | reverse complement strand
TGTTTAAAAGAGAAAATAATGGAACGGTGTCATTATTATTATTATTTACAGATGATATTGCTTTGATAACTAAGACTAATAATGAAGCTAATGAGATTATATCATTATTAGCCAAAAAGATAAAAATAAAGCATTTAGGTGAAATTAAAAGGTATCTAGGATTGACAATAAATAAAACAAATAATGGTTTTAAGATATCTCAAGAAGATAAAATTTGCCAATTAATTAAAACTTATAAGATGGAACTTTGTAAACCAGCAAAGACTCCAATGAGTCAAGAAGTTTGCCAAACTAATGATCAAAGTCCCAAATTTGATAAGTCCATATATCAATCTTTGATTGGTAGCTTATCATATATAAGCAATTGGTCAAGGCCAGATATAGCTTATAGTGTAAATCAGCTGGCACGTTTTAATTCAGATCCTAAAGAATGTCATTGGAAATCCTTAAAAAGAATATTGAGATATCTTAAGGGAACAATAAACCATGCATTATATATAGAACCAAAGGGTGATTTGAGTCTTAGTGCTTATGTAGATGCAAGTTTTGCAACTGATATAAACACTAGAAAATCAACATCTGGGATGGCTATATTATTTGGTAAGACACTAATAGGATGGAGGTCAATCAGACAACAGCATATTAGCTTATCCACCATGGAAGCAGAATTTTCATGTCTATCATTATTATGCACTGACTTAATTTTCTACAAACAGTTATTGTTAGACATGGGTATAACTGTAAAAGATTCCATTATGGTGTATGAGGATAACCAAGCAGCTATAAAGTTAGCTACTAGTATTGCTGTAAAAACTAGATCAAAACTTACTGACTTAAAATATTTGAATGTAAGAGAATCAGTGAAAAATGGAATAATAAAATTGGAATATTGCATGTCAGAAGAAAACATTGCAGACCAATTTACAAAAGCTCAAGGAGCAACTAAGTTTAAAGAAAGTTGTGAAAAATATAATTTAAAGATGTAAATGATTCATAGTTATTATTTAACCTAAAAGGGGAGAATGTTAGGGATAACATTGTTCACCCTAACTGGTTTAGGTGAAATAATAACTATGAATCATAGTTAGTGTATGTTAGAGTGTATGCAGCTTTAACTGTGAAATAGCAATTAAAGGAGTGGTTAAGAAAACAATAGAAAAGTAGCAAGAATACAGCTTGCTCTCTCTCTCTGGCTTTGATGATCCCTGATTACTGCTTGGAATCAAGACTGCATTGCTCGAATGGGAGAGACAACAAAGGACTGATTTTTATGTGAACTGACATAGGATATTCTACATGGTCTTTGCTAACCGAATACCCCTGAATGGACTGACTACATGGTAAATGAATATTGGACTGTTATTTGACTATGCTATTAACTTATAATGGAATAAAATATATTCTTGATAGCACAAGCGTATCTGTTATTTTTACTGTATGTTAATAAACATACAAGCTTAGCTCACTCATTTATCTGTGTGCCTATCTGACTAACGCTGCACATTCTGTTTAGCTTGTCTACCTAACCCTGGTTGGGGAACTCAGGCTTAACAGGCTGAATAACTTGCTTTGGCTTTTGAGCCCATAGTTTGAGCCAGATGGGGTGGTGGCATGTGGGAAGAGGCCCAGGGCAAGGCTGGAGCCGGGGAATGGTATGTTCCCTGACCTGGCAGAGGCAAATGGCAATTAGGCAGAGAATACAAGGCAAGGCCGGAGCTGGGGAATGCCGCATTCCCCAACCTGGCTGACATGAATGACAAGCAGGCGGAGATTCCGGGGCAAGGCCGGAGTCAGGGAATCCCTTAACCCGGTCGATGTGAACAGTGAGTGGGCAGTATGCTTTGCTTACCTTTGGTGATCAGAGGAGGTGAGGCGTGGAGGTGAGGTGAGGCACAGTGATTAGGTGGGCTGAATGGCAAAGGCAAAATATATAGGGTGGGAAGGGTGGTGTGATTGATTCTTTGAGAGCACACTTCATGCAGCGCAGCACTCAGACTGCCCTCGGTGTCAGTGCTGATGAGATGAGCTGTTTTTTAGCTCAGCTGAGGCATGGCAATTCGCTCTGCCATGCGAATCAACTGAGCTAAGAAACAAGGGAATTTAGGGCAGGAAAGGGCAAGGCAGGGGCAGGTGGGCAAGGCCAGCCAGAGGTAGTATTTTCTGGTTTTCCAAACTACTCAAAATTTCTGCTACCAGTATGCCCAAACCGGTCCTAACAGGCTGAATACCATCTTTGGGTGGGATTACAAATAGATAAAGTAATAGAAAATGAAGATGTTAAAGTTTTCTGAGATTTTAGAATTCAGATAGGTAGGCACTTTTCATGCAATGATTTAACAATTGGCAATAAGAAAGACCAAATCCAGATAGTGGACATTGGAACACCTGGAGACAGCTGAATAAGAGAATGAACTGGAGAATATCACAAAATATATAGACCTGAAAATAGGAATACAATGACTATGCGAAAGTAAACATATTGCCAAAAGTAATAGGCCCCATGGGTGCAATTTGAAAACTTCTGGAGCATCAACATGTACAAAATCACAATCAATCAATTACAAATGGCAACTTTACTTGGAACAGCTTAAATTCTGCAATAATATCTTTAACATCATCAAACAATACATCTGCCTATTAAACGTCCTTGGGAAGCACTCAGTTGGTGGATAAAAATACCAAATCCAGTCTAAACATCTGGCTGACAATACGACCAACTATAATAATAATGCAGAAAATTAAAGCATATAATTTGTCCTTGTTTATGTTCTTCATCATGTTGCCATGTGCACTGTCTCAGTCCAATGATAAATTAAGAAGAATCCAAACACATTTGTGAGGGACAACTGAAAAATTGTAAAGTCACCTTTTTCTTTGAAGGAACTGCTAGGTCAGTTGAAAGTCAGGCAATGGAAATGGGAGGCAAACATTGCTGCAAAAATGCTAAAACAGTAATTTTACCATTTGTATAACTGAGCTAGAAATAAACCAGCCCAACTCTTAAACACAGTTGGTGCTGTAGGGCTGTAGAAGTCCAGAACCTTTGAACATATGCAGAATCCTCATCCAGACATGTACTCAAACTGGAAGCCATGGTTACATGGCCCCTGGACTATAAGTGGTAGTTCTTTCATCTAATTCAGGTTTAATGCTAAACAAAATCAGCAAACATCATTTCTTCACAGAAAGCTTTACAAAATGTAAAGATGAATGAAACTTTTATAGGACATGGGTCACAGGTGAACCTGAACAATAGGAGAAAGGATGATATTTTTTTAAAAAAATGCTGTGTTTAATTTGTAGAGATTTGTATTTCTGCAAGAAACTGAAACTGTTCTTTCAAGCAAGAGTAACAGTGGGGATTTTTTATCGTGAAAATTTTGAGTAAAGGTATTTTCCCCCCAAATTTGGCAGAAAGACACTCAAAGATGCTTGGAGAATACTATTTTCCCACATGAAAGGATCCTGACCTGAACAATAAGAATGAAAATGTGTAAGAATTGATTTGGATACCGATTCCATATATTTGAGGAATTACATGGGGGCAAAGGAACAAAGGAGAATGCAGTGATATTTTATAATCATAATGTAGCACCCCTTGATAAGGAACTGCATTTCCCAGTGAACAGAATAGCCAGTTGTATAGATCTTAATAGTTACATTTATAGTGCTCATTCTCTGATTAAAAATTCCACCTAGAGTTCCTGTATATTTCTTAAGTGATGTTTAATTAGAGATAAATTACACTGAGTTCAACAATGAGGCTTATTACCAGGTAAGATGTTGCAAAATTATAGACTTATTGCTCTTTGATATGTTCTGGAATTAAAGATGGGAACAAGACCTGATATATATTATAGGGAAGAACAAACTGAGGACAACATGAGCAGAATCTTCTGTTCAATGGATTACTTTACATTTTGAACTAGGCAGATAAAGTATTGTATAGATTAATTTCTTCAATATGTTGTACTTGTTAGAAATTAGACTCCTACACATCCTACAACCATAATACCTTGATCTCTACTGCAAGATGAATGAAAAACAGGAAAGATAATGAAACCCAAATGTACTTAACTTGGGTTGGATGGTACCAATGAAATACAACAATGCTGCAGTCTGGAAGAAGAACTTGGATCTCATTAAAAACTGGTAATCTAAATGAACCTCCTGGTATTTATAAGTATCCCATCCTAATTATATTCAAGAAGTCTCTGGAAAATACAGCTGTTTCCCCAGGTCTTGGGTTAAAGGTGATACCTGCGCTCTGTAGAATTCTGATTGAAGATCAGTTTTTTTCAGAAGTGCATAATTTGTGTTTTGAGCTATTTTACTGTTTTATTGCCATTCAATATCTTCTCAGAGTCTCATGAAGTTGGGCAGCCCTTAAATCTAATTAATTGATCTATTGATTCCTGCTCGCTTTTATATTGTGAATGATGGGTAAAAACCATAGAAATTCAATTGTATGGTATTCTGCTTTGCATGCAACTGATTTCTTTAATTCTGACTCATCCAAAAATGGTAATGAAATTGTAGAAATAATCTTTGTATCAGTATAGGATCATATATTCTGGAAGTTCTGAGGTTGTGGCATGTAGAGTTAACTGAATATATACAACTAGAATCACTATTACAAATTGATTTAATGCAATTTTCTCCAATTAGCCACCTCAAGAGATACTAGATCTGTAACTTCTAGAATTTCTAGTCAGAATGGTTTTACACTAGATAGTTTTGTTTTTTGTTTTTGTTTCAGGAATAAGGGAATTTTTACTTACCTGAGATGATTCTGAAGATATTATTTATTTGATCGAACTCACAATTATTTTTCAGATGTTCAATATTCTTTGTGAAGAAGAGCACACTTGAATTAACATTCCTGGTCTTTGACATCTGTTCAGTTTCATAGATTAGACTAGCCCTTGAGGTTGTGCAAGCTGTGAAATTCATTTGGAAGAACTGCTTTGAACTTGATATGAAAGCATTACTTCTCTGTATTCATGAAAGTGGTTCAACTTTTATGAAAATTCTGACAAAAAGTTGTGCCTGCTTTAAGAATTGTCTTAAGAAATGAATTTCTTAAAGCAGCAGTGATTTTGTTCGGACTTGAAACTTGTGAGCTTCAGGCTTATAAAGAAGTCTGAAAAATCAGGATACTTCAGAGAGGTATTTTACTTCTGAAGTCTGAAGCCCAGTTCTTCTGAACTGATTTTGAAATTCACATAGTGCATTAGTAATAGATCATCAGTATCATGGAAGAGCCTCAGTCTCATTTCTGGGACTGATCCCTCTTCCTTATAGTTTGATGTCCATGGACAAGTACATTGGAACTACCATACATGCATTAGAAAAGTCCAGATAACTATTAAATGGATACAAAGAGATACAGAAAAAACATAGAGCCACCAGAGATGGGTAAGACTCTAGTAGTGGTGTGTTTCAAAACTTTTTACCACCGGATTGCAGTGGGCGTGGCTTAATGGGCGCACAGGCACAGAGGCTTTCCGACTCACCTCCTGCAATCCTGCTCTCTCCCTGTTGCTTCATCAGCTGATGCGTGACAATCTGCTGTGCTGCGCAAAGCAGCTGAGCTTCAAAGGAAGGTTAGTATGGGAGCCCGGGTGGGTGAGTGGGCCCAACAGCAGAGCATCGGAAAGAACAGATTTGGTCTCCAAAGCTCATTGGCACTACCAGCTCGGCCAAACCAGGCCAAAGCAGTAGAATATACCACTGGGCTCTAACATGCTTTACATCAGGGATCATCAAACTTTTAAAACAGGGGGACTGCCCCCCTCAGACTGTTGGGGGTGGGGTGGACTATAGTTTGATCTGCCTAATGACTGGCTGGGTGGGTGTCGCTAGTGGTCATGGTGCAACCTCATGTTCCCGTGTGGGCTGGATTAATTGCTTTGGCAGGCTGTATCCACCTGCAGGCCATAGCTTGAGGACCCCTGCTGTATATCATTATATTTTGTCCATGGTTACAGATATTAAGTGTCAGAAGTAGACTTCTACTTTCCATAGATGTGAATCTATTTCTACAGGTAGTCCTCATTTAATGATTGCTTGTTTGATGACTGTTCAAAGTTGTAATATTGCTAAATGAAGAGTCTTCTAACTGGTGGTAGTAGTTGCTTTTACTTGTCTGCTTTACAATGCTTAATAGATAGTAAACAAAATTACATTAATATTTATCATTGACATCAGATATTGTAACAGATTGAATAATTAGACTGTGAATTATATATTTAAAATTATATCTTCTTTCACTTCCTAGTGATTACCATAGCTTGACAGGTTTATCTTTAGAACAGAAGTAATTTTTTTCTCAATAATTATGGTATGGGCCCATTGTTAAAATGACAGTTTTTTTATAGATCTTAGTTGATCACTGGTTTCTAAGACTTTCAACATGTGCTTATCATTTGATCAGTTTGCAAATACAGTGTTTGCAGCATCCCCCAGTCAAGTGATTTCTATTTCTAACCTTCACTTTGCTTCTGACAAGTAAAATCAATCGGGAAGCTGACAGGAGGTCACAATGGCAGATATGTGACATTGCATGTAATGACCACATGGATTTTGATTAATGATAGAACTCCTACAATGCCATCATAGGTCAGTGTGACCATATGCCTTTGTGCTTTAGGATTTCATGGCTTAATGATAGTCCCAATTACTGTCATTAAATGAAGACTATCTGTACTGCAAATGTGGCTATACAGTAAGAGTCTGGAATAGAATTGTGTCAGGGTGGTTATGCCAATTCAATATCAGATGCATAATAAATGTTCAATAATGCATTTTACAGGTTGAAGAGGGACCAGATATACTGTTGTGATTAGAATAACTTTCAAGGGTTTGTCTTATAGAGTGTGTGGAACAAACAGAGTTCAGCCATTGAAGCAGTCTAGTAGCCAATTGTCCACTGTTTTAAACTCTTCGTTCACTACCAATGGTGAATAGTGATTTTTCAGAAACTGTACCATGATGATAAATCTCAGCTATCATTCACTTCTCAGATAACTTTAAGATACGTTCAGAAACTTTACCTTAGCTATTATGTTTTGGGCAATGGTCTCATTTGTCTGTTTTACAATGGTTAATACATAGTAAATGAAACTACATTAATATTTATCATTCTGACATCAGATTATTGTAAAGGATGAATAATGGGCTTGTGGATTATATATTCAAAATGTAAAGTAGTCTTTTTGTTCCCTTCCTGGGGTTGAATAATTGCCATAGCTTTTAGATTTATCATTGATAACACAGGCAATTTCCTTCTCAATAATCATGGTAAGGGTCTATTGTTAAAATGACAGTTCTTTTATGGATCTTAATTGATCATTGGTTTCTAAGGATTTAAACATGTGCTTGTCATGTATCATGTCATATAGTTCGCATTGTCAAAGAATTCATAGCATGGGTTGACTGATGCAATTTAGAATAAAAGTCAGACCCATTAAAAGTGGTCATCATCTTTCAAAACTTTGGACGAACCAGTGATGATGAAATATGTAGACCAGGAGTGGGGAAACTCAAGGATACCACTGTCCCCTCAGGAAAACCCATTCAGTTTAAGTTGAAAAGGTAAGGTAGAAATCTAATACAATAAGTGACACTTGATTTATTTCATAGGGTAGAATTTCAGCACAGCAGCAAGACTGATTATACTGAGGATTTTAAAAAGATAGTGTCTCTTTTCCCAAACCTTGGGATAGTTGACTCTTGTGCTGCTATATGACGCAGTGGCATAACTTTGTATTTGAAAACTCCAGTTATAAATTGTATTAGAATTTCCCAGAATGAAAGCTTAATAAACTGGGAGGAGATAAGGAATATTGCATGGATCAAAGAGAGCCTGCAATTGCTCAATTTTTCCCTAACACAAGGAAATGCTTATTGTAATTCACAGGCACAGAACATATATCTCATGCCAAAATTTCAAAGTTCAGTCTGAGGCTTCCTAGGTTAAAGGATCAGAGAGGGAGCTTTGGGAAGAATTCCTGGAAAAATAATATCCAGCCAGAGAAGACTATACTGGGATACAACCTTGCAAAAATTGATCTTGGTACTTACTGTCCAGGGCTTGTGAGGCTTACTGAAGCTATCATCCATCTTAAGAGGGTGGATGTGAAAAGTGCTACTCATGGCATGGTTTTCTTTTCTGACATTTTTTAAAATGTAAAGAAGCACTATGGATAAATAGAAATGTTTGGCATAGCCACAGAGGTAGTAGAAGTTCAAGCTTCTCCCTAACTCCTTGAGTGTTTTGCTTTTACTCCTTCTTCACTCCAAAAGTAACTCTATTTCATGTGTAATATTAGATAAATAGTATTAGAATCCAAGGAACAAAGAAAAATAACAATAACAATTATGAAAAATAACAATTATGTTATGTTAAAAAAGAAAAATAACAATTATGATGGTGATCTGAGTTTTAAACAAGTCTAGTCAAAGGCTCATGCGCTGGGCAAATATGGCACCAGCATGTATGCACAGTTGAATTGACACGTGTGTGTGTGTGTGTGTGTGTGTGTGTGTGTGTTGTGCCCCCGATACAGAGAAATGTGGGAAAGATAACAAACTTAGGAAATCCTAAATACTTTCCAGTCTTGGTTAAACTAAAAGGCTAAACAAGATAATATGCAGCTTAATATGCAACAAGAAGTTCCTGCTCTCCTATACATTCTTTGTGCAACATATAAATACTGTCAAATAATGGGCAGTCAATAGACACACATATTCTAAATCAAAGAACTCATGGCTAAATAGTAGACTAAATAATGAAATATTAAAATAATTCTGAGCTCAGGAAAACAGCAAGGAATGCAAACATTTCTAAAATAAAGATTTTTCATATAATTTTGATCAGGATGGAATTTGTAGGACATAATCTGATATAAGCAAAATGACTGATTTTTTTTTAAAAAACTATATTATAGAAGCAAGAAAGCTGCAGGAGAGCTATGTAAGTATGATCATCAGGGAGTAAAATGTGCATTCAGTGATGATGGGAACACTGCAGAGAAAATAAATTATTTTTTAGCTTCAGCTTTTGCTGCAAAATTCATGGATGAGAAACACATCTGAGGCAGTCTTCTGAAATGATAAATTTAAGGATTGTCCCAATGTATATGTCAGGTTTTAGAGAAATTGATAAAATGAACAGGGATATCAGGTCATCAGGAGTACCTGTTAGTCATCCTAAAGTTTTCAGGAAACTCAGATATGAAATTGCAAACCAACATTGTTTTATGCATTGGAATCAATAGTTAAATTGGGCTTGATTTGCTAACAAATTGGAAGGGACCTAATAAGGCACCAGTCATGTAAAAAATGATTCAAAGTGGCTCAGGGGACCTCCGATATGTAGAAATTCCATGTCTTAAAGGTTATTTTTGTATATAACATTTTCTTAGACTGAGAGTTAAAGGTTTAATATGATCTCTAAATGCGTCAGACTATCATTCCTATTATCCGCAGCCTGCATGAACCAGTTTGGGGAGGCTAGTTTAACAAAGCTTTCCCCAATCTGGGAATTAAACAGTTGGAAATCTTGTAACAGTGTATGTTTTATATATTAAAAAAATATGATTGCTATCCAGCCCAAAAATATAAATTACAGAATGTGCAGTTATTGGGAAACTATCAAGCTTGTTAATGCAGCTTGGATCTGTAAGCAAATCCACTAAAACAATAGCTTCCTTCAAGATCTTTCCTGAAATTAACCACAAAATCTCCACTCCTTATCTTTTATTGCTGATGGTAGAATTGCTGTCAGCTGAATGAAGTTACAGTAATTTCTACAAATGGGAATCTTGGCTAGGGGGAACTGTAACAAACATTTCTTCCTTAAGCTATATTAAGTGTAATGAATCCTCAATAAAACACATCTGATTTTAGAATTGTTATAACAAAATTGGTTTGTTTTAAGTAGTGATGTTCCAAGTGCTGTGATTGGACTTTTTTGGCTTATGTTTTTAACATTTTTTGGCTTATGATTAGATTATTTTTTCAGACTTTTTTTCTCAACTTAGCTCTTGGTTTAACCTGAATAGGGTGATGTATAAGGTGCTGATGGAAAAGAACATATCCTAAGAACATGGACAGTCAGAAGCAAACAACTGTTTGCAGGTGTTTCCAGTTACAGTATCTGATGATGATAAACAGTTTTCCTATGGGAAAGTTAGAATTCCAGAGGGTGAGTGAGTGGGTTGTACGTGTGTTACAATCTATTTAAGAAATTGAGGTATTATGAAGATATGAATATTACACACAAGTATTACTGTTGAAGTTGTTAAATGCAAGGAATATTGATACATTGTTGGTTTGGTTGATTTGTTGAGCTTTGATATAGGCATGTACTCTGTGTAACCACATTGTTGATTTGATTGATTTGTTGAGTTTTGATGTAGGTATGTACTCTGTGCTTGCTTCTGTGTCCTGCTGATGTTGACCCTTGGGACACATTAAAAATGCAAGACTTCTTTGCAGTAGAAAGAAAATCAAAGCAAAGTGCACAGTTTGACTAGCTGCTTCTGCTTGTCCTTTACAGGAAAAGGCATACTGAACCCACTGCTGTTTACTTATGTCTACTAAATTCTAACTGATGAGAGATTAGTTTTCTTTGTCCTAGGTTAATGTTTGACCGCATACTTCATGGAGGTTATTTAATGAGTAAAAATATTTTCTGTTTAGAACTTAATACAGTAAATATTTTCTGTTTAGAACTTAATACAGTATATCTTTTCTAATAACAGATTCAGTTGTATCAATTCTATTTTATGGAAGATTTTTGAGATATTTTTTTTAATTAAAAATGTGCCATGAACATTTTTAAAATGTAAGTTGGACATCTAGTAGTAATTATATCTTATCTACTCTAGATGCTCTAGAGTGAAAAACAAAGGAGCAAACATGTCATAAGTTCCTGCAGCCAGTACATCTGAAACGTTTTGACTTTTCTCCACTGGAATAAAGGCAAAATTCTTTTCCAGTGAATATTCTGAATGGGATTGTTTTGTTTGGAAATGTTTTACATTTCCTGCACAGCTATTCTGATCCAAAATAGAAAAGGACATAGCTTTAATTCCTACACTTCTTACAACTTTTTCAAAGAAGCTGCATTTTTCTTGGTCTTGAACAATAGATACACAATTCCAGGAAAACAGACACCTGAATTAAAGAGGTGTTGACAAGATGTGACGATGTCATAATATCCCAATGCCATCTCCCTAATGTTTCTTTAACTCAAATATACAGAGTGTTCCATAAGTCAGGTCCCATAGGCCAATCACAGTATGTTTCTTTTAATATTTTTTTCAGAGAAAATCTCACTATATTTAGGAATGTTCAAAAGAAGGAAATATTTATAAGAAAATGTAGCCAATTTGAATGTTTAATATAATGTTAAATTATTGCTAAATTATCCATGGGTTCTAACTTTTGGTACAACCTGTGTATTTTTCTGAGACTCTGTGACTTCTATATAAGCTCAAGAAAAGACATAAGTTCTTTAAAGAGGCATCAACAGTTGCCAGAAGCATGCCCATATCCAAAAGCGCATTTGCTGCTTTTGATCTGATTGTAATACACATCTCTACAATATGATTGTGCTGGTATTGTAATTATGCAAATCAAAGTTTCTGGTCAAACATTTCTATCAGTGCAAAGAAGTTAGTACTGGAAAGGTAGAATTGGAATGCATAGCTATGCCTCCCTTCCATCAGCATACATTTTACTTTACTGAAGACAGCAATGGTGAACTTTGAGTCGGGTTCCGAAATAACAGAATTACAGTTGTTTGAGCCAAATATCCATCTTTGTGAATTTTGCTCTGAAGAAAAATCTGTTTCAGTTTTGGCTCCCATTTCTACCCAGGCTGAACACAAATCAGAAGATTTTATAATTAGCATATTTTCCTGCTGAGTACCTGTTTATAGAGGGGAACCTCTCTAGGCTGAAAAGTTAGTTTGAACAAAGAAGCCCATTGGCAGAAACAAACACAGGGAGACATCATAAATAAATGTAAACAGAATGTGAAGGCTGAAGCAGCTGCAATGTAAAATCTATGAAGCACATATGTGTTCTTTGCCAAAGGTAGACCATTTCATCATTTCCATGGTATTTTGAATTTCATTTCCCTCACATGCCCTGATGTTCTCTTTCCCCTCCCTTTCTCAATTCCTTTACCAGCAAGCAGCAGCAAAACTCCTGGTCTCCTGGGAGAGCTGAAGGCTGTTAGCTGAGACAGAAAAACAGATCACTGATGGAGTTTGATTTTACTGGTCCCTTTTAAAAATGCGCTAATGTTCCAGGCAATGAGTGAGAGGCCTATTCAATAATTAAAATAATATAAATTAGAGCAAACAAGAGGAATTTAAAAGCCATTTGCTGAGACAAAAAAAGATTAAGTATGTTGGCTTCACCAAGGGATGTGATGGGGAACATCATGAAAATATGAAAGCGTGAGATGATGAGATATGTCAATGTAATTACATTGAAATAATTACATTGAAAAAGGATTCAATTTTAATTGGAATTATAATTCCAACTTTCTACTTGTATATAAAGCACTGCATGAAAATTGAAACAAATACTTGAGCTGCAGTCTTACACAGGTAAAACCTTTGTGTTTTATGGAGAAATTCTATAGAAATTCTCAGTTATCCAGGTCATAGTTGTCTCAAAGGTGCTTTTTCAAAAGACAATAGGACTGAAGAAAAGAAAACATTTTTCATCTCATCCAAGAAGCTTCATGAGTTCTGATGGTGGGGAGATGGAAGGATAGGTTCTGACAGGATGATATGGGTAGGAAATGAAAGTCATATGGTTGTTAGAACTCTCTCTGTTAGCTGTTGAAGCCACTTGGATGGTTTATCTATGTGCTCAGGGTCACCTGAATCAGGGTGCAGTTGGTTGTAGAATCTTATTGGAACTGCTAAAGGGGCTATGTGGTAGAATGGAGATGGGTGGTGTCTTATTCCTCCCCTTCTACTGAGGAAGGATTGTTCAGTTCTAACATAGATAGATTCTTTCACCCTTCTTTCAAACCAATAGTCCTCTCTATTCAAAATGTAGACTATGGAGAGTATATATTTTTTTATTTGAGGACATAAAAAGTTACTCTATATTGCTATGAAACCGATTTGTTGCCAATGATCAGGCACTTCTAGTATCCAATATTTTTGGCATTGCTGGGCAATTACTCTTAATGCCTGTCCTCCAGATCTCTAGGTAAGGCAGCTTGTAAGATATCGCTGCCCTAAAACACCAATTCATTCCCTCTTGTCTATTTCTATAACACCAGGGCCTTGTCTTTCTTGTGAGTGTCTTGAGACTTTCATTATCCCATTCAGCATTAGGCTCCCATTGTTGTGAATGGGTAAATGCACATATACGTTATCGTAGGATAGGAGCCCAGTTACATAGAAAAGAGGAACCTGAGAATCATAAGATTGTTATTTTTTATGATACTACTTTTATTGTTTGGAAAGTGAATAGTCATCCAAAACTTTTTTACCCTACACTCCTACTTTCATTGCATTGCAATCCTTTCCTAAGGCAATCCTTCAGGAAAACTTTGCTACAATTTCCAGCCTTAACAAAATGCATCTAGTGCAACACTGAGTAAATGGCTGAATAACTCATGTGTTCCTGTTGATGCTGTGGATACTTATTGGACACTTGGGAACCTAGTCAACACTGATGGATATTGTTACTTGCTATTTGTACAAGTGTGTATGTCTGGGTTCATGTATGAACGTACAAGGCTGATGGTACCTCTGAGAAGTAGAAAAGTCTTACCAACATTCTTGACTATAGAGTTGGATTCCAAGATTTATTCTGATGAGGAGCTGCTGGAATGTTAGCTTCTTTGGGTGATTGATTAGTTATCTTGGGAAAATTAAGATCTTTTAAATAGAAAACAAGTTCATATTTCAAGTTCATGATTTTTAAGCACAAAGAGATTGACAAAGTTGTCTTTACTGTTATTGCCACATTTTCACAAGCCCTTTTCTTATTGCTGAGTACTTTTTATTATTATTGATACTCTCATATTGAATTGACAGGAAACTATGCTTGCATGAAATTTGCCCTTCCCATTGCCAATCCCTATCTTACCTATAGTGTCATTATTTTTGGTCATTGTCCTCATCTGATTTCCCTTCCAGGTAATGGATGAAAAAGTTACCAGATAGAGAATATTTGTAACCCAGAGTTGAAATGAATTATTTTCTTGCAGATATTTCATTACCCAAACTAGGTAATATTATTAATGCTAAGTTACCTAGTTTGGATAATGAAATGTCTGCAAGAAAATGATCAAGCTCAGAGAGCACCAAGAACCCCTCAAAATTACAAGATTTAATATACCTTGAAACTGTTTTTCAATGGTGTTGGAATAGGGGAGAAATATTACCTTAACATTGGTACTACTGTGATCAGCTTAAGCCTCTCGTGGGTTGGGGACAAAAGAAAGGATATGAGGAAATGTTACCAGGACATATTTGTGTCATGGTTAGGGTGCCAGTTGGGACACAACTTTAGTCTTATATAAGAATAAGTCTTGCCTTTTAGTATAAGATCTCTTACAATAAAGTCTCACCTCACTTATGTAAGACAGTAATTCTCTGAGTTAGGAAGGCATAAATGCATAATTACTGCCTTCCATACAGTAAGTAAGTAGAGTTGAGACTCTCTCAATAAAATGGGACAGATGCAATGGCTTTATATCTATATACACTACAATATCTATGGTATTCAGCTTTGCTCGTGTATTTTCCCATGTCATTATAATTGTGCTTTTAAAGTCATAGTAACTTTTCGACAGAATTTCGTCTGCCATCATCAGGCTTCTGTATCGTGTTCGTTTGTGAGTCAGACTTTCCCAGCCTTTTCTGTTTTAAATTTGGTGCTAGCCTATTGTTGTGCCAGATACATATCTATGTATCGACATCAGTGGTAGGATTTATTTATTTTTACTACTGGTTCTGTGGGCATGGCTTGGTGGGCGTAGCAGGGGAAGGATACTGTAAAATCTACCCAGTGATATTTGCTGGGTCTCCGAACTACTCAAAATTTCTGCTACTGGTTCTCCAGAACTGGTCAGAATGTGCTGAATACCACCTCTGATCTACATATATTTCATTCATTATTTTTAGGCCTCCTAGTAGCTGAATCTCTTGGTTGCTTCAAGATTCAAAAGTTTGCCAAGGTATATCTGGTCTCGAAGGCTGCCTCCCCTTCCCCCTCACTTGCTGAGATGCTTTCCAAAGAAAGTGTTGGCAGAAAAGAAATAAACAAAGGGAAGGAATCTACTGGGAGAGAGCTAATGTTTGCTTGCATCGTCCATATCCGTTCAGCCTGTGATGATAAAAGGGTCATTGATGTAGGTGGAGAAATTGGTCTAAGAAGCAATTGACTTAAAAGTAAAATAGAAAGGAGTACCTGGGAAAATGTGCTTCTAAATTGAGCTGTAAAATTCAGTAAACAAAAATACAGTTTTATGGTTAAATTTAAAAAGCCATTCCTAAAGAGGCAACTTCTTTCATTCCAAGAAGCATTTTTGGTTATGATTTAATTAAAAACCATCATTTGGACATTTGGGTTTTTTTTCTTTTAACATCTTAGGGCATGTAATTTGTGAATGACCATATTTAAATCCTGCTTATTTCCCAACACAGTGTTTATATTTCATTGATCTTGTCTTTTTATGTTATTTTAAAATTTTATTGTACAACTTCTTGAGTTGTAGCTTTAATTGGTGGCCTTCTAAATTGAATTAATAGTAAAAATATTAGTAAAGACATCTTGTCAGAATTATAGTCTCGAAAAGCCGACTGTTTTGAAAGAACTGTGAGAAAACTCATAATCTTTCAATAGAAAAATAGAACTCTAATTATTATTCCTAACCCCTCATTTTATCAGTGCAATGTAGAGTTGGGGCAATTATTTTATTGCTGCTTCTTTTAAGTAATTTGAGTCATAAGCCTATTGCTGGTTTATTGATTATTGGCTAGAGATCTGCCAGAAGATCTAGCTCTAGTTTTACCCATCTTTCCTTTAGATGTCACTTAAATGACAACCTTCCTGAGCTGTATAGCAAATTATTTTTGATGGTTTTAAAAGCAGCCTTATAACCGTACATGTTGGACTGATCCAATTTTTCTCTTGTTATCTTCTTATGAGACAATGCCTTTCTGTATCACTCCATCCTAAAAAAAGCATATTGTATTTGATTTTCTGTACTAGACTCTACCATTTTCTTTTTGCATAAACATTTACCTGATTCATCTTAATTAACATATTAAATGTCAAGTTTAGACAGTGAAAGCTTGTAGCTGGAGCTTGTATTGTAATAGTTTCATTGATATTGGCAAGGCTTTTTTTTTGGGGGGGGGGATGATAAGGAGAAGCAATTGCTTTAGTTCTCATAAACAGGGACAACTATTGTTGTCAACTATTCCAACAGCTATTGGAACTATTGGAACTTTCCAATAGTTCAATATTTCAAATGATCAGCTAGATTGATTTTTTTCACTCAAGGTGGTGAATATAATTCCAAAAGTCCTTTCAACATTCTTGATTTTTCTCCACATCTTACTTATCCTACTTTCTTCCTACTTATGAGTCAATGACTTGAGAAGCACAAGACTGAAATGGACTTCTTCAGTCTGAACCCTCGAAAGTCTTAAAAACATTAAAAACACCAAACATTAAGCAAGCTAGCAGACCTGTGCAAACACCTAGTAATGACAATCAATCAACGTTTACATGTAAACTGAGGAGGTCAAAAGCAAAAGAATAGATTAATCTTAGATTGTCAATGCATTTGTTTTTAAACTTGCAGTTCCTATGCTTAAAAGTCAGAATCCATTGTCAATCTACTGTAATTCCCTCAAAGATCAACCAATCAATTCTTTACCCAAATCAGTCCTTTTCCTGATCTTGATTTGATAAGTGGCTTTTATCAAAATTATAAAGCTACACTTCTATGCACAAGTGTAACACTCTGGATATATTTTCCCTATTCTTGATCAATGTTCAAGGCAGGAATTTGAGCCAGGAGTTAAGGGCCCTTATTAATATGAGCCCAAATCTAGCAAAGCAACTGCCACATTTTGAAATAATATGGTACAATGCTACATTTTTTTCAAAGAAATTGGAAGTTAGCATCTGGCACTTTTATTAATGTCATATTTGTCACTATTGATATGATGTGATATTTGTCTACACTGGTGTAATAGGGACAGCCTGTGAAGCTTTGTGGATTAATGGTCAGGTTTTATGCAACTATGAGGGTTTCCTTTTTTTCTCCTGTTGGTTGTTTAACTGCCCAATCCCCCAGCAGATGGAAATTAATCAATGAAATGGAATGCATCAAGTAAACTGTATTCCTGTTTTACAAGTATGATAACATGGTCACTTTATTTATCTTCACTGCTTGGCTTCAGCATCAAATTTCATTACAGAACATTACCTTAGATGAATAACTGAACCTCTTCCTTCTGAAAAACAGGTTGAAGCTTTTGAGAGGCAGGTAAAATTGGGAAGAGAGTCTGATGCACAAAATCCACAAGAAGGCAGCAAAGTCATCTGTTTAGACTAGACTTTGCTTGGAGGGGAGATAGGTTTGAGAACAAATGATGGATGTATAAGTAAGGGGAACTGAACCTTCCTCATATTCTTGGTTTGTCTCCCACAATATAACTCTTAAGCATATTTCTCTTTGAAGAGCTTTCTTCTGGAATCAGAACTTGACATTAGAAGAAGTACATTGCAGATAATGGAAGAAAGGTCTAGCACTTTCAGTACAGAGAACTTCTTTGGATTCCAAAATTAGGCTACTTTACAGCAAACACAACTGAAATAAATAATAAAACATGAGTGGAAGGAGATAATATAGGCTGTCTAATCTAACCATTTGCTTATTCCTGGAATATTCATTTGAAAACCTCAAGTGAGCTAGATCTATTTGATAAGCAACCTGCATTCAATCTTGTAGGACATTTTAAAAGGTGTGAAATAGCACTGGCCTAAGCATGAAGCCCAATGGAGCCCAACTTCACTTATGATATCAATAGCAGGTAACATAGAAATATATTTAATGAATCTCAAGTTGTATTGCATAATGCTGGTTGAATAGGACTTATCTGTCAAATTATCTTCCTACAATTCGGTGTCAGTGATGTTATCTGCCCAATCTTTCTCTTCACAATTTTTGAAGACAGAGCATTGCAGATTAGATTAATAGTAGGGAAAATATTCCTCTTTTATCCTTCAATGGTTTGGGAGTTTGGTTGGATATTTATAGTGATATTTCTTGGCATTGGAATAGAAAGATAGAAAACAATTTCTGATGTTAATGGAATCCATATTGAGTGTCTAGCAAATAACGGGTGTCAAATCCTATTTAAGTCTTAGATGCTGCTTTTAAATGTGAGATCAGCCTGCAATAATAATATAATCTTATTGCTGATTTGATCCTCAAGAGAAAAGAAAGCTAAGCGAGAAATAGAAACCTAACTCTGTTGTATGCTCCCCCCCCTTATTTACACAACAGAAAAATGTAACACCTCCAGCTCACTTCCCAGACTTATCCCTTCCTCCCCTCCCCCTGTTTCTTATGACAGCCGAAAGATGCAAAGCAATAGTAGAAGATCTTGAAGGCTGACATTCGGCCCTCCTAGAAAAAGGAAAACCATCAGTCCAAGAAGAGAGAGAGGAGTAAATATGAAGACAATTATTAATCATTAAACAATTACAAAATAATACACTCCTAGGGCTTATCAGGATACTTGGAACAAAATGCTTTGATCAACTTAGGGGCTTTAACATCGGTTTCATTAACCCACTCAGCTTGTGAAGAAGGGAAATGTTTCCAGGCTACAAGATACTGGAGCTGACCCCTCCATTTGCGAGAGTCCAGAATTTCTTTAACTTTGAAATGTTGTTCACCTTCAATCAGTATTGGTATGGGAGGGTCAGCCTGGATGGGTTTTAAATCAGAAGTATGTTCAGGTTTTAATAAACTAACATGGAACACCGGATGAATTCGTCGAAGAGTTTTCGGTAAATTCAGCTGGACTGTTACAGGATTTATAATCAGTTCAATCATGAAAGGACCAACATATTTAGGACCAAGCTTCTTTGACTTTTGAGTGGTTTGCAGGTATCTGGTGGACAGGAAAACTTTGTCGCCTACTTTATATAATTTCTGTGGAGATCTTTTCTTGTCTACAAACTTCTTATGAGCTTGATGGGCCTCATCTAATGCTTTCCGTGTTACTGGCCAGTTAAGTTGGAGTTGAGTTATCCATTCATCCAACGAATGGATGTTAGGCTTTTCACGAGGAAGTTCAGGTATGGGTACAAAATCTTGTCCCGAAGCTACTTTAAATGGAGTAAATCCAGTCCTACTATGTATGGAGTTGTTATATGCCACTTCAGCAAATGGTAGTAGGTCGGACCAGTTATCTTGTTGATAATTTATATCATATCTAAGATACTGTTCTCACACTGTTAGTCCTCCTCTCACAGGCCCCATTGGTTTGAGGATGATGGGCGGAGCTTAAGCCCTGGGCGGAGCCTATCAACTTCAGGAACTCTTTCCAAAAATTTGAGGTAAATTGGACCCCTCTGTCAGAGATGCATTCCGGAACGCCATGTAACCTATAGATATGTGAAATAAACAGTTTAGCCAGCGTCTTAGCAGATGGAATCTTGGAACAAGGTATGCAATGTACTTGTTTGGAAAACAAATCGGTTACTACCCAGATAACCGTGTTTCCACTGCTTTCGGGTAATTCTACAATAAAGTCCATAGAGATTTCCTTCCAGGGGGCTGTTGGTCGAGCAACATTTTGTAACAACCCTACTGGCTTACCAGGAGGCCTCTTTGCCGAAGCACAAATTGGACAGCTAGTTACATAAGCTTCAATGTCCATCTTTAAAGTAGGCCACCAGAATTGCCGCTTAACCAGGTGTAAGGTTTTCACAAATCCAAAGTGACCAGCTGCTTTAGAATCATGAGCTTGTTGTAGTATTTGCCCCCTCAGCACCTGTGGCACATACAACTTGGTTCCCACCCAAGCCAAACCATCTCTAACCATATAGTCATTTGAATGAGCCAGGAACCAATCATCCAGTTTTAAAGCTCCTTTTAGTTGTTTGGTTAGGTCATTCGATAAATCACTTCTTGTTTCTTCTTTTGGGATCTGGTGATCACTGGGGCGGCTAGATGTTTGGTCAAAACAATTGGACTTATCACCTCCTGGCGCATACTATTATATTGGGGTAGTCTAGAGAGAGCATCCGCCATGAAGTTCTTTCCCCCTGGAATGTACTTCAGTGAGAAATTGAACCGCCTGAAATACTGGACCCAGCGAACTTGTTTAGGGGACAGCTTCCGAGGCGTTTTTAAGCCTTCCACATTTTTATGATCAGTCCATACCTCAAATGGATGTTTTGCTCCTTCCAGGAAATGTCTCCAGGTCAGTAAGGCCCAACAAACTGCAAAAGCTTCTTTTTCCCAAACGGCCCACCTTCTCTCGGTTTCAGACAGTTTACGGGAGGTATATGCACAAGGCTGTAAGGTCCCTTTCTCGTTGATTTGAAGTAACATCGCTCCAACGGCCACATCACTCGCATCAGCTTGGATCACGAAAGGAGCCTCCATATCCGGGTGCTTTAGCACTGGTTCTGCAGCAAACAGTCGTTTTAGCTTTTCAAAAGCTGCTTGGCACTCCATGGACCACTCCAATGGCATGCTCGGCCTTGGCTTCACCTCCCCTTTTGTTTTTAAGAGATTTGTGATGGGCATTGCTATCTTAGCAAACGTTGGGATAAATTGCCGGTAAAAATTTGCAAATCCCAAGAAGCTTTGAAGTTGTTTTCTGGTATGTGGTGGAGCCCATTCCAATATGGCACGCACTTTCTCTGGATCCATTTCTATGCCCTCAGATGAAATGCGATATCCCAAATAGTCAATTTTCTCTTGATGGAATTCACACTTGGATAGTTTAGCATACAACTTAGCAGCACACAGTTTCTGTAGAACTGACCGCGCCAGTTTCACATGTTCATCCAGAGTTTCTGTGTAGATAAGGATATCATCAAGATAAACCAGAACCTCCCTGTATAAATGTTCATGTAACACCTGATTGATCATCTGCGTGAATACAGCTGGGGCCCCTTGTAAACCAAAAGGAAGAACTTTGAATTGGAAGCAACCCATCGGGCAGTTAAAAGCGGTCTTCCACTCATCCCCTTCCTTAATTCAAATTCGGTAGTATGCTTCTCTCAAATCCAACTTCGTGAAAATCTTCCCTTGGCTAGGTGGGCCAACATGTCCTTCATCAAAGGAAGGGGGTACATGTTTTCCACGGAAATGGCATTCAAATTTCTGTAGTCCACCACCAAGCGTTTGGAACCATCTTTCTTTTCACGGAACAACACTGGGGCCGCTACCCGGGGCCTAGCAGGTTGAATGAAACCACGTTCCAGATTTTTATCTATAAACAATCTTAGCTCCTCCAATTCCCATGGTGTCATTGAGTACAACTTCGGTTTCGGGAGCTTCACCCCAGGCAAAATTTCAGTAGCACAGTCTGTTGCCCAGTGAAGTGGAAGCTCATCTGAGGCCTTCTCTCTGAACACTTCTTTTAAATCCCAATACTCTTTGGGAATTTTCTCCTCCCCTTTCATGGGTTCAGTACCTGTGGAAGCTATTTCAATCGGAATCTGAAGCTTCAGCTGAGATCTCCCCTCTTTTTCCAGTCACTGTTTGGAGCGTATGCACAACAACCCCTTTCTCCAGTTAACCTGGGGGTTCCATTTCCGGAGCCAGGGCAATCTCAGTATTAATGACTGCTCCATCCCAGGGACCACAATAAAGTGCAGAGTCTCATCATGCTCTCCCATGATCATTTCTATAGGTTCCGTGATTTCTATAGGTTCCGTGCAGGGCAACCTCCATCCACTGATCCATCTAATTAGCAAAAGGAAATGGGCATCTTCAAAGGTTTTAGTTTTAAGCCCATTTTCTCCACTACTTCCGTGTTGATTATACACCTTGTGCACCCAGAATCTAACAGGGCTAGCATTTCCCCTTCGACCCCTGAATTGGGTACCCTCAACTTCACCGGAATGATCATAGGGCCCACGCTTGGACTTACCAGGAAGTCGTCTTCTGAGTCGAAATTGTCCTCCTCAGGGGTAACTGGGGTTTCTGATTCCTCTCCTGCGGGAGGGGTGACCTCTGCTGTCTCTTTCAATTTTACTGCTGCTTCGTGAGGCTTCGCTGGGGATTTTTCAGGTTTCTTCCCTTCTTTTGGCGCCCCCTTTGGTTCCAGCTTGACTTTGCAGTTCACAGCCCGGTGACCTTCCTTCCTGCAGCGAAAGCAGGCCGAGGGGTTGGGTCTTGCCGCCACTCCTTCCCTCTGAGGTTTGGGGACCTCTTGAGGACATGGGGGGGAAGGCTTGCTCCACCCAGAACCTCCCCGCTGTCTGCTTTGGGTTAAATCAATTTCCACTTCTTCTGCCAGCAAGCACCACATCTGCAAGTCATTTGGGTCTCTTCTAGCAATGCATTTCTGGTACACATCTTCATTTAAACCATCTTTAAACTCTTCTATCAGGGCTTCCTGGGACCAGCCTCGGATATGACCGGTTAACTGTCTAAATTCTTGGGTGTAGTCAGCCACAGACCTCTGCCCCTGATTTATGGTCTTCATCTTTCCCCGGGCCTTGCGCTCTGCCCGTGGGTCCTCAAACCTAGCCAGCAGTGCAGTCATGAACAGGTTATAATTCATCAACTGGGGAGCATTATCATTATGCAAGGTCACCATCCACTCTGCAGCTGTTCCCTCAGAGCCCTGATAACACATCTCACTTTGGCTGCTTCTGAGGGAAAATCCTCCCCGTATTCTTCCATATAGCTCCAAAGTTGGGCTAGGAAAAATCCTAAGGTTTTGGGTTTTCCCCTGTATTTTACTTCTAACGGAGGCAGTCTAGGAGCTCTACACCTTCTAGGAATTACACCTCCCACTGAGGGCCCCGGGGCTGCTCCTGGATCGGGTTGATTTATGGGAGAGGGGGCTGCTCTGCCTCTTCTAGCTGGCGCTACTCCCCGTTCCCCTTCAAACCTTTGTGCAGCTTGGGGTTGTTCAAAGGCTTCATTCAGGAGTCTCCTGGCTTGATCCAGTAAGAGTTCTCTCTTTTCCCTCTCTTGCCATGGCTCCTCTTTTCCACACCGGCAGATGGTTGTGATCCCGGGGGGGGGGGGGTTTGTCCTTCTCTGGATCTTTCCAGCCAACCCCCACCGACCATCTGGGCTTCACAGCTGGATCCTCTTCCAGACTGAGCTCTGCTAACGATTGGGCTTCCTGTACCAGCAAAGAATCTTGCCCTCCAATGGCTCCCAGATCTTCCTGATCACTAGTTGAAGATGACATGATGTTCAGACCCCCTCGGAAGAAAATTGCGTGTTTTCTCTGGGTGGGCTGGTAGAGGGAGATTCAGAATAATGTCAGGCAGTGCTCCATTCAAAATCCAAGAAAGAAATACTTAGACTCTTTAAGTTAGAGAAAAGTTATCTTTTACTGAAAGTGAAATGGTAGTAACCAGAGAATTCTGAATCTGAGAAATTAGACGCGTAAATCACATATACAAAGTGATGGAAGTGTTCCCACCCCCAATAGTTCAGATGAAACTTCCAATTAGAAATTGTGAATATGATTATGTGGGCATCTTCAGGTGATGATGAGGCCTCTGTCCATTGACCTTGGCATACTTTGATAACGGGTTGTAGTTGCGCAGAGAAAAGAAAGCAAAGCGAGAAATAGAAACCTAACTCTATTGTATGCTCCCGCCCCCATTTACACAACAGAAAAATGTAATACCTCCAGCTCACTTCCCAGACTTATCCCTTCCTCCCCTCCCCCCATTTCTTATGACAGCCGAAAGATGCAAAGCGATAGTAGAAGATCTTGAAGGCTGACAGTTTGGGAGTTTGGTTGGATATTTATTGTGATATTTCTTGGCATTGGAATAGAAGGATAGAAAACAATTTCTGATGTTAATGGAATCCATATTGAGTGTCTAGCAAATAACGGGTGTCAAATCCCATTTAAGTCTTAGATGCTGCTTTTAAATGTGAGATCAGCCTGCAATAATAATATTATCATATTGCTGATTTGATCCTCAAAGAGAAGGCTGATTTGGCTTGTATCCCCCAGAGGGAGGCATTCCCCTTGTAGAAATGTGCCCAGCATGACACCAGGTTAGACCTCAGGGCCAGGGAGGAGGTGTGGCTGTTATCAGAGAATCTCTAGTAGCCTCCAGAGGCACTATTCAACAAGTTCCTGGCTGTGAGTCCCTTTTTCTTAGATTGGGCTCAAGGGATCAGGTGGGATTGCTGCTGCTGTACCAGCCTCCCTGCTGCATGGCAGCTTTCCTACCTGGGCTCCTAGACTTCACCGCAGGGCTGGTGGTGGATTTCCCTAGGCTTATAGTTCTGTGGGATTTCAACCTGCCTTCTCTGGGGACAGGAGCGGAGGTAGCCTGAGATTTCATGGAAACCATGACTTCCATGGGCCTGTCCCAGATTATCCGGAGCCTGACTAGTAATGGTCACACTCCCAATTTGGTATTTTTGTTGGAGCAGTGTCTATGTGATTTGGAATTGGTTGACCTGTCCTTGGTCCCCTTGTCATGGTCAGATCACAGTCTGGTGGCAATGAGTTTCTCAAAAGCTGTACCCCCCCTGCAGGGGGGTAGGACCTATTAGATTGTTCCATTGACTAATGGATGCAGATGGGTTCCAGAAGGAGCTGGGGGTTATAACTGCAGATCTATTATGCAGTCCAGCTGAGCTCTTACTCACTATTTGGAATCACTCTTGATAGGTTCTGGATAGGATTGCACCCTTGAGACCTCTCCTCAACTGTAGACCCCATGGTATACAAAGGAACTGAGAGGGATGAAACACATGAGGAGATGTCTAGAGTGCCGCTGGCAGAAGACAGGAGATGAATTTGATTGAACATGAGTAAGAGCTGCTACTAAGGCCTATCTTGTGGTGATTTGTGTGGTGAAGTGTAATTATTTCTCCACAGTAATTGCATCTGAAGATAATTGCCCAGCGCCCTTCTTTAAGGTGAGCCATCTTCTCCTAGGGAAGAAGGAGATTGAGGTCCACCTGAAGAGGCACAGTGAGGAATCTGCAGATTTTCTGGAAGACAAAATTGCTCGATTTGTTCCCAGTTAGATGCCGGCTTGGTTGCTGGTTTGGTGGAAGCTCCTGAGGCAGGTTCTTGCCCTGTTATCTGGGAATGGTTCCTATTGTTCCTGAGGAAGTGGACAGGATCCTAGGGAGTATGTGCACAAGCACATGTGTTTTAGACACATGTCCCTCCTAGCTTGTGAAAGCTTCCCAAGAGGTGACAGGCGGGTGGACTCTGGCAGTAATTAATGCTTCTCTATAGGAGGGGACAGTGTCCCAGAACTTTAAGGAGGCTGTAGTCCACCCTCTTCTTCAGAAACCATCACTGGACTCCACCTGGTTGGATAATTTCCAAACTGTCTCCAATCTTCCCTTTTGGGGTAAGGTTGTTGAGAAGGTGGTTGCACAGAACCTCTAGAGGTTTCTGGATGAAACAGATTATCTCGACCCCTACCAGTCAGGATTCAGACCTGGATTTGGGACAGAAAGAGCATTGGTCGCACTTTTGGATGATCTTTGGTGGGAGCGAGACCCTTGCTCTACTTGACCTCTCATCAGCTTTTGATACCATTAACAATGGGATTCTCCTGGGGCAGCTTTGGGGGATGGGAATGGGAGGCCTTGTGCTGTCTTGGTTCACTTCCTTCCTCTGCAGCTGCTCTCAGTCAGTGTTGATAGGAGGGGAGAGATTCAGCCCTTGCTCACTGCTTTACAGGGTTCTGCAGGGCTCGGTACTCTCTCCACTCTTGTTCAACATTTATATGAAGCTGCTCGGTGAGATCATCCATCACCATGGTTTGAAGTATCAACCAATATGCTGATGATACTCAGCTATATGTCTTGGCCCGTGCTAAGTTAAATCTTGCTGTGTCCTCCCTCTCGCAGTGCCTAGAGGCTGTTAGGGGCTGGATGGGGAGCAAGAGGTTGAAACTAAACCCTTTCAAGACCAAGTGGCTTTGGGTTTGGGGTTCATTGGCTCAGGGAGAATTGCCACCTTTCATCTTGGATGGGGTGGCACTACCCCAAACAGACCTTGTGCGTAATCTAGGGTTTTCCTGGACTCACGACTCCTGCTCAATTGTGGGTAGTGCACCAGTTATGCCCTTTCTTGGAGCAATGATCCCTATTCACAGTCACTCATGCTTTCCTGTCTTGATTATTGCAATGTGCTCTACATGGGGCTGCCCTTGAAGAGTATCCGGAAGCTCCAGTTGGTGCAAAATGCAGCGGCCTGCATGGTTTTGTGCAGACCCTGGTATGTACACATGTCATCTCTCCTATTGGAGAGGTATTGGTTGCTAATTTGCTTCCGGGTGCAATTCAAGGTGCTGGTTGTCACCTTTAAAGCCCTTCATGGCTTGGGACCTGGTTATCCGAGAGAGTGTCTCTTGCCAGTCACATCTACCCGACCCATTAGAGTGGGAAGGCAGGGAACATTTTGGGTCCCATCCCTGAGGGAGATACACCTGGTGGGACCTGAAGAAAGGCCTTCTCTGTGGTGGCTCCCTCTCTCTGGAATATCATTCTCCCAGAGATTAGACTGGCCCCCATTCTAGCACTCTTTCAGAAGGCACTGAAGATCTGGTTTTGCCAGCGGGCCTGGGCAACCCAGAGCAGGATGGAACCCATCAAATGGCTAGTATGATCTGCTGTTGCTGGGGGCAGGGAGTGGAAATTGGGGGTTGATTTTTATTTTTTTTTCCAGACTTTGTTCTATTGTACTTTATTAATTTATTAGATTCTTTTTGCTAGTTTTTATTGTTTTTTATTTTTATTTTCTTTAACTGCCCACCAAAATAGCTGGCAATTTTGTTTGAATACATTTCTTTTAATGTAGTTATATTTTTCTTAATGTATGATTTTTCCCCGTCTTTGAAAGAACACTGAAAATATAAGATTATGCAAAATGTATCATCACATGATCTCTTTATTAATATTCATTAACTGTGAAAATGAACAAATAAACATGAACACACAGTCAGATATGTTATTATGCAAGGACACTTGCATTTTGTAGGAATATATAAATTTTATAGGATCTTAGGTATCTCCTCTGTCCAATTGTTTCTGCCTGCTTGGTACATTTAGACAGAGTGGGTAAACTTCAGGTCCCTTTAATTTATTGTTCTCATTTTGTGAAATCAAAAAAGCAAACCTTCTCTGTAACTTCCCATATTTTCTGGAATAGGATATCTCCAGAAATATGTGTGGTGCCCACTTTCTTGGATTTGTGAAGGCCCTTAAGTCCTCACTCTGTTAGGCTTAGGATTACTGTGTTTGTGGAGTGTCTGTCATGATTTTTTTTATTGTTATGGCTGCTTTTTAACCCAGTCTGTTATGCATTGTTGTTATATTTTTAATTGTTTAATTTTATACTTTGATTGAGTAAGCTACTCACAGTCTTTTGGAGTGGGCGACCATGATGAATGTAGCAAATTAATAAATAAATCAAACAACATAGTTAAGTAAGGAGGATAGATTTACTGTATATTGGAGAGGCACAAACTATTATCCTTAATATTTAAAGTCTTTTTAAAGAATCCACATTATAATGTTTAATGTGCAAGACTTGGGGTGTTATTTTCTTTATTAGGAATACCGGTACATGATAAGCAGGTTGTAAACCAATGGCTGTAAATGTGGTGACACCTAGAGATATTTCAAGCAAAGCAAATCCTATGACAAAATCCAAAAAATTACACACACACACACACACACACACACACATTTTACAGTGCTTACTGAATATTGGTAACATGTGTTTTTTCTTATTATTTATGTGTTTTACCTTATTACAATAACTCCTTTGTCCTTTTAATGTGTATAATTCCCTATATGCTTTATGATTAGTCTCACGTCTCCCTTTTTTTCACTACCTTGTCCAATTATCAGATATTACCTTTTCTTTTAACCAATCGTACAGATGTTCCATACTTTGTAATAATCACTGTCTTGGTTATTTTTTAATAATTTGATCAGATTATTCATCTCAGCATACACGTGTTATTTTTTTAAATAACCACATTTTCTGGGGGGGATGATGGGTGATTTCCAGTTTGGGCCAAAGCTTATTCTGGCTGCTGTTATAATATGAATAATTAAGTATTGATGTTTTTTTTCCATTTTCGAGTCTATCATGCCTAATAAAAAACTTCCGGTTCAAATTTTAAATTTTGTTTCATTATGTCTAATATCCAATTTCTAATGGTTTGCTAGAATTTTGGTGCATATGGGCAAATCCACCACATGTTCCTTGCGTGTGGTTATACTTCCAGCAATTTGGTGGCAAATTGGGGAACATCTTTGCCAGTCTTGCAGGAGGTAATTGCCAGCGGTAAACCATTTTATATAAGTTTTCTTTATGCGAGACTGACATAGTTAATCTATAGTTTGTCTGCCAGATGTGTTCCCACTGGTCTAAATTAATATTGTGGCCCAAATTCTTAGCCCAAATTATCATGCATTCCTTAACTATTTCTTCTTTAGTTTGTAATCTAATAAATGTTTATAAATTTTATTAATCATTTTTCTTTCTTCTCCATGCCATGTCTTGTCTAATTCCTTCTGGGTCATATGAAAGCCAAATTGTTCTCTATCTTTTTTTATAATGTGTTTGTATTTGTACAAAGAGTCACCATCTTATCTCCTTTCCTTGTAGTTGTAATTGGTTACTGCTTTTTAGTTCTCCCTTTTCATCTAGTAAATCTTTATTATCAATATTATCACAATCCAAAACATTTGGGTGTGCAACTGTTTCCATTGTTGATAACCACAGTGGAACCTTAGAATAATGATTTTTTTAAAAAATATTTTCCCGGGTGTTGAGCAGAAGTTTCGTCATCCAATGTCTTAGAAAATATGAGTGAAGTTTACTCTTACCACCCCACATAAATGCGTGTCAGCCGAGTTGGAAATCAAAGCCCTCTAGTGTTAAGATTCTTCTATTTGTCAGATTGACCCAATCTTTAAGCCAGGTAGCTATTGCGGTGTGATAATATAATTCGAAATCTGGGAGGCTGAAGTCTCCTTTCATTCTAGCATCTTGGAGTAATTTATCTTTTACTTTGGCTTTTCTCTTCTGCCATAAAAATTTAGAAATATGTTTGTTTAATTCCTTGAAGAAACTTTTCTCCAGCTTGACTGGTGCTGTCTGAAATAGGAACAACAGTTTTGGCAAGACATTCATCTTTATTGTCATGATGTGGCCCAGTGGGGATAGTTGTAGTTTAGCCCAATTATCTAAGTCTTTCCATAATTGAGTTATTAATTTGTCATAGTTATCTTTTTTGATTGTTGAACATCTGGCTATCAACCAGATCTCTAAATATTTTATTTTATTAACTATTTGTATACCTAATTTATTTGCTAATTATTCCTGTTGCTTTTTTGTACAATTTTTGTTATTAATTTTGTTTTTCCTAATTAATCTTCAGCCCTGCCATTTTTCTGAATTCTTCATTAAAATGGGGCTCATTTCTGTCGGATCCTCTAGTACAAAAGCCATATCACTGGCAAAGGCTTGCAGCTTGTACCCCTCTTTTTAAATTTTTAATCACCTGATCTCTTGGTTTTGCCATATCTGTGTTAGTAATATTTCTTCTGCTATTATGTACAGTAGTGGGGCTAACGGGCACCCTTGCCTTACTTCCTTACTTATCCTTATATTGTCTGAATTTTCCTCGCTTATTAATATTTTTGCCATTTGCATTTTATATATTGTCTTAATAAATCCCAGGAATTTTTCACCGAATTTCATGCCAATCAATTGTTTGATAAAAAAAAATCCAATTCAAATTGTCAAAAGCTTTCTGGGCATCTATAAACATTAATGCCATTGGTCTGTTTGTATGTATTTCATAAAATTCTAAAACATCCATAATAATCCTCGTGTTTGTCTTCATTCATCTATGGGGAAGAAACTCATTCTGGTCCATATTAATAATTCTGCTTGTAGTAGAGTGGTGGATAATGACTGAGGCGGACACGGAACAACAGGCAGGAACCTTTATTTAGAAACAAAGGGGTTGCCGCGACTGCTGATACCATTTGACAGGGCTTTATATAGCCGGCTGTCAAATGGGATCAACCAATCAGAATGGTCCGCACTCCCGCCAGGAACGCGGACCAGAGGGAGAACTTCGCAACAATGCAACACTCCTTTCCCCCGGCAAGGAGCATGCGTAGTCCCGCAAGTAAGCTGGCCGTCTTCTCTGGTGGTCAGAATGTCGCAGAACAGGGGCTTCTGTTCGTTGGTCGAAGTCCTCTGCTTCAGGGGCCTCTTCGGAGCTGGTTACCACAGGAGCCTTGTCCTCTGGAGCTGTTGAAGGGTTGTCAGGAGCTGGAACAGGTAGGTCCCTCCGTCCACGGCTCTCCTGGGTGTCCTCAGTCGGCGGCGGCAGGCTCTCGTCGGCTGGTAGTAGACTCAGGTCGGTGGGTGGTAGACCGGGTCCATCAGTGGCCACTTTCCAACTCCTCCTCAGCTGGTTGATATGTCTGCACCAGGGATGATCATCTTCCAGCAGCACCCTATATGACTTAGGCCCTGTCACAGCTATGACCTGTCCTGGCACCCATAAGGGGTGGCCTGCATAATTGCGGGCATAAACCAGGTCATTTATAGCAAACTCCCTAGGCTGGCTGTCAGACCCAAGAGGAGTCACTGGGGCATAGTGGGGGTGCAGCCTGTCCAGGACAGTCCTCAAGTGCCTACCCATAAGGAGTTCAGCTGGGGACTTATTGGTAGTGGCACAAGGGGTTTTATGCTGGTATATCAAGAATCTGGACAATTTAGAGTGCCAGTCACTTTGGCCAAATCTCCCTAGGGCTTCTTTCACTGACCTAACTGCCCTTTCAGCTATTCCGTTGCTAGCAGGGTGAAAAGGAGCTGTGAGGGCATGCCTGACCCCTAGGTTGGCTAAATATAGTTCAAATTCGCAGGAAATTGTGGCCCATTAAAATTGTGGCCCATTATCTGACACTACTGTGTCAGGGATGCCATGTGTCATAAATAGCCTGGTTAGGGCCTTGGTAACTGCAAGGGTGGTTGTTGTGGGTAGCAAGGCCACATCAATCCATTTTGAGAAGGAGTCTATTACTACTAGAAATGTATGCCCCTGCATCGGGCCCGCCAGGTCAATGTGCAGCCTGGACCAAGGGGCTCCAGCGTCCTCCCACTTCCCAGGGGATGCAGATGGTGGGGCAGGTATGGTTGTCTGACAAGGCTGACAAGTGCTAACTCAGCTGGAGATCCGGGCATCCATGCCAGGCCACCAGACATAACTACAGGCCAGAGCCTTCATTCTAACAATGCCCGGGTGGCCTTCATGCAGGAGCTTCAGAACTGAAGCTTGCAATGAGGAAGGAATGACCACCCTTGTTCCCCACAACAAACAACCCTGAAGGGATGACAGTTCCAGCTGGCATGTCTTAAAAGGCAGGAACTCAGGGGAATAAGGGACATCTGCCCCCCCCTTCCCACCCAGTCGAGGACTTAGGCCTTGTCCCTTGAGGAGTGGTAAGCAATGTAATGGGTAGATTGAGTTCGTTGAATTCGAAAACAGCATGGATTGGTGCAGGGTCTTCAACTGGAACCGGCAATGGGCAGCGGCTGAGAGCATCAGCGTGTGCGAGGTTTTTTCCAGGTCTATGGATCAGTTTGTATGAATAAGCAGCCAAAAACAGAGTCCATCTGGTCATCCTTGGGGATAGAATCTGAGGTGTTTGTTTATCAGCAGACAAAAGGCCTAGCAGAGGCTTGTGATCTGTGATTAGTTCAAAGTGATGGCCAAAAAGGAATTCATGAAATTTCTTTACAGAGGCAACTGCAGCCAAAGCCTCTTTGTCTATCTGGCTGTAGTTGCGCTCAGCTGAAGAAAAGGTTCTGGAGAAGAAGGCAATGGGTGACTCAGAGCCATTTGGCAATCTGTGACTAAGAACAGCCCCTATACCAAAAAAGGAAGCGTCTGCAGCAAGAACTAATGGAAGATTCTGGTTGAACTGAATTAAAACTGCTTTAGAGGTGATCAAGGATTTGACAGAGTGGAAGGCATGGGCTTCCCTAGGTCCCCAACGCAAGGGGGACTTTTTGTCCAAAAGTCTATGTAAAGGCTCTGCGATTGAAGCTTTGTGAGGGAAGAATGCAGCATAGAAATTGAGAAGTCCTAAGAAGGCCTGGAGCTTGGTTTTGTTGGTAGGAGTAGGTGCCTCATGGATAGCCCTGACTTTAGATTCTATAGGGTGTATGCCAGAGGCATCAGTTCTATAGCCCAGAAAATCAACTTGCTTAGTGGCAATGGTGCATTTGTCTTTCTTAAGTTTGAGGCCGTTTTGCCTGAATTGATCTAGAACTGACCTTACTCTTTGTAACAACTGAGGTTTGTCTGTGGCTGAAATTAAGATATCATAGGGGACTACCTATATCAATAGGGGACTACCCCTGGGAGATCTTGAAGTAGCCTCTCCATCAGGGACTGAAATATTCCAGGGGCTACACTCACGCCGAACTGAAGGCGTCTGCACCTAAAAGCTCCCCTGTGAGTTACTATTGTCTGCAATTCTGCTGTGTGGTCATCTCCATCTTGCAAGGTTTAGCTTCTAAGGAGACAAAAATACTGATTTTGTTAGAGCTGTTGTTGGACTGGTTGAAGTGGTAACAGGTATAGCAGTCTTCCACTTGCCTTTGAAAGATGGGGTTTGGCTGAGGTCTCTGAGTAAAGGTTTTCCCAGCTTGGCAGACCCTTGCTAAGTGACCCTTCCTCTGGCAACTTAAACAGATGGCATTCCTGAACCTACAGGATGCTCTTCAGTGATTTCCTCCACAGCTTAAACAGATGGGTTGCTGCCGGGGAGAAAAACTAGCTTTTGACTTTGAGTCTTCTGGAAGGGGTCTCTGTTGTCTAAGACGATTTACAACAGCTGAATCCTCAGAGTCCTCATCAGGAGAAACCTCATCAAAATGGACTGTTGAGCTATTCTGTTTGATTGTGTTTCCCTGGATTTCAGCTGCAGATTGAGCAGAAAGCTTAGCAGCCTGAGACTCTTCTATGGCTATTGCTAGGGTTAGGTCCCTTTTGGCTAATAGCCGCCTTTGCAGCCTTAAGTCTTCAACCCCACACACTATTTGGTCTAGGAGCATATCCTCTAGATAATCCCTGAATCCACAATGTAAGGCAGCAGACCTCAGAGCAGCCATGTATTCACTGACAGTCTCTCCCTCACCCTGAACTTGCCTCCTAAAGGCATGTCTCCTAGCAATCTGTGAGGGCTTGGGTGAATAGTGATTAGAGAGGATTTCTTGAAGCTCCCCCCAAGAGACTTCTCTGACAGGTCGTGGGGCTACCAATGCTGTGGCAGTGTCAAACACTGCAGCCCCACAAAAGCTTAAGAAATATGACTTTTTTCTATGGGCTGAAGCTTCAGTGAGGTCTATAGCATCCAGGAAGCAGTCGAAGCAGTTCCTATAGTATTCCCAAGTCTCTGCCACTGGTCTAAATGGCGGGAACGCAGGGGTTGAAGACATCTCTTCTCAGCGATGACAGTCTATTCGGCTAGGAAGTTGAATTTTGCACTCGCAAAATGGCGTCAGCGGCTTGTGACAGTCAGCTCGTAGTGGCTTCAGCTCTTTGCTTCATGACTCCGGCTCTTTAACAGTGACTGCACTCAGCTGTGTTATCTGGTCGCCTCTTATTTGTATCCCATCCTCGTCGCCAGTGTAGTAGAGCGGCGGATAATGACTGAGGCGGACACGGAACAACAGGCGGGAACCTTTATTTAGAAACAAAGGGGTTGCCGCGACTGCTGGGCTAACGAGCAGTCAGCTGGTGGCAACAGCTGATGCCATTTGACAGCGCTTTATATAGCCAGCTGTCAAACGGCATCAACCAATCAGAATGGTCCACTCTCCCGCCAGGAACACAGACCAGAGGGAGAACTTCGCAACAATGCAACACTGCTTAATATCGTTTTTAACCTTTCTGCCAATATTGCGGCCAATATCTTATAATCTACATTTAAAAGAGATATTGGCCTATAGTTCTGGATTTTTTGTGGGTCTGTCTGCTCTTTATGGATGAGAGTTATATATGCTTCCCTCCATGATTCTGGAACAGTAGCATTTTCCAAGGCTTCATTGTAGAGATCCACCATTAGCTCCTCTAATAGCTCTTGAAACTCCTTATAAAATTCTGATGGAATACCATGTGGGCCGGGAGTCTTATTTGCTTTTTGTGCTCCAACTGTATTTCTTACTTCTTCTAAAGATATTTTATTGTTTAGAATATTTTTTCTTTGTCTGTTATTTCCAGCAAGTTTCTTTCCTTAATATATTGATTAATAAGTTCTTCTGGAACCTCTTCTTATTTGTATAGGTTCATAAATGTTAGAACTAATAATGACGAAGAAATAGAATTCCTATCAAAGACACCCTTATGCAACTATGGGGCTTCTTAAATGTTAGTCACCAAATTATATCTGAAAGCATCTCCTCACTAAATATTGTGGATTGGAACCTTTGTCTGGTTCCACATTGCAGCCTGCCAGATCTATTAAGTTTCATCTTCCAGACACTGTTATTTTAGATCCTCTAATCTTGCACAGTAACCTGTGAGCTTCAGGTAGAACATGCCACTTAATGCTACCTATGTGCCTTGTTATTACTATCCATTAGGATGATATTGTTTCCTTTGCAGGAGACTTAGCTGTGTTTCCATTTCAGGCAGGGAAATGGTATCGGCATTTTAATGTGTTGTCCTGGCTTTCATCATCTTCCTCATTTAGTTTAGAAGCAACGTTGCCTGCTTCTTTAATGGCAAATTGAATATCCTACAGAGGGGTTTGCATTCACATCTTCTCTTTAAGCCCATTTGGCCCAACTTATGTTGTTCCATTTGTGAGAAAGGTAACTCTCAATCTGGCTCAAGGTGCCTATATTGGAATTAGAATATATGGAATTAAATTTAGATTCCAGGCAGCTCAGACTGTATGGGTTACCAAACCTTTCCTTATCTTGTTCTAGATGACAGGAGGATTGCAAAAAATAAATCTACATATATGTGCAGATGAATATCAAGGATACATTTTTGAGGATGGTGATATCTTTTGAAGGTTGGGATATAGATACCTGGAACCAAAATTGCGAGGCCAAGTTTATAATTCCTAATTTTTCACTAGGCTTGGATCAGAGTTGCCAGTGTTTTGGTAGGCCTATATCAAAACTCAAGATCTTGAATCCCTTGATTTTACGTACTTCTCCTCTTTGAAGACATGTGACAAAGTCTACCTTTGAATGCTAGTTTTGAGATGAGCAGAGGAGCAACAAAGTAGAAACTCTTCTGCAATTGTTTTCTTCTTTTAAATATCTGCTGGGATGTTGAGCAAAGAGGGTTTGGAAATGCTAGATCACAGGTGTTCTACATTTCTGTTTAAGATTGATTATGTTTTGTTCGGAAAACACATGAGGTAGACCGGGTTCCAACAACAAATACTTTATTCTTAACTAGTCA
>BLBF01000020.1:55791492-55803062 GCA_015471245.1 Laticauda colubrina | reverse complement strand
GGGGGGCCTCACCGAAGTGGACACGGAACGGAAAGAGCAGATGCAGAGCGGATGCAGAGCGGATGAAGCGGATGCACAGCAGATGCACAGCGGAAGCCTAATGGATGCCTGGCATTAATTGCGCATGCGGGGAGGATGGATTGCATCAGCCCCGTGGATATAACGGAAGCAGCTCGGAAGCAGGTCGCCATTCAGAGGAAAGACCTGCTTCCAGACACATCGACTGCCTTGCCTGTCCTGCTTGCATGTCTGCCTGCCAGCCTTGCTGCCAGCCTTCCTGCCAGCCTCCCTGCCAGCCTCCCTGCCAGCCTTGGTTTCTGCCAGCCTCCCTGCCAGCCAGCAACCCCACAACCATGCGAAAGCACAGCAAGCCTCAGCCATCTGCTGCCAGCCCTTGCAAGAGGGACAGGGCTACCATCCCGCCCCCTGGCCTTCACTCTGGTTCTGCTGGGGCTTCTGCAGCACGGGCTCGCTCTTCTGGGGCTGGCGCTTCTGCTGCTTCTGCTTCTGGAGGAGCTGATGACAAGCACTCCAGCACCAGCCACCTCCACAGCACCTGCACCCTTCACCCCTGAGACTGAGCGACCAAGAGGAGTGCCAGAGACTCATTTTTGTCTTATAGCTTGTTGTTAATGAAGTCTATTTTTGATTCACACACTTGCTTCATTTCTTTTTTTTTAATAAAGTCTTGCTGGAAACTTTTAGAAATGGTTTAAGCCTTTGCATGCTTGTGGGATGGGTTAAGATAGCAGTGGGATGGGTTGAGATAGCTGTGGGATGGGTTGAGATAGCTGTGGGATGGGCAGGGATACCCATAATAGCTGTGGGATAGATAAACCTCCAGTGCAAGCATAGTGGGACTGTATGGTCCACCCTCCCAGGTGCCACACCTATGGCCCTTCATTATCAATAATAATGTAATAATTATCCACACATGTCAACATAAACACAACTCTTTATTAAATGCCCTGTTCATTGTAGGCCAACCAAACATACATGGCCCAATCTCATCCGTGTGATGAGACAGGCTGAAGGAAGCATCCATTAAGCATCTACCATCCTGTCTTGCCACTCCACTGCTCCAGCTGGGGAGTTGCACCAGTGTTTCAGGAGGTTGCGCTACTTCTTCGCTTCATGTGAGGCTCTGTTGGGGCCTTGCACATCCTCAGTGTCGATCAGGTTTCGCCCTTGCCTCCATTCCCCAGACTCCATGTCCCCATTGCCTTGTTGGAGGTCCATGAGCCTGTTCTGCAAGACTGGGTAGCAGGTGCACATGAGATTGTGCAGGATGCAGCAAGCTTCCATGATCCTCCTCACGGTCTCTGGGCAATGCTGCATGGTGGTGAGAAGTACCTGGAACCTGTTGGCCAGGATGCCAAAGGCGTTCTCCACCACCCGCCTTGCCCTGGACAGCCTGTAGTTGAAGATCCTCTCTTCACGGGTGAGGAGTCTGGAGGTGTAGGGCTTCATGAGGTAGGTTGTGAGGGAGAAGGCATCATCCCCCACGATGAAGTAGGGCACATCTTGCGTGTCGTTGGGCAGTGGTTCTGGATCTGGGAAGCCCACGATGAGGTTGCGTTCCAGTTCCTCCTTGAGGTGACTGGCGTTGTATACCTGGGCATCTGAAGATGAGCCGTTGCCTGAAGCATCGATGTACATGAACTTGTAGTCAGCATCGACCATGGCAAAGAGGATGATGCTGAAGAAGCCCTTGGAGTTGAAATAAGTGGACCCCGACTTGGCTGGAGATTTGCAGGCCACGTGCTTGCCATCTATGGCTCCAACGGTGTGGGGGAAATTCCACTTCTGATACCACTGCTCTGCAACTTTCTTCCATCCTTCTTCAGTGGAGTACTGGAGGAGCTCCTCCTTGTATTCTTCGATGATGGCCTGCACCACTTCTCTGACCACAATGCTGATGGTGTTCTGTGGCACCCTCCAGCCGTACTGCATGCTCCTGTGGGAGGTCCCTGAGGCCAGGTGGCGCAGAGTGAGTGCCACCTTGAGCCCAGGGTCCAGGCTGGGCCGGAAGCTGGTGTTTGCCTTGGTCAACCTGGGTGTCAGGTGCTGCACAACTTCATCAAACATGGCTGGAGGCATCCTCATGAAGTTCTGGAACGCCCGAGTTTCATCGTTCCTGAGCTACACCATCAGCTTGTTGTACAGTCCGTCCTCTGCTCTTCTGGCAAACCATCTTCAGATCCAGACTCTTTTTGGGTGGCTCCTTTTCTTCTCGCAGTAGTGTTCACAGAGCCTGCAGATGGCTTCGCACTGTTGCAGAACGATGGTGGCTGCCGAAAGGACTTTGTTACAATCCATGGTGGAGATGACTGGATGCTGTGGAAGAAGAAGAGCCAGATGAAGGTTGCAGAGGTCTGCACCGCTGGGCTGCTGTTCTGAAAGTGAGATGCAGGCTAGTTGCTCCCCCTTTTTATAGGCAGAATAGGTTTTCCGCTAGGCATCCTCTAGGCATCCTCTAGGCATCCTCTAGACATCCTTAATATCCGAGATAGGTCCCCTCTGTGAACGTTTTTTTCGCTTTAAACGCTTTGTTTCCATTCTGCATCCGCTAGGCATCCGTTCTGCATCTGTTCCGCGTCCGTTCCGCTTCCTCCCTGTGTCCGGGCAGATGGAGTTCCGTGGATGCGTAGCAGATGCCTAGCAGATATAGCGGATGTGTAACAGATGCGTAACGGATACGTAGCAGATGCGTAGCAGATGCAGAACGGACGAACTGGATACATTTTCTGCGCAAAAGTTTTAGGCAGCCCAAAACTTTTGGAGCAGATGAAATGTCCATAAACGGATGCTGGACGGATAGAGAGGAAGCAAAATGGAGGCATTGAGTACATCACGTTTTCGAATGGATGGCAAGGTTTTTTGTCCATTCTACATCCTCTTTGCATCCATTGGTTCAGTGTGACATGGGCTTTAACAATAAATGGCTATGACTATCTTATGTCAATGAAACTGGTCATTGCAGTTCCAGTTTTGAGCCTCTTTGGCAACAGACAGAAATCTGCGGTGGTTTTGGTCTGGGCTCACCACTGGAGTGCCCCGAGCCAGCTGGTTTTGGGGCTAAGCCACCCCATAGAAATGGTGAAGAGGGGGGAGACTGCCAAGGGGATTGAGGAGAGCCACATCTGTCCTCCTCAGCTGGCCATTATTCCCTTTCCCAAAGGTGGTTGCAGCGGTGGTCAGAAATGGCCACCTCAAAGAAGAACTCGACCGGAAAAGAATGTGCAGGAGGAAGATAAGAAGTGAAAGTTCTGGCTGACCGGATTAAACTGCAAAAGCAACAACTAAGGTACCCTGGAATTTAAACTAAAAAAAAAAAGTAACATTGTTCCCAAAGAAGATTCAGAAGCAGCGAAGGAAAGTGAAAAGGGAAAGGGTTGCCTTTTTTTTTTCTTCTCTCCCTTTCCCTATATTGACAACCAAGAGATTTAAATAAGAAATCAGAAAAAAAATCCACTTTGACATCAAAAGGCAATTAAGCTGAAAATAAAATAAAATGTCAAAGGGATAATAAAGGTTTCTGGACATTAAAAAGTTTTTTATATAAACAGGGAAGGAGAGAAAAAGAATAAAAGGGCAGGATCTGGCAAAAGGGAGGAGACTGCCTGGAATTAAAAGGAATCTATGGTAAAACTTGAACAAGACTTTTAAAAGACATATTTTAACTGAAACTTGCTAACTAAATTGAAGAACCCCAGGAAGAGAAAGTGAAAACAGCTTGCATGTATTTAGATTATTTGGTGATCATTGGACTCTTGGTTATTGCATTTGAATGACTAAAATTAATCAGGTGGTTGTTTAAAAATTTATATAATGGCATTACTTCTGGATGAATTGAAAATGTAACTTAAAAAGTACAAAGAAGATGCACAAAAAGGGAGAGGCTCTTTCGGCTTCGTTTTTCAATTCTTAGAAATGGAGATTTGGAACTATGAGAAGCAACAAGAAACGTCTGCAAAACAAGAAGACTGGGACAAAGAAGAAACCTTCTTTAATGAACAAGTAATTCTATGTGGGGAAGAAAAAGGAAAGGGGGGATAGAGAATGGAGAATTTAAGACTTAAAAAAAACTGTTAGGGATAACATTGTTTACCCAAACTGGTTTAGGTGAAATAATAACTATGAATCATAGTTAGTGTATGTTAAAGTGTCTGCAACTTTAACTGTGAAATAGCAATTAAGGGAGTGGTTATGAAAACAATATAAAAGTAGCAAGTCTACAGCTTGCTTGCACTGGCTTTGATGATCCCTGATTACTGCTTGGAATCAAGACTGCATTGCTCGAACGGGAGAGACAACAAAGGACTGATTTGTAAGTGAACTGACATAGGATATTCTACGTGGACTTTGCTAACTGAATATCCCTGAATGGACTGACTACTTGATACATGACTATTGGACTGTTATTTGACTATGCCATGAACTTATAATGGAATAAAATATATTCTTGATAGCACAAGCGTATCTGTTATTTTTACTGTATGTTAATAAACATACAAGCTTAGCTCACTCATTTATCTGTGTGCCTATCTGACTAACGCTGCACATTCTGTTTAGCTTGTCTACCTAACCCTGGTTGGGGAACCCAGGCTTAACACTAGAAATACTCACATAATCATCCTAACTGCAGCATGTTCTGCAAGAACTTAAAGGGAAATCATGTGCATTTCATGGCTGCTCAGCCTTTTAGTCCCTCTTTGCAGAATTGTTCTGGTATTCCTCATGATAAAGCCTGTTTCTGCCAACTTTACCCCTCAGGGTATACAACAAGAAACAATAGGCTGAGAATGGTAAGAGCTTTCTGCTATATCCAAGCTGGCTCTTTTCCCTTTTGGTTCTCTATTGCCTAAGCCATGAAGAGAGGGGAAGTGGGGACTAAAGAGTGTTTTCTGAAGCAGAAAAAGTCCTGTGGAGCACAGACTGCTGTCTATTACTAATTTAACTATATCTGAATGGCACATTAAGTTCTGGTGAGATCTGTGGGACACTGGGCTATTTAGTTCTAGTCCAACTGCGTTATGGCCTTATAAATGGATAAAGGGAATAAAAACTTTGAAGTGGAGAGTTTCTAATCATAGTGCTATAAATAGGAACTGTCTTAATTCTAGGCTTCTCTGCTATGGGAGCTTGGAGAACTGCTTGCTTTTTATTTATACAGAGAAACTAATTTATCAGTTTTTGTTCTTTAGTGTTGGGGCTGTCAAGCTTTGTCTCCATTAGTACTATAGTTCATGCACATTTCATGTATGAAATTCAAATGACAAATTTTGAATGAAATAACACAAAAATATGTCATCATATATCAGGGAAAGTTATGGAATGTACAGGGAAAGCTTGCTTTATCTGTGAATTATGTTGACCAATCAATAAAGGATCTCTGTGAGTCTATGTTGGCATATATCCACATGCAGCACACAATCAAGTGTCATCACTAGGCTAATCCCACAGTAAGAACAAAATGTTATCCCAAGATCACCATAAAAACACCAAGAAGACAAACATCAATCACTAATGCCCTTGGAAGTAATTCAGTTTTTCATGCTTTTTGGGGGGAAGGCCATTGTTCATTTAGTTGGATTTCTATACCACTTAGTTCTGACAGTCTCTAAGCAGCTTATGCAACCAATATGACATAGAATTAAAACGAACAGCTTATGGTCATTGACAACAGCCAAACAGATGTGCCACAAGTGGGATACAGTAGTAGTCATTTGTCCTTAAATACTTTCCTGAACAGCTATGCTTTCATATCTCTTCAGGAGCAAACTAAGGATGGGGTAGTCTATTCTATAAGAGGGGATAAAGAAAGGGATTGGCATGAAAGGGATTTGAATCCCAATATGTTTTGAGGCAGTTTAGTGTAGTAGGTAAAGCACCAAGCTAGAAGTCAGGAGATTATGAGTTCTAGTCCTGTCTTAGGTACAAAGCCAAGTGGATGGCCTTGGTTCTGTCTCAGATCTAGGAAAAAGACAATGGCAAGTTCCCTTCAAAATTTTGCCTAGAAAACTGTAGGAATGTATCCAAGCAATCAACAGGAGTAGATTTGAAAGCACCAAAATGATGAAGTCATTTTGTTGGGATACTCCCTCATCAGAAGACGAGAAAAATAAATAACAGTATATTCAACAGGTTTCAAGTTACACTGGAACACATAAAAAACTCTATGTGAATAAAATGGATGGCATTTACACAGATCAATAATCTCACGATGTTGCATCACCTGTAAAGTCATGGAATCAATTATAAACCAATCCATCACCCTACACTTAGAAACAAACAACCTACTTTCTAACAAGCATTTTGGTTTCAGGAAAAAAATTGTCATGTAATCTGCAATTCCTACACTGCAGAAACATTTGGACTACACATCTATACCAGGGTAAAGCAATAGGCACAATTTACATAAACTTCTGAAAAGCCTTTGATTCAGTGGTGTACAACAAACTACTGCTGAAACTTAGTTTTTATGGTATCTCCGGACCCCTGCACAAGTGGATAGACACATTCCTGTCAAACAGGCAATAAATGCTCAAAATAGGGAAGGTCCTATCAAATCCAGCACCAGTTAATAGCAGTGTCCCCCAAGGCAGTGTCTTGGGACCCACACACTTTCTACTTTACATCAGTGACCTATGTGACAACATTAAAAGCAGCTTCATCCTCTTTGCCGATGACATAAAATTATTTAACACCACTGACAGTGCTGCTGCCCTACAAAGTGACCTTGACTATGTGTCAGAATGGTCGCACAATTGGCAACTCCAAATTTCAACTAACAATAGCTCTGTCCTACAATTGGCAAAAAAAAAAATCAGAACACCAAATACAAGTTAGGTGGAAGTGATGTCATAGACTACCCTCACTCTGTCAAGGACTTAGGAGTACTTATCTCAAATGATCTAAGCCTCAGAGCTCACTGTAACAGCATTGCCAAAAATACTTTAAGAGTTGTTAACCTTATTTTGTGAAGCTTCTCCTCCAGCAACATTGAATTGTTAACTCGGGCATACAAAATCTTTGGCAAACCAATTCTCAAATACAGCTCATCTGCCTGAAACCTGCCCTGTATATCAGCATTAACACAATTGAGCAAGTTCAGAGGTATTTCTTGAGAAAAGTACTCTACTCCTCCATTCATAATATAATTCCCTATGTCTCCAGGCTCGAAAGTTTGGGCCTGGACAATCTAGAACTATGCCACCTGCGGTCGAAACTAAGCATTGTTCACAAAATTGTCTGCTATAACATCTTGCCTGTCAATGACTTCTTCAGCTTCAATCACAATAATACATAGGCAAACAACCGATACATACTCAAGATAAATCGCTCCAAACTTGATTGCAGAAAGTACGACTTCAGCAACAGAGTAGTCAGTGCCTGGAACACCCTATCCAACTCCATTGTTACAGCCTCAACCCCTCACAGTTTAACTGCAAACTGTCTACCGTGGACCTCACCCCATTCCTAAGAGGTCCTTAAAGAGGGCATGCATAAGTGCACCAGTGTGCCTACCATCCCTGTATTACTGTCCCCATTTAATCTGTATTTACTTCCTTTGTTCTTGTTTATGTTCATAATTATACTTATTATCTTGTACATGTTTGACAAATAAATAAGAAAAATAATAAGCTTGTCTCCTTACATAGTCCTGTTTTGTATTTTTGTACATGTGGATTTCTTGTATATAATTCTTATTTCAAATTATATCATGAGTTCATACCTGAAACTTGTTGAGTATATTGTAAGTATGTTAGCAGGTTATTTCATTTATTTTTTTCAGTCCTCTGACAAAGAGGTATTCCTTTGAAGCATCTTGCTTCAGATATTATCAATCCTTCTTTCTTCTTTTTCCCCACATAATTTGGTTTGTATGTTTCCTTCTATTTGTTCCCACAAGAAGGTTGCTGAATTGGTTTTTTTTCACAAAGGGATTCTCAACAAGCTCTCCTTCCTTGAGTGGTTGGAAATGAGTAATAAGCCAGGCAATCTTTGATGTAGGGCCTTAAACAAAACAACCAGCACCTTGAATTGCAGGCTTTTAACCAGGATTACATTGTGTTACACTCAGTTAATGCATTCACTTTTTGATTGAAGTAGCATAAAATCAACTGAAATAAAGTAAAAATAAAATGATTGACCAGCTAAGTTTCTTAGTGGACCTCAGAGGATGTGCAATGTACAGTAAAATTTAATAAATTTTATGTACAAAAAAATTTAAACTTCTGGGAACTGCAACTGTATTTCTATTGGGAGTCTTGTGCACAGGTATAATGCCTTTGTGATGATGTATACACTCCAGCAAATGGCCCATCACATTTTGTCACAATTGTAGCTTTTTAATGTTCTTTAAAGGCAGCCCCGTGAATAGTGCATTGCAGTAGTACAACATAAATTGTTATTGCAAATTCCTTGTATCCCCAAAGGGACTGCAACTATGCACTGGCTGAAAGCTGAGCAAGAAGCCTTCTGGCCATAGCTTCTATTTGTCTACTGTGACTCCAAAAGGACATTCAATGTATCAACTTACTATCTCAGCAATAATGCTTGAGAGATGACATCACAATTGAGCAAGAATGTTGCTTTATAAATAGCAATTCCATCTTGCATGCATTCAGCTTCAATCTGTTTTATCTTCATAGCCTCGCAGGGTGGCAATGTGAAACTGGGCATCATCAGCATATTCCTGATATTACATCCTGAACAGCAAATAAACTTTCCTTCTGGGTTCATGCCAGTATTAAATAATAAAAAAAGAGAATTGAATGTGAAACATCCCAAGTTTCAGAAGTGAAATAGCTGCTTTTGAGTGTGAAAAATGCTCAAAACAGCCTCTCTTGCTTTGGAACAGGTTCTGTACTTGGAAAATGGGGTATTTCACACTTCAGAAGAAATGTTTTGAGTTTCTCATGGTTCAGTTGCAACAATTTGGCACATTCCTACTTTTCAAAATTCGTTTAATTCTTATAGTGTAACAGGGAGACAAAATGAAAATAAATATATGCAAACAGCAGTGCTCTGTGCTTGCATCTGGGCCCCTTAATTTCTTACTGAAAGAAAACAGGGCTTCTCTTTTGTGACATTTCATAATAGCACTGATGTTATAAAATAACTGTTTGAATCTTCCAGTACTATACATGTAGTAGTATAAGGTTGATCTTTCTTCTTCTATAATTACTGGATGAAATTTTCCACTAATAAAAAAGTTGACATTGTCAACATCCATCTCCATAGGTGCTGAACATGCACATTATGATTGATGATGTTGAATGAGAGGTCCAATAGAACAAAAGGAACACATTACCACCATTTAAGTCCCAAAGATTAACCAATAATGTGACCAATGATCTATGTGATATAGATGTTACCTAAAACAGATAGAATATATGGTTAATGTATGCAAGTGCTGTAGCTTGAACGGATTTTTATTCAGATAACAGAACTGCTTTCTGTTGATCCAGAAACATAGATATTAATTTTCCTATTTATTAAATTGCCTTACAGCTAAATTGGTTAGAAAACAACAAATATAAACCTCAAATAAAATCTGTATAAATCAAATTAAGAACACATACAATAAATGAAAACTTAACCATAACATAAATCAGCAGTGGCTAAAAAATAATTAGTATCACATTTAAACATATATCATTATACTTAAAGCACAATATACCAACATAAATTGAAGATATTAAAAGGCCTAATGGAATGAAAAGTGTAACAATATTTTGTTGTTCCCCACAACAAAGTAGGTGTACTTCACTGGAGAGGGTATATTCTTTAATGAGGGGAGGGCAGCTGCTACTGCTAAGAAAAATCTTCTGAGTATTTTGTTTTCTTTCTTTAGTAGGTGGGCCAACTTCAAACAGGGCCTATCATGATTTTCTTAGAGCTTAAGTAAATATATAGGAAAAAAGTATAAGAAATTACAGCTAGACATACTCTTTGGATATATTTTTATCAGTATGTGTAAATGAAATATAAGTGAGAGATTGAACAGAACTGGTACTAAGGTGTTTTTGACAGGCATGAGTGCCGGTATATGTTTTACTAATGACTCAGCAGCCATCCTTTCTATGTCGTCTGCAAATGCTACCTAGTAGCTCCATCTGTGTTCTAGTGATAATGTGAATTGTCTGTCAAAGAGTTGGGAATAAGAGAAAAGCAGCCTTCTTTTGCTGTCAATTTAAATTATATGCAATGCAGATTTGCAGTCTGAAGTAGCAGCTTTTATGAAGAAGGGAGCATTGCTGGGAATTCTGCTCTTTTGGGGCTGAACAAAGACATACAGCATTGCAACAACAGCCTCAAGGATTTCTCCCTTAAATAGAACAAAAGTGAGAAGACTATTGAATGTGTGTTACTGGAATCATTTCTCTAATCCTCTGATGGCGATTTTCTGATGTTGTTCTGATGTGGCTAGAAGAGTTATTTGACTTTACCTTAAAGACAATGGCTATAAAGAGATTTGATTTTGTCTGAAAGAAAACAACGAGTAAGAGTTTTCATTTTGTCCAGGAGGTAAAGCCATCTCATGTTGGTGAACAGGAGCAACAATTTCTCATACTACCTACAGATGGTGCTAATTGTGCTGGTCTTCTCCATCACTCCTTCTTGTTAAACAACGGCATAAAGGATGTAAGAGGACCCAGGCAATTCGCTGCCCAAACCAATCTGCACTGCATGGAGAATGTTTTCTGTCCGAATTTGCCTGAAGCATCATAAAATTAAACTCTACAAAATCAAATCCACCTGCATTTCCTTATTTTTTTTTTAATCTTATGTCTGGGTGACTCATCTTCATTAAAAATTTTTTTTGCCCCTAAGATACTGAAGGAGAGTAAAATTTTAAAATTAGATCACCCTGGAAATTGAATTTTGATGGCAACATTTGATCTCGGAGTTCAACTTATGAAGTTTAGGACTGAACACTGAAACTTGCCTGCTTGATGAAATAATTATATTTCATTTCTACTGTCCTTTCTAAATGCGTCAATTGGTTTGCATTTAAATATCAAAATTGGGGTTGAAACCTCTGATTTTTTTCAATATGATTTTTTCCAATATGGTTGGATTGTGTTTACTAATAATTCCTATCATCATAGCCAATGATCAGGAATAGTGGGAATTATATTCCAACATTATTTGGTAAGCCAAAAATTCCTCTTGTCCTGGCCAAAGAATTTAATCCATTAATACTATTATTATTTATCTCTACACATGTATTCACACAATTATATATCTTAATCTGGATTTATATGTGTTAGGGATAACATTGTTCACCCTAACTGTTTTAGGTGAAATACTAACTATGAATCATAGTTAGTGTATGCAGCTTTAACTGTAAAATATCTATTGTGGGTGTGGTTATGAAAACCATATAAAAGTAGCAAGGCTACAGCTTGCTCTCTCTCTCTCTGGCTTTGATGATCCCTGATTACTGCTTGGAAGCAAGACTGCATTGCTCGAACGGGAGAGACAACAACGGACTGATTTATGTGAACTGACAATAGGATATTCTACATGGACTTTGCTAACTGAATATCCCTGAATGG